>OX453315.1:18740312-19195422 GCA_949710035.1 Crambus lathoniellus
TATTAAATAAGTTGATTAACGAAATGTTACTGAAGTTATGGACAAGTTGAGTAGTTAAAACTGCATTATGGGCATCATCATCCCATTTTGGGGCGGACAGGTTCTCGAACAGCGACCGCATAACGGACGTTTTTCCGTTTGCAGGTCCCCTACAAGGTGGATCGACGATCTGGGTGCCTACCATCAACTCTTATTGAGGTTTTGTTTAAAACCTAAACTGATGAAACTGCTTCGCTTAAATTCGTACCACGACAGCTTTTGCGATCAAGATTCTATTACGTCAATGACAAGCGATTCAGCGACATTTCACAGCCGCTTACAGTGCCACAACCTTTTCTGTTCCGCGGTGACAGCGGCGCTACGTAAGTTTTTCTTTTTTTTGTAGCAGTTTAACTGGCCCTGGCTTTTAAGAACTCAGTCGCCACCAGCGCTATGGTTGGATATCAACTTGACAGCAAAATGACATTAAAAAAACACTCGTTAGTTTCACATTTTGACCACCGGAACAGATAAGTTTGTGGCACTGTAGCTGTCATGAACTCTTATTTGACTTATAACTCGGTCGAGCTAACATGACACCTATTATTATTATTATTATTCCTTACGGTGTAGCACTTAGCCTTTATCACACCTGATGATAAGTGGTGATAAGGTGATATACCTGCAGATTATACCCGTCCCTCTCACTCTGTGGGCATGACAGAATCGAGAGAAAGAGACGGCTAGAAGAAATAAGGACACAAATCGTTCGTTGATTGACATTAAGCACAGCCTTCTCAGAGAAAGCAATTCATTTGCGATTTCGTTTTTAGAAGGTCATGGTACAAAATAAAGCAATTCATTTTAGGAACCTATTTTGGAACGCACCAGTTTTGAATCGCTTTCTTAAAGTTGATGGTAGGCACCCTGGTCAAGGTCGCGGGAAGCCGCTGGATGCGAGCAGTCGAGGACTCATCGCTGTGGAGATCCTGGGTGGAGGCCTATGCCCAGCAGTGGCCATCGTATGGCTAATGATGATGATGATTGGCATCATCAAAATCTATAGCTAAGTAGATATGTAAAAAGCTATGCAAATTTTTAAAGGTTAAATTAAATTATTGGTAAAATAAGCACCTTAGTAAGTTATATTATTTCGTTTGCTTCCTTATTTTTGGGTATTTTTATGACATCTTTATAAATTTTTTGTTTGAGTCGTGTTCGTTATTATTGTCTGGAAAGGGTTGAAGAAGAAAGTCGGACGCGACTCACAGGAAGGTATTTTTATATGAAAATTTCATTTACTCTTATTTAATTAGTAAAGTGCTGCCCTGCAAAGCTGCGGTGAGTTGGTAGTGTATTAAAACTTTCTGGTTTTACAAAGAACTTAATTAAATTAATTTAAAAATCCAGGCATATTTGCCTTACACTGTGATTCCGTAGAAATATAATTAATCTTTTTTTCACTTCTCATGCTCGTAAAGTTCGTGTTTATGTTGGGTATAGGCTGCATAAAATCGCCTTTTATGCTCTAGTGCATAAAGTAAAATCTTCGTCTAAGTCTCAGACTCTAAGACTTCGTTAAATAAACTTGTTATTTCATTCTGTTTCTTCAATTTTGTGCATATAATCCATATTAAATTACTAAATTAATAAAACTAGGCAAAAATAATGAGTTTTCTAAGAAATAAGTATTTCAAGAGCATTATGGACTACGATCTATGCTAAAGTCACAGTGTTGCCACTGCCACGTTTAAAAAAAGTTAAAGAAAGTCTTCCCTTTAATATGGCGAAGTCATTCTCTTGCTTTTTTGCAATATTGCTATTTATTTTCCTCACATTCGAAGTGAAAAGCAGAGTGTATACCCTCGACTTGACTATCAACCCTCGCCTACGGCTCGGTTGGATATATACGTCTCGAGTAAAATGGTACGTTTTATGCACTTGTTGTACAATCTACTATTTATGTGATGACTACAATATCAATCAGAAAGGGAACAAATAGTAGATTGTACAACAAGTGCATAAAACGTACTATTTTACCCGAGATGTTGTTGCGTGTATATTTCGCAACTGTGGTGTTTTATCATTATACCAGAGGGATGTTGTATCTTATGGTCTGTTCGTAGGACTCGACGCAGGTCGTGTGCTGAAATTATCACCAGCGAAGCCAAGAAGCGATCATGGAACACAACATCGCCAAACGTATTGGTTTATGACCTTGTCTTGCAACACTTTTCGGAGTTAGTCACTCACCATATGTAACATGCATGTAGATTAGTCTCGCCGTTCATTTTACAATGACATTTCTCAGCTTTTGTGCATATTTTAAACATTAGTTTCATTGTTTTCAATAGTTTGTTATAACCTGAAAAATGACGTGATTTTGACAGGTGACAAATGACGTTGACGTTTCAATGACAGGCTGACGGTGTTCTTCCTTTCAGTTTGTAGTGTTGATACGCTCCCCGGAGCGGTGGAATACTCCTGCAGCCACACTTTGATAGTTTTCATTTTTATATTTATTCAAAATCCTGATAAGTTTAGAATCATAGAAGTTTATTTACAGAATGTCTTCAGTATTTAATAAAATATCTTAATTCGTCTGAAAATAATAAAATCAATCCAGTTATGGTAGAAGAATTTTCTAGAATTTAGCAATATAGTCTTTGGTTTCGCTCTATGTTGTCAATGGTCATACTAGCGTGACTTTTCACTTTTTTCGCTCCGAAGTGCAAGACGCGAGAATATCTTTTTAGCTTTAAAAAGCTATGGAAATGTTTTTAATAACCTGACGGTGTTCTTCGACACGGCTTAGAGCCGATATGTATTTATTGTAAGAAACAAGAGGCGGCAGGTAAGATTTTTTATCATGTTTTGCTGCTGCTTTGGTCCGAGCTTCTCAAAGTCGACTCCAAATGTTATATGGTGCTCTTTTGTTTGTTGCAGAGCGCCGCCTCTTCTTTTTAGTTTATGTATTTCACCTACATGTGGTCTTCATAAGGATTCCCATATTTTTATTAGAAAATTTTTGCTCGTGAAGTGATGCGCACACGCTATGACACGTGACGCATGGCGTCCCCTGGTTTTTCACCAATGTTGAGGACACTTTGCACGCGAGGGGAGTACACCCATTTACACCTTGGAGGGCTGATTAAGGATAAGCAACACAAACTCCGTATGTTTTTTTGTGATTTTAACCTCAAACTTGTGTCATCATGCCGGACTGTCAGCACATTTTTCTGAGCTAAGAATTCATATAGAATTTAGTTTAATTTAAGTTTTAACGTTTGTATTTTTATACTTTTCCATAAAGAAAAGCTACATAGAAGGACGCTTCCACTTATTCCTGATTCTAGGTCATGACCAGAACATACTACACATGTAATGTAGCCTAGAACATTTAATACTTATATTTTGTATCTACAATATTTTAAAGAATTAGTACAGGTTCCTTGGACCTAATGTATCTTTATGTAGAAGGGAGAATTAGTTGTTTCAAAACTTTTAAGATTATACTGTTTGTAATAGAAACCTATCTTCTTGTTTAATTTCCCAACACTCCTGTGTTGGTGGCGCCCTTAGAAATAAGAATTTAGAACGTAGAGACAGTGACCTAATCCCAATTTTTTCTTTCCGAGTGTAACAGCCATCCAAGGTACAACCCACGAGCCTCTCCCGAGTCTCATGCCTATCTGAGCTGCTGAGTAGAATGCACCTCGGGGACTGCGAGTGCATAAACACCACGGCCGTCCCTGGGTTGTAACAATGTATATAAAATAAAATGGGTTTTATGTACAAGTTATACACTCTGCTTTTCACTTAGAGTGTGAGGAAAATAAATACCAATATTGCAAAAAAGAAAAAATAAAGACTTCGCCATATTGGCGGGAAGACTTTCTTTTTCTTTTTTTTATGCGTGGCTTTGGTAGCACAATGACTTTAGCATTAGATCGTAGTCCATAATGCTCTTAAAGTACTTATTTCTTAGAAAACTCATCAATTTTGCCTAATTTTGTTAATTTAGTATTTTAACATGGATTATGTACAAAATTGAAGAAACAGAATGAAATAATAAGTTTATTTTACGAAGTTTAATTGCGTGTGTGGCTGTTTACCTGACGATCTTTGTCTTAAAGTCTGAGACTTAGACGAAGATTTTACTTTATGCACTAGAGCATAAAAAGCGATTTTATGCAGCCTACACCCAACATAAACACGAACTTTACGAGCATGAGAAGTGAAAACAAATTTTCAGCTAAATCAGAAGCCCGTAGCGCAGTGGTAAGCGCGCTCGGCTTGCGATCGTGGCTGTTTTGTCTTTCTTGTAATGTCACTTGGTACGACTGAAAGAATTACATTTACAAAAAAAATGCTTTACTACTCAAATAGTTTTTTGTTTTTATTCATATAGATTAGACGACCGATTTGGCGCAATACTTATATTTATATATATTTAAAACATTTATATTTATTAATTAAATAAAATTAATGCTTATGAATCGACCAAGATTTTATATATTATAGTTATTGAGATAACTAGCTTTCCGCCCGCAGCTTCACCCGCGTAAACTACATGACGTTATCCCGCGGGAATTTGATATTTTTCCGGGATACAATGTAGCTTATTGTTTCTCTCCAGGCTACAAAGTATCGATGTCCCAATTTTCAGCCAAATCCGTTCAGCCGTTTTGGCGCGATTGAGTAACAAACATTCAAACATCCAAACATCCAAACATCTAAACTTTCACGTTTATAAAATTAGTAGGATAGTAGGAAGTAGGATTGAGATTAAGACTCAAAAAAGGGGTCTTGAAAAACATATTTTTTGTTCATTGTATTTCAAATAAAATCGAGTAACTTCCATTCATAAAGGATAGACCAATCACATATAGTTTTGGAGCATCTTATCATCATACTTTGTCAGATAAACTCATTTAAAACCAGTGATAATGAACGAGCTAACGAGCCAGGCGATTATGACGTTTCACCTCTTTTTAACCGACTTCAAAAAAGGAGAAGGTTCTCAATTCAACTGTAAGTTTATTTTTCATACACATCGAAATGGCTGGTGATTACCCCCGACCCCACGCTCTGAAGTTATAGAGCAAAACTATTATGCAATTTTCTCTTGATAAATATGAAAACATGCATATATATGTCACCGGAAAATAAGAAAAAACGCAAATTTATAAATTTCCTAGGAAATTTATAAAACGGAAGTCCTGTAGAACACGTGATAGGTTAGAAATTTAAGGCGATCGCAAAGCGCAGCGATAAGCGATTGCCAATTTCGTAGTTATTTTATTTAGGAAATTTTAAATTTGCGGTTTTTACTAATTCCTGGTGACATATACCTACTACATACATACATTATACTCACGCCTGTTTTCCATGGGCTTTAGCAGAGACTGAATTGCCACCTGCTATCCTTGCACACTTCTTTTGCTTCATTCACATCCATCAATCTTTTCATCCATGACTGGCGATTTTTGTCATTGCATACACCTTTTGATAAATATATTTTTAAAAAGACAATAATGCAAAAGGACATATAAATTATTATAGTTACTATACTTGTGGCTTCTCGTGTTTTGACTCGCGTGGTACTCGTTCCCGTATAATATCGAGAATATCGGGATAAAATATAACCTATGCTCTCGAAGGGAATGTAACTTTCTAATGGCGAAAGATTTTTTTCAAATCGGTCCGGTGTTTATTAATTATATTCATTACAAACAACGCAACAAACTAAATTTTTTACAAAAGTCAAATCTGTCACTATAAAATATTACCTAATATATATGGCTAATGGTTTTGTTTTCTTTCCAAGGAAAGAATCCTTACAAAATGTGCGCTGTTGACAGGATATCCTATGCTTATCCAAAGAAATGTCTCGAAACTGTATAAGACATATGGTTAACCAGCTTCATAAATAAATGTTCTTAAGAAGCTTACTTTGTTTAGTTTTGGTTTGTATGCGGTGGGGCGAAATGTGCTCCTTGATAAACAAATAAATTCAGCTGCTATGTAAAATTGTAGTGCATCGAATTTTGAACTTTATTGCCATAGATAAAGCGATGTTATTAATAAATTTAAGATTATGATTTATTGGTTTTGCAATCGCATCAACTGCATGGGAAAGTGTGTAATTAAGTTTCTCAAGCGATTAGTATTTGACTTTAACTAACGTGTAATTAAAGTAAATGATATGAATAATTCGAATATGTTAATAACAACAGAACTGTTCACATTTATTGGACATAAATAATGTTGTGATTGTCATACAATTAAAATAATTTATTTTTTATTTTTTCATACACAACGGTGTAGCACTTAGTCTTAATCATCATACCTGATGTTAAGTGGTGATAAGGCTGAAGGCTGGAGGAAGGCAGCGCACTACTCCTGGAATCCTTAACTCCAATCTCGGAACTGGCTATCTTATCTCTAACTGCCGGAACACATTATTGCTGAAAACATCATTGTTATGCCGTCAGACTTAGATAAGATAGTATACGTTTACAAGCGGACTAAGAACAAGTCCTACCACCAACCAAATCGAATACAATATGTACCTACCCTCACTGGAAAACGAACAAAACAATCGATCAAACGCTTCACTTTAATTTCTGTAACCAATGAATGAAACCTGAGTTCATAAGGTTTAGATTGGATCTTCAACCTTCTCGTATACCTACATTCCTACAAAATGGTTACATGAACAAAAAAAAACTGTAGATCGCGTTGGGATCACACCGCACTCTTATTATGCATTCGAAACTTGCTGTTTTTTTTTGTCAAACTTATAGAATTTTTATTACATATAATAGTAAACTCAAAACTTCCGTGTCAATTTTATAACGTTCGCAAACGCTTTCAGTTACTAATACAACCAGCTCAAATGCTCGAGATTGGATTTGCGGGAACAGTAATAGTGATCGGTACGTTCTCGTGTATACCTATGAATTGGTTACGTGAAAAAAAAAACTCTGGAACACGCCGCATTCGAAACACACTCTTGTATTCATTTGAAACCTGCTGACTGCGCGTTTTAAAAAGATACAACAAAACTTGGCCGTTGTTAGTGATCCTGTTTGTGAAACAAAAGGCGGCCATCAGAATAAATCCAACTGATACTGTAAATGAGAAAATTTGTTTGTGTGTCACTTCACGTAACGGCGCGTGGTGGGTGAATTGACGGACGTGACAGAAGATGCGAGCAACGTCGCTTGCGGTGTAAACTGAGTTATTATGGCTTTTTTACGACAGGTCATTCATCCTGCCATATCATATGACCATATATTTCCTCTCATATGGTTAATTGTGTAAAAAATACTACCAAGTTCAAAGATCGGTTTTCCGTAGATCAGCGATTATTTACAAAATGGTTTTTGTGGTTTGTGTGTTTGTTTTGTTGTGTGGTTCTTGTTTTCAGATCATGAACGAGTAACAGTACATCTTTCGTTACGATACTGTTTTGGAATTTGAAGACGGAATAGGAAGGAATAGACTATTCCAATTGTTCCATCTCTATCGATTTGAAACATATAGAGTCTACACCAGCTAAAGTTCGTGTGTTGTCGAATAAAATTAGAATTTCGTCATGTAACAGAAATAGTTTAGATAGCACTTTGCCGATATCGGTGTAAGCTATTACCAGATATTGCTGGAGATAACAACTGAACTTCCACCACCTGGGGCACTCGCGGAGTCGCTTTAGGGGAAGCAATTATGGGTCTTATCGACCCTTTGTGTACAATCTGATCCTTTTAGTCAAGTTATTGCATGAAGGTCGGGTCGATTCGTGGTTGTATGTAGGATTTAATGGATGATTTTATCGGTTGCTGGTACGGACAGTGGTCGCGAGGTTGGAACTGTTGGAAGCTAAAATTTTAGCTTGTATTGTTTGCAAACTGGTGAAATGCTTTTCAACTGGTTTGGAAAACAAATATTTTCTTTTTTGAAAGTGTTTTTTTTATTTTTGTTCTGCACATTATATTCGAATATGTTACTAGTCCAGAGCCTCTTCTCACATCTATATCTATCTATATATATAAAAATGAATCGCTGTTCGTTAGTCTCGCTAAAACTCGAGAACGGCTGAACCGATTTGGCTAATTTTGGTCTTGAAATATTTGTGGAAGTCCAGGAAAGGTTTAGGTAGGCTAAGATAGGGATAGAGTAGGGGTATGAACATATGAATAAACTCAAAACTACTGCACCAATTTCAAAAATTCTTTCACTTTTAGAATGCTACATTATCCCTGATTAGCATAGGCTATATTTTATCCAGACATCCCCACAGGAACGGGTACCACGCAGGTAATTATCCATAAATACAATTAGAAGTACAAGTGTTAACATCATACATCATACATAAATCATACATAAGGTATTTATTATGATATTCGTCGTACTATTGTTAACAACCACTAAAAATCAAGTCTGATCAGACTTCATCAGGCAGAGATAAATCGGACGTGTGTTCCCAGCCTAAGACGGAGTGATTAACTCTTCGACTAGAACACATTTCAGGTTCAAAGCCGAATGAATCTGCCGCGCCAGCGATTTCAACACCAAATTCGTTTTCGGATCTCAAGACCAATGCTCAGTACCTTTAGCTCAGCGCAGACCGAACGGAAAAGTCCTCGCGGTAATGATTGGGGTCATTGAAAAATGAACCATGTCACAATAGCTTAAAATACAAAATTGTATGAATATCAAGCGTTTCCGTTCTGCCTGCGCTGACCCTTTGTCGCTTCAGCCGTGGAAGCGACAAGATCCTCATTTATTACTAACAGACAACAGCTACTTAAGATTTTTGTAAAAACAATTTTGGCAAAACCCATTCACACATTGCACTTCTGTATTAATTAAATTATCGTTAAAAAATACTCAACATTACAATATCCTACCTTTATTTAATACACCTTCCTAACTCTGTTTAAAGAATCCAGATAAACGAAAAACATTTTTTATATAAAAAACAATACTTATCTTGCTTAATCTGAAGTAAGCATCAGAAGTCGTATGTTGTTAAAAAGTTCTGAATGACATCCGAAACTCTGGCGTTCCTTAACTTTCTCATTTAGATAAAAAGCTAAATAATGGTTCTTGAACAAACTGTCTTATATAAAAATTAGCGAACCGAATCACGATAGCATTCCGACGGTTTTAATTAAGAGTATTCTTATTTTTCTTCTGAAACTGGATAACATCAGAGTTTATTTTTAGTAGATTTTTGTAATATCGTTTCAGTCAGAAGTGGGAAAAAGTAAACGATCCAACATATAAAAAAATAAGTTTAAAAACTAAAACCCGACTACTGAAAAATCAAGCTCTAAAAAGTATGAAACAAGAAAATATTCTCATCTGAAATTGCCGTGGTCGTATGCCACTTTTCCCTAGAATGAAAATATGGTTTTTTTTTAGTAAGGGGCATACGACCACGGCAATTTCAGATGAGAATATTTTCTTGTTTCATACTTTTTGGAGCTTGATTTTTCAGTAGTCGGGTTTTAGTTTTTAAACTTAATTTTTATTTACATAATTTTGGGGTCATAATTTCGCGCTGTGTGACACTACACTTCAGTTCAGTCATCCTCGAGGGCAAAACGCCAAAGGCATGGGGCAGAAGCGTTTTTCAAGAATAGGTTAAGAGTGATAGGACTCTCTTGAAGAACTACAGACCCATCACGCTTCTGCCATATCTATAAGTTGTTCGACGACTTCCAACCTCCCGAACAAGCCGGGTTCCGGAAAGGCTATAGCACCAAAGACCACATTCATACGCTGCGGCAAGTTATACAGAAGAACGAAGAGTACAACTTGCCACTTTGCTAGGCGTTCGTAGACTATGAGAAAGTCTTTGATTCGATTGAGAACTGGGCGGTGCTGCAGTCTCTCCAGAGGTGCCAAGTAGACTACAGGTACATCGATGTGCTCAGGTACTTATACCAAACAACTACCATGTCAGTCCGATTACAGAACCAGAGCTGTAATCCTATCCAACTACAGCGAGGTGTGAGACAGGGAGATGTCATCTCTCGGAAACTGTTCACAGCTACGTTTAAGGATATTTTTAGCTTTTGGATTGGAAAGGATGCGGCATCAACATCAATGGCGAGCACCTAACACATACGGTTTGCCGATGATGTAGTTCTTATGGCTGAGACTTTGGAAGACCTGAACATAATGCTCGAAGATCTCAGTAACGCTTCTCAAAGAGCGGGTCTAAAGATGAACATGGATAAGACGAAAATCATGTCCAATACCCATGTTGCACCCGCTCCAGTTAATGTTGGGAACATTACACTCGAAGTTGACCACTTTTTTTACCTAGGGCAAACGGTCCAGTTAGTTAAGTCCAACTTCGAGAAAGAGATCTCTCGACGAATCCAGCTCGGATAGGCAGTGTTCGGGAAGCTCCGGCATATATTCGCATCCGAAATACCTTAATGTCCCAAGACGAAAGTCTCTGACCAGTGCGTGTTGCCAGTCATTACTGGCCTACTGACCTACGGAAGTGAGACGTGGTCATTTACTATGGATGAGACCCATATAAGAATAAGAAGGCTCAAGGTCACCCAGCGATCAATAGAGAGAATGATGCTTGGTATTTCCCTGCTCGATCGAATCAGAAACGATGAGATCCGCAGGAGAACTAAAACGACCGACATCGCTCGAAGGATTGCATGGTTGAAGTGGCAGTGGGCGGAAAGGTTCTTAAATAGCGATCGCGTACCGGACGACTTTCCGTGGGCAGGCCCCCTACAAGGTGGACCGACGATCTGGTCAAAATCGCGGGAAGCCGCTGGATGCGGGCAGCGCAGGATTGATTGTTGTGGAGTTCCTTGCGGGAGGCCTGTGCCCAACAGTGGGCGTCGTTCGGCTGATATTATTATGTTAATGTAAATTTCGTGATAAAGTCAAAATTCGATTTATGCAAGCTAAGCCGCAAGCAACAACCAATAAAATATATATTTTTGAAACGAGCTCACCAAGAGCTTTCATTTGATACCAAACACGATATTCTTCTCTAAAAAAAGTTTATTTGGTTCACAACTTTATGTCGTCTAGAGGGCGCCATATTCAATTTCATGTGACGTGACATATTAGCCTATAACCAGCAGACAATCGAGACGCTTCCAACGATACCTTAATTGTGAATATATGATCAGCAGTTAAGAAGTTATGTGGGAACAGATGAACATACATACAAACATACATACATACATACATACATACCGGTCAAAATCATAACCCTCCTTTTTTTGATTTGCCGTAGTCGGGTAATAAAAATAAAGAATAGAAGACTTCAGTGGATTGTTAAAAAAATCTGTAAATATTGATTGTTTTTTTTATCATATCTGGTAAAACCATTAAACAATGAAGGCCTTAAAATATAAATAAGTACGATGACGACGCTAGTATTATAAATGTGAAAGTGTGTTTGTTAGTTTGTCCTTTTTTACGTCAAAACGGAGCAACAGACCGACGTGATTTTTGTCATGGAGATAGTTTGGGAGCTGGAGAGTGATATTATGGCGGTGATAACGTCGTATAGATAGTCCACGCGGGCGAAACCGCGAGCGGAAGGCTACTTAAACTATATATCTCTCTTTCTAATTTAATGACCTTAACCGCCTCTGTGGGCTAGTGGTTCACACCACCGATTTCAGACCAAGAGGTTACGGGTTCGATTCCCAGTGGGGGTACATTATTGTATTCGGTTTGGTTGGTGGTAGGACTTGTTCTTAGTCCGCCTGGCTAGCTACCACCATCTTATCTAAGTCTGACGCCATAACAATGATGTTTTCAGCATTATTGTGTTCCGGCAGTAGAGATAAGGTAGCCAGTTCCTCAGTGATTGAGGATTCCGGGAGTAGTGCGCTTCCACCTTCAGCCTTTATCACCACTTAACATCAGGTGTGATGAAGGCTAAGTGCTACCCCGTTGTGAATTAAAAAAAAGGAAATGGCTTAGACAAAAACCCTACAGCCATGTCAATGAACTGACTAAAAGAAGCTCTTTCTATAAAACTATAATTCCAACTTCCGCATGTCCAAGTCACGAGGAAAAACGGCAATGACCTTCAAGCGGTTCCTGTAACATCCTGAAACAAGTTATTTCGAGGCGATAAAGTAGACAACTTGACGGCTTTATTTCACCAATTGGACTGCCGCCGCACTGAGTAATGAGAAAAGAAAGTATTTCTTGGTAGGGTTGTCTACACTAAGCTTGATAAGCAATGTTGACGGAAATGTTTAGAGTTAACACGAGGAATAGCCGCATGATAACGATGTTAAAGCTATTTTTATTCTGGTTAACTGTAATAATCTTTTAGATTCGATTGATAAACTCGACGGTCATTTTTGCTTGTTCGCTTCACTGGTTTGATACCAATTTGACATAAAGAACTTTTTGGCATTGACAATGCAATTTTAATACTGAAAAATTACTTTTTTATAACTATTTATTTAAAGGCACTGTTTTCAACTTCTCAGCAAGAATCAATCCCGCACTTTCTGTGGCTGAGAAATGGAACAAAATGGAATTCGATTTTCATCTGAGTTGTTGGACACAGTTTTATTTCTCTCAAAAGTATAATTTAAAGCCTATAATAATTTTAAGGTTTGATTAATTTGTTGTTAAGTTGAACACAACTCTGATAAACTGCTGTATTAACTCGCCTGTACCACCTCTTACTTGAGACTGTACTAGTACCCCAATCGCGGAAGCTTGCAAATGTGCAACCTGTGCCCAAAAAGGGCAGCCGTGCCGGCCCTTCAAACTACAGGTTTTTTATAAAGTACACTTTGGGGAGTGTGCGAGAGAACTGCACGACCTTGTTCCCCCAGTCCCTTCCACCATCGAAGAACCAGACGCAGGCTAGCTTATCATCCTTACGTTGTTGACATTCCACCTGTCCGCACTTAACGCTTCGCAGATTCGTTTCTTATGCGAACCGCTAAGGAATGGAATGCGTTGCCTGCCTATGTATTCCCCGATAACAACCTTGGTATCTCCAAGGCCAGTGTGAACAGGCATCTCCTGGGCAAGCATGCAACATTTTAGACCACATCCTCTTAATTTAAACAAGATGGTGGTCAAATGCCTGCCCAGTTTTATATATAAAATACAAACTTCATAATTACTTGATAAAAAACAAATCACCACTGTATTGTGTACTACTGGCCATACAACGATTCTTTACAGTTAGCTGCAAATTAATAGTAATGCATTTTTTACCGCGTTTTTATTCAATTGTTTAGCATAAGTAATTATTTTTTCCGAACGTATTTCAAATTATTTTTAACTGACTTCAAAAAACGGAGGAGGGTCTCAAGTCGTCTGATTTTTTTTAGGTCAAATAATATTTATTATTTTATCAATAACTTTGTATTTTTGGCATCGCAGACATCGCATTCATCATCATCATCATTTCAACCGTAAGACGCCCACTGCTGGGCATTAGTTAATCAAAAAGTTATTTTGTACCAAATCGAGCTCACACCCTCGATTTCACTAACTACGAGTATTGGTACATGATTCGTGTTCAGCAAAACTCCGAAGAAACTATAAAAGTCATGAGCGAACATCAAAGAGCTAAGCTAAAAAACTTCCCAGAAGTGACATCCCTATCTTATTAGTACAGTTAAGGAAAAAACTATTTGTAGCGGTTCTGACTAGCGCGGCTGGGTTCCGTCACGGCAAGTGCGATCCAGGGGTAAAAGGACCGCAGTAAAGCTGTGTTTACACAATTGGTTTATGGGCGATGGTCCAAGGTCCAACCCTAAATTATTATATTATCTGACATAGTTAAGGTATTGCATATTAATTTTAATGGTATTATCATTATGATAATGTTAAATAATACGGACAATCTATACTTGCATTGTCCTACTAATATATTATATATTATTATAAATGTAAAAGTTTAGATATTTGGATGTTTGTTTGTTTATTACTTAATCACGCCAAAACAGCTAAACGGATTTGGCTGAAATTTGGCACACAGATATTTTGGAGCCTGGAGAGGAACATAGGCTACTTTTTACCACCGAAAAATGTCACATTCCCACGGGATATCGTCGTGTAGTCCACGTGAACGAAGCCGCGGGCGGAAAGCTAGTTAGTAATAAATTACAGATCAAATACCATTATTTATAATAATATGGTTCTGAAATTACTAGTAGATATAAGCGATTTTGTGATAAATATTATAATAATAACAAACTCAATCAAATAAAACATAATAATGGTAAGGTAAAAATTAGTATTTGAAAACTTAAATCTGTTCATGTTTGATTGAACTGATTTGCATAACATTCCGCAAACAGATTAACCATAAACCGTAATAGGATATTTTATTAGACACTAGTGGGTCCCCGCGGTTTTACCCGTGTGATTCCCGTGTGAATAGAGGTATAAAATTGCGTATATTCTTCAGGAGGACTTATGAAACTTTATATTAGATAAAGTTTTTTACATAACGTAGTTTTTGAGTTTATCAATTACAAACATACAACAAACAAAATATCAAATCTTTCCTCTATATAACTAATATTATTATAGATTCTGCCAACGGGAACCAAATCGCCGCCGGTAAAAAACGCGGGCAGTCACTATAGTTATTACTTAATGCGTCATTAGCCTAGGTGTGAGCCAATAAGTATCAGTTGGTTACTCAGGTAATTTTTTGTTTTTTTTGCATTCACAAAGCAATTTTTATTATTGAAAATACTGTGACTCCGTAGCTCAGTGCTTATTAGAACATTCGCTCGGACAGTGAAAAGTCGTGGGTTCGAGTCCCATCAGAGCTGGTAGTGAGGCGGGTTGACTTTTTCTAATACTTCATTTTCAATGGTTACTCACTCAGGTGTTTGAAAAACGCTATCGCTTCATCTCGTCACTTGACTCACCACGAAGTATTGTTTACCGTCGTGACCCCGAGTGCTCCGCGGGAATACATTACTGGACTTGTGAATGGACAATTTCAGTGTTTATATTGACCTTAAAATAATTATGTTTACGTCTCCCGATAGCGAGGAATTTCAATCTTATTTCAAGAACGAACTAGGGAGTAAATATTAATTTTACTTGTGTTGAATCTGCTTGAATTGGTAAGCTCTGACCAAACGGACGCAAGTCGCGCGGCGGACGCCGCCGACTAGACGTTTTCCGCCGGAGTATTTGCGTCGTGCTCGCTGGGTCAATTCAGATAGAGCGGAAAATAAGATTTTATCTTTTATAGTCATTTTGACTATAAGTATTGTGTTTTTTTTTTACCATGTTTATATTTGTTGTCAAGTCCTAGATATCTCAGTGCAGTTGCACACGCTATGAACACGGAGTGATCAGAAAAATAACTCGCAACGCGGAGGATCAAGCCTGCGTGAGGATATGACCTCCAGCGGGCCGATCGCCGTAATTCTATGCAGCGCGTCTTGATCACGTTTGCGTTTTAACGTTTAACTTCGTATTGCCGTAATGAAATGACATAACGACGCACACGTCACGCAAACATATAGTCCCTAGTCCCACAATTCTGTCTGATCCGGTGACATCCGTGACAGGGGAACCACTTGCAATACGAAATTAGCTGTCAAAATAGACTGTCTTATGAAAACTATTTTAATTCCAAAGATTATAATAACTATAACAGATAACGTTGTCGCACTGTCAAAGCCGCGGGTTATCAGAAACGGCTTTGCACGTCAACTGCACGTACACTTGACTAATGCGTCATAGAATTACCGCGATCGGGGCCCTGGATGTTCTTTCATGAGTGGTTACAATCCTCGAGGACTCCCGTGCGGGCGCGATGAAGCGCTTGCCCGAGTCGCGAGCGAAAGCGACCCGATTTTGTCAACATTCTTAAATTTTCTACTTTAGGCTATATTGTAATACGGTTCTTTTTTTCAATAGAGCCAATAAATTGCTCGAGCATTTTTCTTCACAAAATAAACAGGTATTTCTACTTAAGGGTTAGTTCAGACGGAGAACATTTTTCTTCTCTGTCTGAACTGACCCTTAAGGATTTGACAGTAAAAATTCTTTTGTGGTAGAAATAAGTAAAATAATTCGTATTTTGTTCTTGAGTTTTGCGTAGTGCACTAAGAAAGAAAAACCGTTTATAATAGTTAGTCAAATCTTTTGTTTTGTACTTTTGTTCGTACTTGGTTAAATTAATAGTTTGTTAAGAAAATGTCACGCCCCGCGCGCCGGCATCTAAAATTGTTCATGGTGCGACTAACTATTTAGTAATCTGTGGTGTGACTTCGAATGTATTTGTAATATTGTTAAACAATTTTAGAGTTCGTATAACTATATTAGAGAACCAAGTTTCAATCAACAATACACTAGATAACCGGTTGGAGTATCAAAAACGGTCAAGCGAATAAGACCGCACTTGTAACATGCGCTCTTATTTTCTGTAATTTTTGGCGTAAGATTTTAACATTCGTACCCTTTTTCTCCGTTTAAAAAAGTCATTGACTCAAATGCAAGGTATACGAGTATTTGACAGCACCACTTTGAAAGCTTTTGAAGGGCGGTAGAAAAATTACTATTCAATTACCATATCGATAGTTTTCATGCTAGGGTACTGTCTGTTATTGATAGTGTAGGTACTATACGTGTTCTGTATTTTACTATGATCTGAGGATGGCACATTCCAAAGGTTTTCCTTAATACTTATGTTCAAAAGAAGTACTTTTCATTATAAGTTTCTCCAGGGATAAGCCGCAAGGATTAAGGCAACCCTATTAAATTTTCGGCGGCAATCGTACGACTCAGGGGTGTGGCAGTTTGGGAAAGTAGGCAATTTTCTTTTATACTAGGTATAATATTAAAAGCTCCTCCGTGCTTCGGAAGGCACGTTAAGCCGTGCGTCCGTCGGTTCCGGCTGCACTTGCAGTCGTTAACCAACCAATCCGCATTGGGCACGCGGGTAGGTCATGGCCCATTCTCCTTATCAATCCATAAGGAAGATCAGTGCCCCAGCAGTGGGTCCATTTAATGGCTGATAATGATGATGATAACTTATAGGACTGAGTGCTACCGGGTGTCTAAATTCGTAAAAGGCGCACACAACAGGATATTCACAAAAGAAAGACCGCGCAAAATTTTAATTTGTTTTATCTACACTCATGTTATAATATTCGAATTATGAACTCATGCCTGAACGTATATTGATACACTTTATGCCATAGTCAACTTTAAAAAATAAAAGTGTTTCATCATCATCATCATCATGTCAGCCGAACGACGCCCACTGCTGGGCATAGGCCTCCCCCAAGGATCTCCACAATGATCGGTCCTGTGTTTAAAAGTGTTTAATAATGGTCATTATGATACAACCGGATAATACAGCTTTCACTCATTATAAAACACTTATGCCCGAATACTCGTACGCTACTTATCTTTGGGAGCGTCTCAAACATCGCCCTGTCACTTTAAATGTCAAACGTATGAAAGAGATGCCGTGATGTTTGAGACGCTCCATGGCCCGCTACACAGCCATCTCTATCGTCTTCTACAAGCCATGCGCATAAAGTTGGCAACGTAGTTTTAAGTGAACCGATTTGACACCGTTTGCATCGTTTGACAGGTAAACAGCGAGTAAACCTCGAGTACTGAATCCTATGGAGATGGCATATCTTCTATACATCTATACAAATAAATAAAATTGGAGTGTCTGTTTGTAACATTAAATAACCGCTTTTTACTACGTACATATGATTAAATATACGGTACATATACCAAAATGACATGTTTTTCAATTTTTGTCTGTCTGTCTGTTTGTTCCGGCTAATCTCTGAAACGGCTGGACCGATTTTGACGGACTGATTAATACGATAATTAGAAGTAGTTTAAAATTGAATTCCAAGATTTTCTTACATTGTGACTTACTTACACCTCACTTTTTCGTAGGTATGCCACCTCCATAGGATTTAGTACTCAGAGGAGGTAACCGGTTCACAGCAATGTTGCCGTTCCGTATCATAGCATGGCTTGTAGAAGACGATAGAGACGGCTGTTCCCGCTATTATTTCTCGGCTGCTTGCGCTCCTTGCAACGAGTGAGATAGAAGATGGCTTTGGACGCTCCCAAAGATTATTTGCGTTTGAGAATTCGGGCGTTATTTTTCTTAATTTTACAATCTCCATGGCAACCGTAGGATTTACCGGCCCTGACTTCCAACTCTTTCAAGCCCTTCTTTAGCCGGCAACAATAAGAAACTTTTTTAAAATTAGAATTTTGAATTTAGAAGGTATAGACCGTATAGACACTAGACTCCTATCAGTGGGGTTTGGCGCCAATCCAAATTTTATAATTAATATTCTTTTGCTTAATTTTTGCAATATATGATAAATGTAATGAATGTAGATAAAGTAGTGTATGAGACTGCACATAACTCGTGGAATACTATTAAAAAACTCGCCAAGGCTCGTTTTTTAAACTCCCACTCGTGTTTTAATACCCCTCATTATGCGACAGTCACATAAACTACTTTTTTTTTTTTTAAGAACATTGTAACAATAAAACTTTTGAACTTTTGAACTTTATACGAAAATACAAAACTATTTTCTGATTCGGATAATAATATGCTTCACGAATATTTATTCGACGCAAATTAAAAAATCATAAAAATAAAGATTTTTATTAAATTGAATATCGAATATGAAATCTTATAATTGAATGTCAATTATAAGAATAACATCCAGAAACAGAACAAACATAAAATGCCAACAACATCCTATCTCCTATCTACTTATTATGAAGTAGCAGTAAGGGGTCTTTCCTAACGTAGGTATTGTTTATTTTTACTAATATTATAAAAAGTTATAAACAGATTTGTTTCGTTTTGACTTGAAAGAGGAAGAAAGTTTGTTTCTTCCTCTTATCCATATTTTCACATCTATACAAATAAATAAAATTGGAGTGTCTGTTTGTAATATTAAAATAACCGCTTTTTACTACATGCATATGATAATACATACGGTACATATACTAAAATATCATTTTTTACAATTTTTGTCTGTCTGTCTGTCTGTCTGTCTGTTTGTTCCGGCTAATCTCTGAAACGGCTGGACCGATTTTGACGGGACTTTCACTGGCAGGTAGCTGATGTAGTAAGGAATAACTTAGGCTACTTTTTATCCCGATATTCCTACGGAAACGAGAACCACGCGGGTGAAACCGCGGGCGGCCGCTAGTTAATAATATAATTAAGGGTTTATTCAGCGTTGTTACATAAAAGCCATTTCCTATGAGGTCTTTTAAAACAATAAAGATATTTTGAAACAATAAGTTAAGTAAGCAGCCCTACACAAAGTTCTTTGTTATCAAACAATATGTTCATTAAACAACTAAATATAACTTATATGAAGCCTTTGGCAACGAATAAAGGCAATGTTTTGAGAAATTTTCTAATGAATTTGATATTATATCATATTACGAAGGCAAATTTTATAAAATTTAAATATTAATAATATGTAATTTTGTGATCTTCATTAACGTAAGTTTTTAACCGACTTCAAAAAGAAGGAGGTTCTCAAGTCGACTGTATTTTGTCCGTAACCATCTTGTGATTTATCACTAACTAGCTTTCCACCCGCGGCTTCGCCCGCGTGGACTTCACGACGTTATCCCGCGGGAATAATGGGATATTTTTCCGGGGTAAAGTAGCCTATGTTTCTCTCTAGGCTACAAAGTATCTGTGTCCCAAATTTCAGCCAAATCCGTTCAGCAGTTTTGGAGTGATTGAGTAATAAACATACAAACATCCGAACATCTAAACTTTCACATTTATAATGTAAGTTTGTGATGAAAGAAAAAAATGTTCATTAATATTAAATAAAATGGTTTATTATTATTAATTTTCAAGATTATTAAAAGTAAACGTAGACAATAGTTTTCATGTGAAATTTCGTAAAGCTTTATTTGTTTTTTATTTAAAATGCCAATAATAGATAGGCAATGAAACTGTTAAGTACTTAAAACTAGACAAATGGTGTAAAAAAATAAAATATAGGAATTTAGCTTCTTCCACAAAAACAACATGCAAGATAAACCTCCCGCTCGCCCGCAAAAAAAAATTGCACACACCACGAAACACAAATTTGACAAAACTATCAGTGCACAATACCTCAGCTGCAGGATAGCAAGCGACACACCTTGCATTTTCACCGATTCCACTACTTTGCACGTGTTAATTCATAATTCAGTCAGCATCAGAAACAACGAATTCAAACCACTTTAAACACCCGGGTGGTTCGGCGGAATGGTCACAATGTCCATATCGGGCTTAAAGTCAAGTGAGCGTGACAAATTAGTCAGTACAATTTTCAGATTTTAAACTTTCATAGTCAATTTCACTATAACTATTATAAACAACGGGATATTTACCATGTTTAGATTTATTTATGAGTCCCCGATATTTCGGCGCAGTTGCACGCGCCATGATCACGGAGTAACTGCGTGCGGAGTTACTCCGAGTACGGAACCCTTCATGAGCGAATCCGACTCGCACTTGGCCGATTTTTCCTTAAGTAACCCCGGTCTACGGTACTTCATTATCAACGATAGAAAAAATCATAAAAAACCTTTTTGTAAAATTGAAAAGGAAGTATTTAGACTGACCACTAAACGGACTCGTTACGAGAAGCGTTGAATTTATGCAATACTTCTTACACGCTATACCTAGCGTTAATATTTTATTTACAATTTTCCAATAATAAAAATTGCATTGTGAATGCAAAAAAGTAAAAATTTAAATAAAAATATTTTGTGTTCGTTGGGGTTTTTAAGAGTTATATTGAACTATTAAAGCATTTCTTTTCTTTATAAGCATATTCTTTCATTTTCATATTTGTCACCATATTGTTTAAATTACACTTATATTGAAATCAAATCAATCAATCGTGCTTAATTATTATCGTGTATAGGTACTTACCCAAGTTTTCTAAGTAAAAAAGCAAATTCAAATTTATTTAAGGCACCAAAATGAGAACAATCTAAAAATGTTATCAGAGAGTTTCTCACAAACGTCAAAAACGCCAAGCAAAGTGGCAAGTTATACTCTTCAATCTTCTGTATAACTTGCAGCAGAGCGTATGAATGTGGTACTTAAGCCTTTTCGAAACCTGGCTTGTTCGGGAGGTTGGAAGTAGTCAAACCTGCGAGCGAGATGATTCGTAATGATTCTCGAAGACAACTTATAGATATGGCTCAGAAGCGAGATGAGTCTGTAGTTTTTCAAGAGATTCTTATCACCCGTCTTGAAAATTAGCATCACATCGCTTCTGCCCCATGCCTTTGGCGTTTTGCCCTCGAGGATGACAGAGTTGAAATGCTTCTGGAGGACCTTAAATATCATCGCCTTACCACCCGCTCTCAGAAGCTATGTCTTCTTGACTCTTCGGCTTGAAGAGTCTGTAGTACATAGTTGGGTTTAAGCAATTTTCACAATGGTCGGTCACGAGATGTGTGACCAAAAATTTTATAACTCGAGCTGCTTTGCGTCTCAGATGGCTCGTTTAACCTTAAAAATGATTATTATGATGTTTATCCAGCTACGTATAAAAACAAACGAACATTATTTGGCACGCAAATAGGTATTATGACGTAGAAGTCTGCTTAGAAAATATTTTCTAAAATACAACCCATAAAGAGATGAAACAAGGGTATATTATGTTCCTCGAATCGCCAAAAAACTAGTTGTCTAATATTGATTCAACATGTTTTTAAAGAAATTTCTTTGGGCTAGGTTTTTAGATCTAAAACCCAGTAAGAAAGGTTTCCCGCGGCTTCGCCAGCGTGGACTACACGACGTTATCTATTCTTAGTAGGATTAGTAGGATCTATATATTAGTAGGATTATTAGAAACTCTTACGCTATTATTCTTGTACACCAGGACACCAAAGCTCAAATTAGCCAGATCGTAAAGTAATTTTTAAACCATACCTTTACGACCAGGGTTCTACCCGTAAGCTAGTATAATAACATTACGTTTAATCACGTTAGCGTTCCGGCAAATTTGAAACATTACAATCTAAGTTTATTAAGGAAACCCGGCGGACGACAGATCCAACTAAATGAAGTAACGTTACGCAATTCTCTGGAGGACTTTATTGTGAATGCACAAGATTCAATTTGGCTTAGCATGTTGTGCGATGCTATTATTTTTGTTATGTGTTGAAGACACATTTGGAAGTCATATTAAGTTGTATGCAAGACTGCATGAATGTGTAGGAAAATGTGATAAAATTAACGTATCATTTGAAAACTTAATTACTAGCAAAATAAATACACGGGTTAGGTAGGAACCCTCTACTTATATTCATTGAAGTAAGTTTTAATTAGTCCGTAGTTTTAGGGAATTAACTTTATGAGTAGTTTAAACTAAGTACATATTTTAATAAAACAGGTAAGTTATTTAAATTTTTACTTTTTTGCATTCACAATGCAATTTTTATGGTTGAAAAATGGAAAATGAAATGACGCTTCTCGTAACGACTCCGTAGCTCAGTGGTTAGAGCAGTCGCCCGGATAGCGAAAGGTCGTGGGTTCGAGTCCCATCGGAGCTGGTCGTGAGACGGGTCGATTTTTTTCTAAATAAGTACTTCATTTTCCATTTTCAACCATAAAAATAGCATTGTGAATGCAAAAAAATAAAAATTTAAATAACTTGCCATAGTAATTTCTTCTTTAGCGATTGTCAAATATCTGGAAAGGTATTTCTTTCGCGTGTGGGGGTAGTAATATCTTCACATTGATGAAATTAACGCTGGCTATACAGCGTGTAAGAAGTATTTGATAAATTCGACGCTTCTCGTAACGACTCCGTAGCTCAGTGGTTAGAGCAGTCACCCGGATAGCGAAAGGTCGTGGGTTCGAGTCCCATCGGAGCTGGTTGTGAGACGGGTCGATTTTTTCTAAATACTTCATTTTCCATTTTTCAAAACAGTTAGGTGTTTAAATTTATAGCTTAAACTACATTTAGTAAAACAAGAGATAGCTTTTTGTCCCTATCGTAATCGTATACACCTTATCCATACTCCATATTTATATTATTGAGAAAATTTTCCTTCAGCATTTGCTTCTTCTTTTTTTTATTATTGTAACATTTTGTCTAGCAACGACATAATAAAAATATGTTGCTCCTTATAAAGATGATGATTTTTGTCGCACTTTTTTCCTGTCAGTTAAAAAATGTTGGACGATTCATAAGCAATAATGTTATTTAATCTACACTGGGAAAAAAAAGGGTCGATTTATCGGCTCTGCAGAGCCGTTTAAACCCGGTACTGCAGTTGCAGCCGTGTCAACACGGTAAAGTTTGCCGTGTGCCGCTGACACGGCTCCGTTGGACACACGGTTAAATTTGCACACGGTACTGCAGTAATTTCAATTTTTCAACACGGCTATAATCAGACACGGCTAGATTTGCACACGGTACTGCAGTTGCAGCCGTGTCAACTTCTTAACACGGCTATAATCATACACGGCTAGATTTGCACACGGTACTGCAGTTGCAGCCGTGTCAACTTCTTAACACGGCTATAACCATACACGGCTAGATTTGCACACGGTACTGCAGTTGCAGCCGTGTCAAATTATGAACACGGCCAATGATCAGACACGGCTAGATCAGACGCAGCCGTGTCAATAGTTCGACACGGTTATGGCCAACATGGCTGGAGTGGCCGTGTGAAACGGCAAATGACACGATTGGTTGAGCCGTGTGACGCGGTTTGATGTGGCCGTGTAAAACGGTTGCCTCAGCCGGGTCAACACGGCTATCTCAGCCATCTCTTTACATTCCTACGCAGCTGGCAGAGCCGTGTGACGCGGTATGAAATAGCCGTGTAAAACGGTTGCCTCGGCCACGTCAACACGGCTATCTCAGCCGTCTCCTTACGTTTCTACGCAGCTGGCGGAGCCGTGTGACGCGGTCTGAAGTAGCCGAGTAAAACGGTTACCTCAGCCACGTCAATACGGCTATCTCAGCCGTCTCCCTACGTCCCTACGCAGCTGGCGGAACCGTGTGACGCGGTCTGAAGTGGCCGTGTAAAACGGTTGCCTCAGCCACGTCAACGCGGCTATCTCAGCCGTCTCTCTACGTCCCTACGCAGCTAGCGGAGCCGTGTGACGCGGTCTGAAGTGGCCGTGTAAAACGGCTACCTCAGCCATGTCAACACGGCTATCTCAGCCGTCTCCCTACGTCCCTACGCAGCTGGCGGAGCCGTGTGACGCGGTCTGAAGTGGCCGTGTAAAACGGCTACCTCAGCCACGTCAACACGGCTATCTCAGCCGTCTCCCTACGTCCCTACGCAGCTGGCGGAGCCGTGTGACGCGGTCTGAAGTGGCCGTGTAAAACGGCTACCTCAGCCACGTCAACACGGCTATCTCAGCCGTCTCCCTACGTCCTTACGCAGCTGGCGGAGCCGTGTGACGCGGTCTGAAGTGGCCGTGTAAAACGGCTACCTCAGCCACGTCAACACGGCTATCTCAGCCGTCTCCCTACGTCCCTACGCAGCTGGCGGAGCCGTGTGACGCGGTCTGAAGTGGCCGTGTAAAACGGCTACCTCAGCCACGTCAACACGGCTATCTCAGCCGTCTCCCTACGTCCTTACGCAGCTGGCGGAGCCGTGTGACGCGGTCTGAAGTGGCCGTGTAAAACGGCTACCTCAGCCACGTCAACACGGCTATCTCAGCCGTCTCCCTACGTCCCTACGCAGCTGGCGGAGCCGTGTGACGCGGTCTGAAGTGGCCGTGTAAAACGGCTACCTCAGCCACGTCAACACGGCTATCTCAGCCGTCTCCCTACGTCCCTACGCAGCTGGCGGAGCCGTGTGACGCGGTCTGAAGTGGCCGTGTAAAACGGCTACCTCAGCCACGTCAACACGGCTATCTCAGCCGTCTCCCTACGTCCCTACGCAGCTGGCGGAGCCGTGTGACGCGGTCTGAAGTGGCCGTGTAAAACGGCTACCTCAGCCACGTCAACACGGCTATCTGTGTGACGCGGTTGTGGCAGCCGTCTTGTACGGCTACTGTACACCGCGTTACACGGCTCCGCCAGCTGCGTAGGAACGTAGGGAGACGGCTGGGATCGCCATGTTGACGTGGCCGTGGTATCCGTTTTATAAAGCCTCTTCAGACGGCATCACACGGCTCTGTCAGCTGCATAGGGACGTAGGGAAACGGCTGGAATACTGACAGGAATTTCTCAGGTTCACACCAGCTGTATAGCACAAAGGTAGAAGTGTCAGATATACTTGAACACCTGCGAAAGAAAGCTGCAGTTGAATTATACAAGATAATTACTAAAAGAATAAGTACAATAAATCTCTTAAAATAACTTATTTCCATTAGGGTATGGTGAAGATTGATATTTGTAAATATATAATTAAAAAACATTAGTTTTAAGAAACTGACATTTTATTTTTCAAAATTAAATGGTTTACACAAATTGTTGACAATTTCAAATTATTATAATTATATTCCCTACACGAGAAGATTTAGTGAGCATGCGTGTATCAAACGAAACTGGGCGGTAGAGGATCTCGTGGTCTATTTGATTTGAATCACCGTACACCGTACAAACGTACATTATGTACGTAATATGTTTATAGGTTTACCTTTACCGTTTAACGAAATAATGTACATTAATTGTGGCGCGGCTGGGGAGCATACTCTGCAGCGGCGCCACACAGTACTCATATATAGAAATGATATTTGCCATTTTTTTCTTATGGAAATTGATGTACGAACGAATGCTGTTTATTGTGTACGTATTGAAAAAAAACATTATTACTTCTTGATTTCATATATTTTAATTAATTCAGCTGAACGGTATGAGCTGTACGTCAGAGTGACGCGGGTGAGCGAGAAGGAGATATAAATTCTTCCCACACCCCCGCATACTGCTCTGATTTTCAATCATGATATTATATATGAAATCATTAAGTAATAATTACTTTTTTCCAATACGTACACAATAAACAGAATTCGATCATCAATTTCCATAAGAAAAAAGTAGCAAATATCATTTCTATCTATGAGTGCTGCGCGCCGCTGCAGAGTAGGTATGCTACCCAGCGGCGCCACAATTAATGTCCATTATTTCGTTTACCGGTAAAGGTACACCTATAAACATAATACGTACATGATTTATGTTCAACGTACAGTCAGCTGCAGAGAAAGATAACCCCCTCTACGACATAACGAATGACCGCAGGGGGGTCACCTATCTATGCAGCTGATTGTACAACATTTTAAAATAGAATTGGCTATTTGACTGTTGTTGAAATGTAGATATTTAATTATGACATTCAGAAATATAACATTATTGAATAACAAATGTGAAAAAAGATATTCAATCTGTATTATAACAAGCGAATTATGAGCTACTCAATTGTGACTCTAGCTATCTCTTTCTAAAACGAAATTTACTATGGCGAGAGTATGGCGCTATAGAAATGTGACGTCACGTTTTATAGCGCTCTCCTTGTCTAATTAGAAAGTTTGATGCTCTATATCGCTGAAAATATGCAAGATATATGAAAATAAATAACTTTATTGTGTTGCTACTAATTCAATGAACATTTTAAGTCAATAAAAAAATTTCAGTCAAATACCCAATTAATTAATTTTCATTATGGTGGCGCCGCTGCGGAGCATAACACGGAAAATCATCTTATACCTACCCTGTTGCATGGACACTGCTCAACAAATTATTAATAATTCAAAAGTATTTAAAGACAGTTAGGTATTTCTAAGCTCTTTTCAAGTCCTACGCCCGAATTCTCGAACGAAAATCATCTTTGGGAGCGTCTCACACATCATGGCATCTCTTTTTGCCATTTAAAGTGACAGGGCGATGTTAGAGACGCTCCCAAAGATAAGTAGCATACGAATATTCGGGCATTATTCTCTTAGGTCACTCTAATCTACTAACATTATTTTTGATGTAAAAATTAATATCTACTTATCTGCTTTTTACAATTATACAATTTTAAACAAATAATCATTTTGGTTTAAACTTACTGAGTAGCTTAACTAGTAAATTAAGATATTTCCGAAAAGCGCACATTAATGCGGAAAAGCATTTTACACCCTGTTGTACGACACAACTCAATTACTTAGTTTAGTTTAATTGTACAGACAATAGAAATATTTGACTTAATACGAGCCATAATAATATAACTTATATCTATAATATCACAAGATTTCGGATTAGGAACATCAAAACGGTTATACAGGAAGCTAGACTTCGACCTTATTTTTAGGCTCATAAAATTCACTTACAGGTAAGTATCAACTTTTTGGGCACTTTTAAGTGCCCAAAAAGTGGTAAAGTACCTATCTACTTTACCACTACCTTACATAAAAAATCAACATAAAAAAACCACCTTCATGGCTTAAAAAAGTTTTCTAAAATGAAGTTTTCATTCATGTGATGTGATCAAATACTAAATAATCTACTTATCAAGTGTAAGTAGTGTAAGCATTTATAAACTAGATTATATGTAAAGTTTGTGTGTAAGGTTTGTGAGTATACAGTCAACAATTACATAAAATTTTAATAACTCGAAAATAAACATTCTCGTAAATCTGAAAGAAAAACTCATTTTTGTACACTCACCGGCAATATATAACATGGGACAAAGCACTCAAAAATATCTGATACGCTCTTACGGCCATACGAATAGAGTTGCGTCACACAGTTTTGAGTGCCTCGTTCCATCATATTATTATATTAATGCCGGTGACTGTACATACTGACACTTTTAAATAACATCACCATCCTGGTTATTAGTGCATTCACCATTCGTGTTACAATTTTACAATAATTATTTGCAAAAATTAAAGTGAAGTGGTGTAACACTCAAGTGGTTTGTCAAAACGGTTTGTCAAGTGGCCCCCGTCTTTAAAAATATCTAATGGAAAAAGATCTGCCGTCTTTACGATAAGTGCAATTACTCGGTTTTTGGGCTAACTGACTTTATAGAGATGGGCGGTGGGAAAAAACCCCAAAATGAAAAAAACGGGTTTTTCCTGTTGGGTTTTTTTCCCACCGCCTATCTCTATAAAGTCAGTTAGCCCAAAAACCGAGTTATTGCACTTATCGTAAGGATGGCAGAAATAATCCAAACATTTCGTCAGTGGATAAGTTGCGGTCACCTATTTTTCAAGAGCCGTCTTTAAAAATATCTCATGAAGTGAGATACATACAAACATTTACGTTAAGGGTAGCTGTCACCTGCTATAGATAATTTACCGCCCTCGTGAGGACCCTCGTGTGACAACGCCATACAAAAGCTGAAACGAGAGACACATAACCTTACTTCACATACGTACTTTGCTGCCTAAATTGTGAAATAAGGTATACCATCAAACCTTTTGCTGCCACTACGTACTATTATACAAGGTGTTTGTTTAAAGATGGGATATACTTCAGGGGGTGAAATTACCCATCAATTACAAACCCCTTCGGACTCGTGTTTCCCCTGATGTCTCCCCTAGGGGAGCCATCAGGATTTTCTTAGTCCTGGTGTCTTCCCCAAATAGGGGAGACATCAGACCTTGCTTTTGAATAATTTATTGAGTACTCGTGAATTCCTTGTCAAGTGTAGATATACTGGCCACTTGAAAAAAAATAGTATTTTAATCTTTTATTCACAGAACAGTAGGTATACTTACTCCTTGCTTTTATCTTTCAAAGTTAAGTTTGTCATTCACATTAAATATTCAAATCACATCCTGATTTCACTACAAAAATGAACGAAAATTTGCATTATGTATTTACACAGAAAGGGTGGGAAAGTTTCCCTTCGGACTCGTGTCTCCTCTGATGTCTCCCCTTTTCCCACCCTTGCCTTGAAAGATAAAAGCAAGGAGTAAGTATACCTACTGTTCTGTGAATAAAAGATTACAATACAAATTTTTTTCAAGTGGCCAGTATATCTACACTTGACAAGGAATTCACGAGTACTCAATAAATTATTCAAAAGCAAGGTCTGATGTCTCCCCTATCTGGGGAAGACACCAGAACTAAGAAAATCCTGATGGCTCCCCTAGAGGAGACACGAGTCCGGGAGGCATATTATTTAAAAGCAAGGTCTGATGTCTCCCCTACTTGGGGAAGACACCAGGACTAAGAAAATCCTGATGGCTCCCCTAGGGGAGACATCAGGGGAGACACGAGTCCGAAGGGATACAAACGAAATCAATACAAACGAAAAGTGAAAGTACCTATCACGTGTTCTACAGGACTTCCGAGGCAAACTCGCTCATACTTGTCACCTGCAGCCGTGAGCTTACTATCGCGAGACGCTCTCCTTCGGCAGGCAACACTTTTCTTACATACATAAATGGCAACAGGGGGTGACGCATCATCCCCTTATTTTTCAATATAAATAAAACAGCAGTGTGTATGACAAGGCAAGTTATTTAATATGAGATCAATCACTTATACAATGAATAACACGCTAAGGTATATTAACTTTATGGAATAACATGAAAATAGTATTAATTATGGCAACTATAATTTGGTATATATTTTTTGGGTTAAATGTAGTTCAATCAACTATCCTTACGGTGTTCAGTGCAAGCGGGCTGAAGACAATTTAGTGCAAAAAGTTTTAACTTTTTTGTCACGTTTTCTTGGATATAATGCACATCTTGTGCAATTTTGTAGTGGGCTCGACTTCAGGAGTTTCCTGGTTTATGTTTAGAATATCACGTAAAGTGACTACTAATTCTCGCGGCAAATGTGCCGCGTGCTCAAACGACGCCTCATGTGCGGTTTACAGGCGCTCGAAGATGGTGGAATAGACGACCAAACATGTCCATTATTATCTCTCAAGACATTGGTGCATAATTGTGCCAGCGGCACATCCTCATCGTCACTACTTTCATAATTTGAAATAATGTCCTCCTCCTCCAAGTGCATCGAAACGTCATGATCATCATTTTCACTCGCATCACCGTCTTCTGAACGGCAGCATCAAAAATACTTTCCAAGTCGTCTTGAATCTGCTTATCCGAAATCGAAGCCATTTTTACGTAAATAATCAAACAATTATAACAGTATTACAAAAAAGCAACAGGGATGACGAGTCACCCAAGCCAAAGAATACTATAATATTACTAACGGGCCATGTCAATATAACAAAAACAACAACTTACCGCGACACGCTGATGCGTGCGACTGATTCTATCCACTCCAATTAGAAAATAAATTGAGCGTTAGAAATATTCAAAAGCAATACCAACTAAATATTGATACTTTTATTGAGCAAGTCAAAGTGGTTTTGACCAGTTATGAGTTTTGCCTATAGTAACATATACATTAATTTTGACGCGATGGCTGTATCGATATTTATACTCTTGACTGTACCTTCTTTTTGAATAAAATGATTTAGATTTTGTATGGTGCACTTACATCAACATGCTAATTGCGTATCTTTTATGACGCGCTGTTTGCAGCTTCAATGACAGTTTTTGTATGGGCTATCTGTCATTGAAGCTGCACAACCAGCGTATCGTAAAAGATACGCAATTGGTATGCTGATGTAATTGTACCCTATTTCACAATTTAGGCAGCAAAGTATGTATGTAAAGTAAGGTTATGTGTCTCTCGGTTCCAAGACCGTGACCTCATCCATCGCAACAGCGAGTACACATCTGAATGGACTGTGAATGGAATTACCATAGGTACGCATATATTTTTTTTGTAACAAACTGTAAACCTTAGTTGAAGTTGACATCAAATACCTTGGCTACTTAACAATAATATGAAATCTACAACAACGAATGCGTTATCAATGTTCGCCAAGTCCTCACCTATAGCAATAACTAGAGGCTGCACTCCGACACCTGCAAGTGCTGATTTGTTTGAAGCTTCCTTTCGGAGTTCTTGTAAATGAGCCTCGCCCTCGCTGCGAGCTTTGGCAACGAAAATGAAGCGGATGGCTGCGTCAAACCGCGAGGCTTTAGTTCGAACACCGGTCTTTCCTCCGACGATTGCAAATGGCAGTAAAAGAAGTACTGCAGTTAGCTTCTGTAACAGTGTCTGAAAAAAAAAATTAAGTGATAATTAATCAAGCAAATGTCCACAAAACAGTATTTAGTATAATAAACCAGTTTTTAGTATACATAGTAAATATATTTGTTTTTGTTTTTTCATTTAAAATACTAGAACATAAATGAACGAGTTTCTATAAATCTTATCTTACCTTTTGGTAGATCGTGAATTCTTTGTTGCTGAGCCCGTAAGGGCTTCGATAATGTTCGCAGCTTTAAAGAAGCCCTATTTTCAATCAAATCTGAATTTTTTCTTAACCCAGTGTACAGTGCTGAGGAGCTAACATTTGAATTGAGATTTGTAAAGTCAATGTTTATCTGTGAAGCAAAAATACAAAAAGTTAATGCAGGTAAAGTTTCAGAAAAGATAATTAGATAAGACAAGCGGATACTTGCGGTTTTACCCGCGTGGTACCCGTTCCCGTGGATATCATCATGTCAGCCGAACGACGCCCACTGCTGGGCATAGGCCTCCCCCAATAATGACGTGGATATATCGGGATAATATATAGCCTATATTACTCGGGAAGAATGTAACTTTCTAATGGTCAAAGAATTTTCTAAATCGGTCCAGTAGTTTCGGAGCCTTTTGCATTGAATAATGCAAACAAACAAACAAACAAACAATCAAATCTTTCCTCTTTATAATATTACTATAGTTATAATTTAACGAATCACAAATGTGCAAATCACTTACCAGGTGTGGACCAACGCTCGTCAAACAAAGCAAAGGAAACTTTTTCAAATACTGTGCCGCTGTTACAGTCATTAAGTACCGCTTGCGCAGTGACATGTGGCTTTCCAAGCTGTTTCTAGTATAGATGAAGATTCTAATCCCTGGTACTTGGTTATTGTGATAATGTCGCCATTAATTTTCAGCTCCTCTGTGGAAAAAGTTGAGATATAATATAAAAGTGAAGCCAAGAATTCTATATCAAAACAAAACAAATAAAATCATAATTAAATAAAAAAAAGCGGTCAAAAGCTAGTCGGACTCGCGCACCGGGGGTTTCGTACCATCATAAATTTTAAATAAATATAACGTTAAAATGTTTTCATCGGCGAGGCTAGATTCGTCATAGCATTTGCGGTGTAGAATATTGCAGTTTTAGGTCAACTGCAATATTCTACACGAAAGTCGAAAATGATGCGTCTTAAGAAAAAAAAAAAAAAAATTTGAGAATGTGCAAGCAGCGCTCTTTCATTATGATACCCCATATGCACTAGTAGTCCCACTTCGAATTTTTAGAACCCCTTTCAGTCTCTGTTGCAAAAAAAGATATAAATATTTTTATTTCTCTCTTATTTGCAAAATAGTTGGATAAACGTCATCTAAAACTATTCTAAACGTCAAGTTGATAGCATTAGTAGTTCTCGAGATGTCCAGTTGTGACAGACAGAGTCTCACCATAAGGGTTTATTTTTACCATTTTGGTACGGAAACCCTAACAAGCTTTTACTTAAATGCTCTAAAAAGAAGAAAATAAACAGCAGATATATGTGTACCTACCTCCTAAATTATGGTCCTGATCAAGTTCTTTGTTCCGTAATGGCAGCTGTGGTTTTTTCCTTTTACGGCCACGTGGCTCTGTACCGATTTCCTCTGAATCTTCCGATGTGCTTGCTGTTGCGATGGATGAGATCTTAATGGTCTTGTTTACTAAACCTCTACTCTCCCGCAAAATAGCCTGCCTTTTGCCGGATCTTCATCCGCACATGAAATAAGAGTAAGTACTTAAAGTAATTGGATTTAATACCAGTCAACCTTAGGGTAAATTAGAATCTAAATTAAATACTGCAAAAAAGTTTTGAGATGCAAGTCAGTGCAGTCAGTACCGTGGGTGTCCATAGAACTCGATTTCTACCGACTAGCTTATTTTGAAACCGTGCAGGAACACATTTTATTGAAATACATATAATATATAAAAATCACATGCAAGAATAAATAATTTTTTTTGTTATAAGTACCTGTCATATAACTTTCCATGAGGGCGCGCAGAGGCAGATGGAGGTGCTTTTGCTCCTGGCGAAAGTTGGGTCAACTCTTGTTTGAAGGGAGGGGTGACGCTAAACCAAATAGCCTCTGGTTCCTTTGTGAACAAATCATGGACGTGCTTTGCCCATTGAATGAAAACACTATATGCAAGTTTTGGTTTCTGATCGCTCCTGTCCTTCAGGAGGTGGTCAAGAATGATGTCACAGAGCTCACTTTGCTCGCTTCGTCGGAATTCTCTTTGCAGTCCAGTCTTAAGCAGCTGCCTCGTTGCACAGGATTTCTCTAGCAAATTTATAAGTGGATTGCAGTTGCCCGGTGCGGATACTGGGAGTACTTACTCATGAGCTTGAGGATGAGATTCAGCTGGCCGTTTGTTGGGAGGACTGCCAATTAAAATGATAATAAATTATAATTTTGTATAGTTTGTATTTAATTTTTATTTTTGCCAAGTAGGTTATAGTGTAAAGTGTCAAATGATTGGTCAAAGTGCGAGGCTAAGCAAAGGAACAATAAAAACTCACTATCATACAAAAACTGTCATAACTAAGGACCGGATTATATGCAACATAAAGGTCCAAAATATGCATGCAAATATGCAAATATCTGGAAAAAAATCTGTTATATTATTTTTAAATGTTTTTTATTCTAAAATACTCTGTACTGCTATTAACAATAACAATTGAAGTAGAAAATATACCTACTTAGGTAACAATTAAAATTACAATTTGCCTTTAAAAAATATGTACGTCTAAGTAACTACTGTTCTAAAATGTTCTGTGGTTAAATGTGGTTAAACGAGTGTCAAAATAGTTACACAATTCATAGCTCATACCTTGTGAACAAATCAACTTCACTGACAGAGTTGCTGCATGGCCCAATTAGATCACATCCGTTGTACCCGGATGGAGGAATCGGAGTTGTCAAAGAATTTGATATTTTTTCAGCCTGCGATTGAAAAATACAATTATGTAAGCTTTACTTATACACTAACATGCTATGGATCATTTTGTTCTGAAATAAAGAAATTTATTAAGTATTGCCCATTTGCCCACCCATGCAGCTAGACCAAGAGAAATATTTTGGTAAGTATGTGCAGATTATAATTTTAGTAATTAATTACAATTTCTGATTTTTTGTAAGTAAAAGAGTGATTTTTTTCTATCAAACATCCCAATATATTGAGCCAGGGGTCAAAAACTTTTACACCGACACTGTAAGGCAAGCCAGTAAAGCAAGTTATAAAACTGCCATGTGTATACCATAAAGTTAATATACCTATAGGTATATTAACTTTATAATGTATACATACATTATTTTATTATGTCAAAACTAATGCAGGGTCTACAAGTTGATTGACCCACCCATGCAGTCAGACTTGATAAATAGTATAGTAGGTATATGCAGGTCATGATATTAGTAATTTATCACATTTATTTTAGTAAGTATGTATTTGACAATGAATAACATGCTGTTATTTGAAAGATCTTACTACATATTATACAGTCTTACTTGTACAATGAGAGATGAGTGGTTGAATATTCTGAAAATCACAATGTAATTTATAGTTTTCGACAGACGAAATCCACTTATTTATTTTATTTATTAAAAACAAAAAGTAGCTTATAAAGAACTGACCTGTCTAGATTCATTCATCCATTCAGTGCGTAGATAGTCCGATCTGGCATATGCGAAAAGTTTAATAATGTGAAGTTATCAACAGATGGTACCAGCGACTTTAAAAGCTCTATTGAAGTGTACCCTTTATCTGAAAACGGTAGCAATAACTATTCGTACCTAAGTAAAACTTTTCTCTGCTTTTATGCCGGGGCACAGAAGGCCGCAGCGCAGCAAAATGCGTACAATACTTAAGTTTGCCGCATCGCACGCAACCAAACCAAAATCTACGGCGGATTATGCGGCCCGCTGCACCCCGGCTTAAGTGTGCGATAGTTCATATAAAATAGATAGGTAAGTACCTACGAGCGATTTGAGCAGCGGTTTATTTATTGCGCTGCGAACTGTGCGCGCCCCGCCCCGCTACGGCTGTCATGCGTTTGCGGCTCTAAACGAGTACATATGTACGTAAAGTAGTAAAATTTCAAGAATCTAGGTACCTACCTACCTATTTATAATTCATGATTCCAAATATGCACCTGGATTTGTATGAATATGACAAACACCATGACGCCATGTTAATCATGCATGAGTGAGATCAAAATAGGTAGGTACTTAAAAACTATAAAAACAAGGACTGTTCACTTACCAATAATAACTTTTACTGCGTCTTCAGACAGGTTCCATTTTTTTTACATTTTGGAAACCATTTTTCAGTTAGATCCTTTTCCATTTACTTAATCACTTTCAAGCGTGTTCACGTTTGAACACTAAACTAATAAAACAAAATGGACGGCGTCGCGTCGTGGACGCTCGACGAGTGTTGCCAGATGAGCAAAATGAAATTGCGGTAGCTGTGCTTAAAAAACGTGGATTTTCAACAAAAAAGTGGATTTTCTTGTTTAACATTTACCTACATAGATTTTTCTCTCTCGATTCGTGTGCTTTAACAATTGTTTTTTACACAAAGGCAAGGGGATTTGCAAGTAAAAAACAAAAATGACACTTTTCACAATTCTGCTTTACAATTCTTTCTTTATTAAATTTTAATGTACTTATACATAAACTACTTAGCATGACGCAATAGTCACATTCCGCCTAGGCTGGCCTAGGTAATGGTACAGAGAGCTAACTTCTGAAACAGTTACATTAAATTATCAATCTTTTACCTACGACAATAAAATTACTGTAAAACTGTACCAACCCTGGTACAGTTGAACAGAGTTTGCCCTTAAATGGGACTCAGATATATCACTACATAGTACCTATTAAACAAAGTCGCTCTCCGCCTCTGTCTGTCTGTTTCTAAGCTTTCTTCTTTTATACCACGCAAAGGATTTTGATGCAGTTTTCACTGTTTATTTCCGAAGGTTTATACATACAAAACATTCTAATTTAGGACTTATTTGTAAAATAGAGAAAATTCCATGTTTTATGATGAAGCCATCAAACATTTTTCTAGCGTTTACATTGTGAACGCTGGCAAAATCGTGTCAGATACATAAAATTTTTGTATTAAGGAATTGTATTGATAGCATAAAAAAGGCCTATAAAGAAGTCCGCAATAGCGTACGATTGACTCACAGTAATAATTTTTATCTTTAATGAATTAATTTAAAATATTACTTTATTTGCATAGCTAATATCGCGTAATCAGTATTAATCCTTATCTAAATAAGTATAATAGTTACCGTGGCCATTTAATGTAGATAAAAATTGTCCTTTACCTTATTTAATTAAATAAATACTTAAGAAGTTATCACAGTTTTAAAAGTGGCAACATCGCGAGCGCGCGCGCCGCCATCAAAGCAAACTCGCGTCAAAGCTCGAATTGCTGGCCAGCGGACCCGCGGACCTCAGATGTACCTACTTAAAGTGGGATTTTTTGTATTTACAAACCTTGTTTTTATTACCACACTTTTATTAGCTTCACTTGTAACTAAGTCACAATGTAAGAAAATCTTGGAAATCAATTTTAACCTACTTCTAATTGTCGTATTGATTTGAAACTTTGCAAGTCTATATGAATCCGATGACAATACAATAATTTGCTACCATGGAGCTGATCTGATGATGGAGTCAAGAGGTGGGCAATAGAACTCTTCAATGGCTGCTAGGAAACCCCTCGAGTTTAGGCTCATTTCTTTTGTTCTGAGAAGACCTGTTCGTTACACTTGATGGTGAGGGTCTGATGATGGAGCAGGGAGAAAGCCAGTGGCACTTCTTAATGACCACTAGGAAACCACTCGAGTTTGGCCTTCGTTGTTTCGTTCTGATGAGACTTTTTAGTCGCACTTGGTGATTAGGGTCTGATGATGGAGCAGGGATGAAGTCAGTGGCACTCCTTAATAACCACTACGAAACCCCGCGAGTTTGGGCTCATTTGTTTCGTTCTGATGAGACCTATTCGCTACACTTGGTGGTGAGGGTCTGATGATGGAGTAAGGAGAAAGTAAGGGTTCGGCTCGCGCATCTGGTAACTAATAGTGGATCTCCACTTGAATTTGTAAAACTAAATACATACAATCACGCCTTTGAATTATAATATTTACGGGGTGAGCAGATCAGCAGACACATGAATGGACTGTGAAATCGATTATCAACCACCCATAGCTTGCCATTTATTAAACTAAAAAGTAAAAAATAAATATGTAGTTTAAAAAACTAAAACAACACACTTGTATAGGAACAGACTAAAAAGTACAAAATAACCGTCTATTCAGTAACTGAAATTAAAAAGCGTGGTGCGCCCTTTGCAAAGCATGCATTCAAGTAGGTACTTAATATTGACAACGCGCACCACGCTTTTTAATTTCAGTTACCTACTGAATAGACGGGTATTTTGTACTTTTTAGTCTGTTCCTATAAAAGTGTGATTTTTTAGTTTTTTAAACTACATATTTATTAATTCAAATAAACTAGGATATACTTCTAGTGTTTTTATCTCTACTTATAATAAAATTGTAAACGAGCCAATTCTATACATTAAAAAGAAATAGAAAAATATACCTCCTAAATTTTTTGTCTGTCTGTCTGTGTGTTGTCCGCGTTTCACGCAAAAACTAGGTACCTACTAAACGGATTTTGATGAAACTTATTTGTGATATAGCTATTGGTCCTGGGCCCTGGCCAACACATAGGTTATAATTAATTTTGAAGATCGAAATACCTACTGTGGAACTATAGCAGTCCAGCCAAACTATGAGAGATATAAAAATACCGTCTGTTAAACGTGATCATTGAGTTATAATACTTATAATGTACTAAACGTGATGAGCATTTTCTATTGACGTACAAAATTTGAAGGTCTGGTACACGGTACCACCTGATGTGGAACCCTAGCAGCCAGGATAAACTATGAGATACAAATACGCATTTTGAGATTATGATGGAGTGGATAAAAGAAAAATTTATTACCTACCTACCTACGTTTTTAGAAATGCTACAAACAGAGTCATGATCGTGGGACTCCAGAAACAAATTATACAATAATCGTGAGGCTCAAAATGACGCTTGGCGTCGTATTATAGCCTTACTGCCCTTTAAAGCAACGGACGATGAGATAAAGAAAAAATTGGCCAAGTGCGAGTCGGACTCGCGCACGAAGAGTTCCGTAGCAAAGTGAATAAACAACTAAATATTCTGTGAATATTTCAAGCATCTAGGGTGGATGCTCCTAAGTCCGGCCCCCACCCAAAAGTCAGCACTGTATTCTATTTCTGTCGATTACAGTACCTTAGTAGTAGGTACTGTTTAGGCATAGTTTCTCTCAAAACTGTTCGTGAACTTTCCTCCAGTCTTCTTCTCTTCTTCGAGAAAGAATCTGCGATTTCTTCACAAAAATGTTTCTTTCTGAGTAATTAAATCATTTTTACCACACTTTTATTAGCTTCACTTGTAACTAAGTCACAATGTAAGAAAATCTTGGAACTCAATTTTAACCTACTTCTCATTGTCGCATTGATTTGAAACTTTGCAAGTCTATATGAATCCGATGACAATACAATAATTTGCTACCATCGAGCTGATCTGATGATGGAGTCAAGAGGTGGGCAATAGAACTCATCAATAGCTGCTAGGAAACCCCTCGACTTTAGGCTCATTTGTTTTGTTTTGATGAGACCTATTCGCTACACTTGATGGTGAGGATCTGATGATGGAGCAGGGAGGAAGCCAGTGGCACTTCTTCATGACCACTAGGAAAGCCCTCGAGTTTGGGCTCATTTGTTTTGTTCTGATGAGACCTATTCGCTATACTTGGTGGCGAGTGTCTGATGATGGAGCAGGGAGGAAGTAAGGGTTCGGCTCGCGCATCCGGTAACTTATAGACTCCACTTGAATTTGTAAAACTAAATACATACAATCACGCCTTTGAGTTATAATGTTTACATGGTGGGCAGACACATGAATGGACTGTGAAATGCATTACCATCCATTCATGGCTTGCCATTTATTAAACTAAAAAGTAAAAAATAAATATGTAGTTTAAAAAACTAAAACAACACACTTGTATAGGAACAGACTAAAAAGTACAAAATAACCGTCTATTCAGTAACTGAAATTAAAAAGCGTGGTGCGCCCTTTGCAAAGCATGCATTACAAGTACCTAAGTACTTAATATTGACAACGCGCACCACGCTTTTTAATTTCAGTTACTGAATAGACGGTTATTTTGTACTTTTTAGTCTGTTCCTATAAAAGTGTGTTGTTTTAGTTTTTTAAACAACATATTTATTAATTTAATAAGTCGTTCAGATCACATATTGTTTGCCAGTGAAAACACATCTAACCGCCATCGCCATCTTCAATTGGAATTCCTTCAAAGTATAGGTTAGTAGGTATAACGTATTTCGATTTACATTTTTACCACACTTTTATTAGCTTCACTTGTAACTAAGTCACAATGTAAGAAAATCTTGGAATTCAATTTTAACCTACTTCTCACTGTCGCATTGATTTGAAACTTTGCAAGTCTATATGAATCCGTTGACAATACAATAATTTGCTACCATCAAGCTGATCTGATGATGGAGTCAAGAGGTGGGCAATAGAAGTCATCAATGGCTGCTAGGAAACCCCTCGACTTTAACCCACTTTTTTTTGTTTTGATGAGACCTATTCGCTACACTTGATGGTGAGGATCTGATGATGGAGCAGGGAGGAAGCCACTGGCACTTCTTAATGACCACTAGGAAACCCCTCGAGTATGGGCTCCGTTGTTTCGTTCTGATTAGACTTATTCGCTACACTTGGTGGTGATGGACTGATGATGGATAAGCAGGGAGGAAGCCAGTGGCACTCCTTAATAACCAACAGGAAACACCTCGAGGTCTGGCTCATTTGTTTCGTTCTGATGAGACCTCTTCGCTACAATGGGTGGTGAGGGTCTGATGATGGAGCAGGAAGGAAGCCAGTGACACTCCTTAATGACAAATAGGAAACCCCTCGAGTTTGGGCTCATTTATTTCGTTTTGATAAGACCTATTCGTTACACTTGGTGGTGAGGGTCTGATGATGGAGCTAGGAGAAAGCCAGTGAAATTCCTTAATGATCACAAGAAAACTCCTCCAGTTTGGGCTCATTTGTTTTGTTCTGATGAGACCTATTCGCTATACTTGGTGGCGAGTGTCTGATGATGGAGCAGGGAGGGAGGAAGGGTTCGGCTCGCGCATCCGGTAACTTATAGACTCCACTTGAATTTGTAAAACTAAATACATACAATCACGCCTTTGAGTTATAATGTTTACGTGGTGGGCAGACACATGAATCGACTGTGAAATCTATCCATGGCTTGCCATTTACTAAACTAAAAAGTAAAAAAATAAATATGTAGTTTAAAAAACTAAAACAACACACTTTTATAGGAACAGATTAAAAAGTACAAAATAACCGTTCAGTAACTGAAATTAAAAAGCGTGGTGCGCCCTTTGCAAAGCATGCATTTCAAGTAAGTACTTAATATTGACAACGCGCACCACGCTTTTTAATTTCAGTTACTGAACGGTTATTTTGTACTTTGTTTTGTTGGAAAGGAAAACTGATTCAAGTACAAAAGCTTCTTATAACTTTTGAATGAAGCGACCGCTTTTTGTAGAAATTAAACGTTATAATTAATTCAAATAACCTGCTTTCTTAAATTTTCGAAAGGTCTAATTACTTTAAGTCACTGCTCTTAACTAAAATAGAACGAAGCCAAATAATTCAAACGACATACTTTGTTTGTTTTTGCTGCAGGCTATTTGATTTAAGCGACATGATGCTTAGAAAACTGGAACGAACGTGTTTTGTTCATAATGATAGAGTATAGAGTATAGATGAGTAAATTTCCATGGCCATCTCACTACTTCAAACAATTGGCGGAAATCATCTTTTGTCAAGAAGCGGTCTACCTACATGCATAACTACGCATCTGGCCAGAAAGCAAGAACAAGAACGTAGGTACCTATAATTTAACGTATTAGCCATGATAAGCCTTTTAAAGTGGTATATCAATATTTTTACTTAGGTAGTTTATGCTATCCTTCATTAGGTCACTTCACGATTCGTCCACGTTTCGTCATAACTTTCTTCTTGATTTGAATCAAGTCGTCAGAACCTTTACACTTGCATAACACATGCTGCTATAAACGAAAAATCGCGTATAGCAGCATTTAATTAACGAATATAAGGATGATTGACCGTATAAAAGCAAATTTATTGCTTTAACAAGACAAATTAGCAAAACCATTGCTTGTATAAGGTGATTATGAGAAGGATTAGTTAGTTATATGGTAATTATAAAACTTCTACAAGAGTTATAATTTGTGCCCAAATGCAGTCTTATAATCAATAATATGGCTTTTATAAGGGTAATATTTTTGGCTTTCATAACCTTTATAAGGCAATTTTTTGCTACTAGGGTTAGCCTAAAAATACGAATTTTACAAAAATTGGTTTGGGTATACATTAAAGCCCATATGCTTAAATAAAGGATACTGAATTTGGGCTTTTTTAGTCACGTAAAACCTTCTACTGGTATTCATTTATATGCAAAAAAAATCCAACGTTCTTAGGGAGATCCTAAGACACTTTTTTGAACATCGAAACTTCTGGGTCTGACTGAACCTTGTGAACCTATAAAAAAGCATCTGGGCTGCAAGCCCTTATTTGGTCAAAATGGCTTGGGCCTTACGAGGATGATGAATGTGTAATGGTTGATCGTCGTTATCAAAGCGATTACTTCCAAATAGTATCTCGGTTCGGTATTTTTTTTTTATCTACAACGGGGTAGCACTTAGCCTTCATCACACCTGATGTTAAGTGGTGATAAGGCTGAAGGTGGCAGCGCACTACTCCCGGAATCCTCAATCACTGAGGAACTGGCTATCTTATCTCTAACTGCCGGAACACAATAATGTTGAAAACATCATTGTTATGGCGTCAGACTTAGATAAGATGGTGGTAGCTAGCCAGGCGGACTAAGAACAAGTCCTACCACCAACCAAACCGAATACAATATGTACCCCCGCTGGGAATCGAACCCGGGACCTCTTGGTCTGAAATCGGTGGTGTGAACCACTAGACCACAGAGGTGGTTATACCTACCAACAAGAGAAAACAGTTGTACATATTTTCCTTTCAATATCGTTTGGAAATTTGAAGAACGTGTAGGCACAGTTGTTAGTAGTATTTAAACAACCAAATACACTGCAACTGTAATAATATCGGTTATTCATTTTGATAATAGGTACGTGACAGTATCACATCCATAGAGAAAGATGAAGTAACATCAACGCGGGCTACAGTGCAACAACATTTTCTGTTCCGGTGGCCAAAACTGGAACTAACGTCAGGCGTCCGTCACTCGCTCAAGAACCCGAGATAAGTGCCTACCACTTCGGGTATCTCTCGGGATACCAATTCAATACAATTTAAAGCGGGCCGCCCGCCCGAGTGCGATAGAATATATGCAATAGAAAGAGATGCAACGTCTAGCCGTTCGTAATTAGAGCCGTACAAGCTGAATTCTACTTTATCGTGTTGTAGTTAGAGTTGCTATTTGTTTAAATGGTCTCGCAGAGTGCAGGTAACAGACTAGTAACTATTATTTATTCTGTGCTAACGTGTTTGGTTTTTAATGTCAAGTCTGTCACCAGAAAAGAAAAGTTTGTCGATCTGAAACGTGGTAATTAAGCACTTGCGATCACTAACCTCTTTGTGATACTCGCGACTAAGCTCTGCCTCAGACTGCCCAAGAATGCCTGTAAATTTGACGTCTATGTGTGCGTGACGGAAATGGCACTTTGTTCTAAGCGAACTCTCTGCTCCGGCGACCGCCCGCCGCGTGCTTATTTTGTGATAGTAGTCATTAAATAATAAAACAATGATCTCAATGTTCTTCATGCCCATGAAAGATCCTAACTTTAGCTTTAATAATATTTATCTTAATAAAATAATAAAATTCGCAGACAAAGTCAGGCCATAATACATGTTTTCCTTGAGGCATCATTTAAAAAAGGGAGGGCCGACATTGCGAACACAAATACCGAGCTTAGGAAAAATAGCACTTTTTTATTATTATAAAATAAATACTTCTATAAACAAAAGCACTTTTTAATTGTGAACATAAAAAAGAAAAACATAAGCTTTTTAAAATATTGTTTATCGTTCTGAAACTGCTCCATAAGACGCGTCTACGAATTTATCAAAGGTGACCCAACCCTTAAAGTGCCGACTTTTGGAGCATCCACCCTACCTGTTGCCGTTATTAGTATCGAGCAAAAAAAGGCAAAATACATCACCTTTGTTGTATGCCCCCCTTAAATATTTATTTTATTCTGTTTTTAGTATTTATTGTTATAGCGGCAAAAGAAATACTTACATCATCTGTGAAAATTTCAATTGTCAAGCTATTACGGTTCATGAGATACCTACAGCAAGATACAGCTTAGTGACAGACAGACAGACGGACAGTAATAGGGTCCCGTTTTTACATATTGTATTCGGTTTGGTTGGTGGTAGGACTTGTTCGTAGTCCGCCTGGCTAGGTACCACCATCTTATTCTAAGTCTGACGCCATAACAATGATGTTTTCAGCATTATTGTGTTCCGGCAGTTAGAGATAAGATAGCCAGTTCCTCAGTGACTGAGGATTCCGGGAGTAGTGCGCTTCGCCTTCAGCCTTATCACCACTTATCATTAGGTGTGATGAAGGCTAAGTGCTACCCCGTTGTGGATAAAAAAAAATAGAAACTCGCGCGTAGCTATTGGATACAGTTTTGCTTGTATGCGCGAACTCTAGGTTATTAACAGTAGACTAGCAACCGGAATTGGACTTTATTTTCATGGAGAAAGATTTATTTTTATTAACCGACTTAAAAAAGGAGGAGGTTCTCAGTTCGTCGGAGACTTTTTTTTATGTAAGTATGTTACTCGATATCTCAAAGACGGCATGACCGATTTGAAAAATTATTGAGGTATTACTTTTTGAGGTATAACACATTTTCAAAAACCCCAAATGTAACTTTGTCATTCATACAAACACAATGAAAAACAAAGTTCTACTTTGCTGACGAAAAATGATAGTGGAATTTTGGCTAGTTATAGGCAATCGGTACGTTAAGTGGGTACGGAACCCGTGGGCAAGTCCAACTCGCACTTAGCTGATTTTTTAATATACGTGTAAAGCCCCCAGTACACGTTGGCCGATCATAGTCGGCGACCATGACCAATACATCGTACATTGACACTTTTGAAAGAACCTTTTTAAACTTGTTCGTTCAAAAGCGTCAATGTACGATGTATTGGTCATGGTCGCCGACCATGGTCGGCCAACCTGTACTGGGGGCTTGAAGAGCAATGTCTTTCACTTCTGAAATGAATCAATTTAGTTGAACCATGTAGTATGTAATAACTATTTTTATGTATATGGCCATGCTAAGTTAGTTTGAGTCAAATAAAACAAGAACAAATTAAATAGCACATTTACCACAACACAAGCTACTATTATAATTTGATGCAGCGCCATCTGTGCTGGTAGCTTTGAATCAAATCAGATTGACGGCGCTACAATATACTATGCCATTGATAGCAACAATAAATTGCGACATCAAATGGAATATTCTTAAACTATCTACCTGTACCGATAAGTATTTAAACAAATATCACTAATTATATACTGTATGAGACATATGCCTATACCTACTTCACAGCCTTTCCATGGAAGGCCGCCTTTTTGTATTATCAGAAAAGACTTTTGCCACAGGTGACGCCACCTACAGTTGATATCCCAATATTAATACGAATAGTATTCCGATGTACATTACTACTATACTGATGACACTTAACTGTAATTACCATAACCCATTATGTAATTTGTAATGAAAACTGACCTTTATTATACGGTTGTTAAGGTCATTTTTCAATCTGATGACTTTTTATAAAATAAAACAGGGAGAAAAAAACAACCCTTGGAGTTTCTTGCCGGTTCTTCTCCAAGGTCTCCCGCCGTAGAGTTTGCGAACCAATTCTATGAATTGTAAATAATTATCTGAATTGAATATTAAACAAATTTGACTTTGATTTTGATACAACCGTGATGAGAGCATCACGGTTCGAAAGCGTGAGACGTAGACAGTCTCGCTAAGTACTGTCAGATGGCGCCACCTTCGATACCCCGATGATTCAAAATGGCGAATTTCATTTCTCTTCTTTTCCACCCAATAAATGACCCATTTCTTTATCTTTCTCCGCAATTTCCTCTACCAACGGAAAAAAAAGGACCGAGATCCAATACTTTTAATATAATAGTAGTAAAAAGTATTATAAAAGTCTTTGGTATACATATATATATATAAAACTAGCTTTACAGAAACGCCCTCTTCTTTTATTTATCTGGTCCGAACGGGTTCGGTCGGAATAAATAAGAGAGAAAAAAATTGCTGTTAGAGCAATAAATATCCAAGTATTAACATGATTGTTGTCTCTTTGGTCAAATTATACATAATAGGTAGTCAGCCATGTTTACTTAGATTGATTTATAACATGCCTAGCGTAGCCAAGTTTAACGGCCTCGACAGCCATGTTTGAGAGTTTAATTTATAACACGGCTAGATTAGCCAAATTTTGTTAAGCATACGGTCCGCTATGCCGTTTATAAAACGGCTGTGACAGCCATGTTTGAGAATTGTAATTTATGACACGGCTGACGTAGCCAAGTTTTGTTAGGCACACGGTCCGCTATGCCGTGTATGAAACGGCTGTGATAGTCATGTTTGCGAGATAAATATATGACACGGCTGACGTAGCCAAGTTTTGTTAGGCACACGGTCCGCTATGCCGTGTATGAAACGGCTGTGATAGTCATGTTTGCGAGATAAATTTATGACACGGCTGACGTAGCCAAGTTTTGTTAAGCACACGGTACACTCTGCCGTTTATAAAACGGCTTAGACAGCCATGTTCGAGAGTTTAATGTATGACACGGCTAACGTAGCCAAGTTTTGTTAAGGACACGGTCTACTCTGCCGTTTATAAAACGGCTTAGACAGCCATGTTCGAGAGTTTAATATATGACACGGCTAACGTAGCCAAGTTTTGTTAAGCACACGGTCCGCTATGTCGTTTATGAAACGGCTGTAATAGCCATGTTTGCGAGATTAATTTATGACACGGCTAACGTAGCCAAGTTTTGGTTAGCACACGGTACACTCTGCCGTTTATAAAACGGCTCTGACAGCCATGTTCGAGAGTTTAATGTATGACACGGCTAACGTAGCCAAGTTTTGGTTAGCACACGGTACACTCTGCCGTTTATAAAACGGCTCTGACAGCCATGTTCGAGAGTTTAATGTATGACACGGCTAACGTAGCCAAGTTTTGGTTAGCACACGGTACACTCTGCCGTTTATAAAACGGCTCTGACAGCCATGTTCGAGAGTTTAATGTATGACACGGCTAACGTAGCCAAGTTTTGTTAAGGACACGGTCCGCTGTACCGTGCCTAAACGGCCCCGACAGCCATGTGGGCGAGATTAATTTATGACACGGTCAACGTAGCCAAGTTTTATTAAGCACACGGTCCGCTATACCGTTTATACAACGGCTCTGACAGCCATGTTTGAAAGTTTAATTTATGACACGGCTAACGCAGCCAAGATTTGATAAGCACACGACCCGCTGTACCGTGTCTTAACGGCGCCGACAACCATGTTTGCGAGTTTAATTTATGACACCACTAACGTAGCCGAGTTATATTATGCACACGGTCTGCTGTACCGTGTCAACAACGTTACCGATGCCGTGTTTGTTGTGTGCCCACGGCTCCGACAACCGAGTCAAAAGGTAGCCGTGTAGTTTTGCACGGCTACGGTTTCAACACGGCAAAAAAATTAATGAACACGGTGCCAGTAGCCGTCTGTACCGGCTATGTTAACCGTTTACACGGTACAGGCAGCCGTGTAAAATCTCTAGCCGTGTACACGGCTCTTCACACGGCTGGCAAACTCGGCTAGCAGAGCCGTTTACACGGCACCACAAAACGTAGCCGTGTTCGAAAGCCGTGTATTTTTCCCAGTGTATGAATAAAGAGTTTTTGACTTTGACTATAAAGAGAAAAGATTTGTATTTTTTTGTAACGAATAAATTCAAAAACTACTAGAGTACGTAGCTACATACTTACCAAGTTACATGGGCTATATTTTTTTCCGACATTCCTACAGGAACTGGTGCTACGTGGGTAAAACTGCAAAGAGTCACTAGTTTATCAATACATTTAAAATAGTTTTCGCTGCTTACCAAGTAATTTAAATGCATAACATCTGATTTATTATACATGAAAGCAAAAGTAAAGAAATATATGAAATCAGAATAGCGTAGGGCAAAATAATATTTGCATATACTCATCTCTATGAGATTGGAAGAGCTTAGAAGGCTTTTGGACATCCAAATAAAAAGATTTTTCCCGATGTGCTCGGATTTTTGACGTGAAGTGCGCGCCCAATCCGCTTAGCAAAAGCTTTTTTGATAGGATGACTTTCATTTAGCTGTGAAATAGACTCTAGTGTCAACATTAATTATTCGTACAGGGTCCTTACTGGTGTTTATTGCAGGACGGAGATAGCTCCGTGTATTGTATAGACTCTGCGAATAGTTACTGTTACATTGTTTGACAGTTTACAGTAAGGGCCCAGTAAGGGATCTAACGGTAGATCACCAATTTTTCGTATTTTCGTTCAAATGGAATCGATGTATAGACATAATTAATTGCGGGACCGAACGAAACCCTACAACGATATCGGAACGTAAATGTGTTCTTCGTTTAGATCACTCAGCGCCCGAGGTTCGAAAATTATTTGATCTAACGTTGTATGACGACCGATTTGGCGCAGGGGTAGTCTACCCACCTTCTGCGCCAGTGGTCTCGGGTTCGATTCCCGAACAAGACAAATATTTGTCTGCATGAACATGTCTATTTGTCTTGGTCTGGGTGTTTACTATGTAGGTATATTAAGTATGTATTTACAAACAAAAAGTATTTAAGTATATATTTATCCGTTATCAAGTTTTCCATGATACAGTTTCTTAATGAAATTAAAATGGGCTTAGATAATTGGTGTGAATGTAAGAAGTTATATATTATTTATTTATTTATTTATTATCAAGAAGCGCTCCACGGGTTTATGCCTTGTATTTAGATTTAGCAGGAAAAACAAATAATATTTAGTTTTTAGTAATATTAATAATGTAATAGACGATTCGCACGAATATGACTTGCCCGAAATGTGCGAATTGACACTTTTAAAAATACGATTTTTCTGTAGGCGATTCTCACGAAATTAATTTAAAAGCGTGCGAATTGACACCCTCAAAAATATGTAGCAGTCAATTGGCCCATATATTATTTTAGAGGTCAAAAATAAAAAGTACAGTCGTAGTACAGGCACGTCTCGTAAATACTAGGTAGAAATAATCAAAGTTTAGATACTTAAGGCGATACTCGGTAAAATTATGCTAAAGCGAGATAGCAATGAGAAAACGACGCGCGCGGGAGCGAGACCGATTTTGCCGATTACGCAAAAAAAAACACAAAATCACTTCGTATTCAAAAACTATAGCGATTTAAAAAAAATGCTTCTATACGATCCTAAATATTATTGGTGTCCACTAATTAAACCAATTATCAATAGTATATGTATCCCCATTTAAGAATAATCTTGATATTTCTTATTTTTTAGAGGTATTTTCGAAAATAAAAAGTGTCGAGACAAAATCATAAAATCGTGTTTCTGAAACTATACGATTCTAGATAAAGGTATGAAGAAATATATATCTTATTACCAGATTTATAACAACTCTAACCGTCCAATAGTTTTATATCAAAGAGTCCATACTTTTTCCGAGTAGCGCCTTAATATAAAATTTTACTTGAAATAACTAAAGCCGTTAGTTACTAGTAAACGTTAAATACCTCTGGTTGACAGCCGACAATAGAATAAGAGGAACAGAATAGCTCAGAGGTTAGAGCAGTCGCTCGGATAGCGAAAGGTCGTGGGTTCGAGTCCTATCGGAGCTAGTTGTGAAACGAGTCGATTTTTTCTAAATACTTCATTTTCCATTTTTCAATAAATATTGATATCTTTATAACTTCAATGGGACGCTAAGTCCGAATTGTTTTTTATTTCGAGAAAATTTTGAGGTTTTTTAACATTCGATTTGACAGGGGCCTTTGGCCTCTTTTTTGAAGTTTAAGTCGTTGCAGAGATGCAAATAGTCACCCATCTATGAGACGTTAAAGTGGTTGAGCATGTTTGTATGAAAACTGCACTTAGGCCAAGTTTCAGTGCGGGTGGGTTAAAAATAAGACAACTGTTATCTGAAACATCAACACACAACTTAAACCACTAAATGAATAATTGTGCTAAAATTGGAAACACAGATATCAATTATATCGTAGGCATCCACTAAGAAAGGATTTAAAAAAAGGCGATAATTTTGAGGATTTTGTTTGGGTGCCAAGCCATACGTTGCCGTTGGTTTCAAAATACGTTGGTTACGGACCAACGTATTTTACGTGAAAAGGTTTCAAAGAAAAGTAGGTGATATCATAATTTTGCTCGTAAGTGTAGTGAGACCGGGACCGCGTTATTCGGAAGAGTGCCAGCACATTTATTAAAGCTTATCTCATCGCTGTGGGTTTGTCGCATTTCAAATTAGTCTGGCAGTGCAAGCAGATTCCCCAAATCTCGTTAGTTATAGGAAACTGGAAAGTTATGATACTGTTCCCATTCAAATATGTATATAGCTAACGTTATTTTTTTACGTAGAGTCAGAGATATGTTCCATGCTATTCCCGAACAAGACAAATATTTGTGTGCATGAACATGTCTATTTGTCTTGGCCTGGGTGTTTTCTATGTATATTAAGTATAATATATAAAAAAAGTTCATAAGTATCCGTTTATCCCTTATCTACCTACTTTCCGTAACACGGTTTCTTAATGAAAACTACTTAGGAGCTAGATAGTTGGTGTAAATAAAAAGTAATCGTTTACTTCGATTAGTGCTAATTTGGCTCTTAGCCGGAAGAAGAAATCAATCAAAATCATAACGGTATTGAAGCTATGAACTTTATTATTAAATTAATTAATCGTAACATCTCTTAAAGTAAATTATTATTTATTTGTATGTGCGTCAGCTGAATATGAATAATGATTTATTCTCCGAAGTAAAACCACTTTATTACGGATTTTATTACGCGTATATTGCACACATATTTAGCCGTACCTACACCCTAGAAATGCGTGTGAAACGTCAGAAAAAACTAAAAATATTTTAAAAACACATTAAAACTACCTATTATGTGTGCAATATACACGTGATGTTTACCTAAAATGTGATGTATATAAGTATTCTCCATCAGGACATGTCCGAAAACACAATTAAGATAGAATGTTTGACTGTGTGAATGCGCTATCATCATAATCAGCTGTAAGACACCCACTACTGCGCTCATTTTGGGTTAAAAACAAGTATTGATTAATATTGGTAAGCGACATCAAATGATTCAAAAATACCCATACCTAGGTACAGAATCAATTTCCTTATCGAACCTGATAAAATCTCACTGAACCGTTGAAGTATCCCAGTTCTCCAGCTCATTCGAAGGAATAACTTCCCAGCCAGCAGTAAATAAAGCTAAGTTGGCTATTAATAACTTGGCAAGTGACAACGCTATGCAACCTCGCCGCGAGTCTAAGTTGCTGATTAAACCACTTGTTTTGTAAACTGGCAGATAACTCACTTTATTGCGTATTAGTATTCCTGTTTAAGTTAAGTAAGTTAATAAAATAAAAAGTACGTAATCTTTCTTCTTGCTAATAAGACAATTAGTATTATAAATGCAAAAGTTTGGATGTTTGTTACTTAACCACGGCGAAACGGCTAAAAAGATCTTGATATTTGGCATGGAGATAGATTATGGTCTAGAATAGCATATGGGCTAAGATAAGTAAAGGAAAAATTGTAATAGTAAAAAACCACCAGCCCTGCAAGTAACTTTCAGGCGAGATCGGAACCCGCGCCCCCGGGAACCCGGCCTGATGCTCTAACCTACTAAACTACCGAGAGGATTACAAGACTTAGGCCGTATACAGAAAGAAAGCTGGAACCCGACCGGCTTTTTTAAGCGCTGGTTCATTCAGGTAACAGCTACATATAGCAAGCCGATTGAAGCAGATACTCATTATAAGCAAAAGGGCCTTGCCAGCGCTGACCAGCGCGTGTCGGAACTTGTCTGTGACGTTAAGTGCTTGTTCATAGAGACTGCCTCGCCGGTTACCTGCACGGACCGGTTCCTATAAGCGCTGATAGGCTGCCAGCTTTCTTTCTGCATACGGCCTTAGCTGCGCTGGTAATCGGCGCTGATAAACGGCGAGGCAGTCTCTATGAACAAGCGCCGATAAACGCCGATAAGCACCGAACGTCGCAGACAAGTTCTGACACGCGCTGTTCAGCGCTGGTCTGGCCCTTTTAGTAATAATGAGTATCTGCTTCAATCGGCTTGCTTTATGTACTTAGCTGTTACCTGAATGAACCAGCGCTTATAAGCGCCGGTAGATCGGCATCGGCTTAAAGCTTTCTTTCTGTATACGGCCTTAAGCCTGAAAGTTACTAAGAGGGCTGTTGCTTTTTACTATCAATATTTTATTTTTCATTTTCATTATTTTATATTTTCATTATTTTATTTTTTCATTATTTTATTTTTCATATTATAGGCTACTTTTGAACCCTGAAAAAATATCTCATTCCCACAGAAAAACATGACATCGTGTAATCCACGTGGAAAGTTACTTTTTAATACAGTTGCTCAAAAAGTGGCGTATTGCAGGGACGTATAGCGTTCGGGATGTGGGCTATAACACACTCGAACTTTTTCTTTACCTTTCCCGAACTCGTGCGTTTTCTTTCCCAACTGTCAAAATATTGTCTATTAAAAAGAAAAAACCAACCACGAAGTTTTTACTAAAAAAAAATCATAGAAGTTTTTATGATTCATGCAAATATTTCTAAAAAGAAGCTACTAATTTGTTTCAATATCAGATTTAAAAGTAATTTTAATTATACATTAAATTAATATTAGTATCGGCCAAATTAAATTTATGAATATAAAAAATACATAAAATTGGCTGTATGACCACAGATTACTAAATATGGTATGACGTGCACTATTTACCATAGTCAAGGAATTTATAAGTACTACGTACAACAGGAAGGTGCACTCCGTATTTTTGTGTATTTAAAAATACACTTTAATTTTAAGAGATAAGGTTTATATTTCAATACAAAATGTCAACGGTCCAGCTGAGACCGCAAGAACAAGGTGAGGGTGTCCCTTTCTCTGAAATTGCCAGCACTCTTAAATAACAGGTTTAGTAGATTTATCACAGATTTATGGTTCACAACTTTCGTTATAAAAATTAAATTTTGTAAAATTTCCGCTTCGTATTACTTTTAGACAATAGAACACATCGCATATTAATTTAGGTATTACCGTATTAAGCATAAAAATGTATTAGGTCGTATAAGTTTTTTATGGCTTATCCTAGAAAAGAATTTGAATGATAGATTTCAGAATGTTAAAGTGGCAACAGTACAAGCCGAATGACGTTTTCCGTCTTCGTTGTGTCAACTTCGCAACTCGCTCGTCGTCGCCCGCCGCCCGTCGCGCATGTTCGTGGCCGCCGTAATGGAATGGAGTGAGATAAACTGACCTCGTTCTTGCTATCTCATTAGGACCGTTTTTTAGCAGCAGTGCACCTTCCTGTTGTATTATAAATTCCTTGACCATAGTATCTGCTTATAGGAGTTTGCGCAAGTAAGTGAAAAGAAAATGAGGGACCTTATTTCTTAATTTTCTAAATTAGTTTTTTCTGGTTTGTATTGTGGTAGGTAATTAGTATGGTGGAATTAGTGCAATAATGTGGCTTTAATGGAAAACGATGTGGTAAAAGAGAGAAATAAGGAAAGGCGCTCCTGTAGGATTCGGATTGCTTTTGTTAGGTTTCATTTCATTTCATCTCATTTTATTTAATTTTCATTTCATATCAATAAAAAAATTCTACTGAAGCCTTGGCTGTATGATCATAGTTTCCTTTGCCAACCCAGAATGGGTGAAGAAAACAAAAAAAAGTCTCTGCTTATATTCTTTTACGATTAGTTAGTTGAGTTTATTCTGTTTTATAATTTTATTAAATTGCTTAATTTTTTCGCAACTGTATTAAAAATAGTTGTTCAGTACACGTGCGGAACCGTCATTGCAACTTGTTCCGACTGTCAACCCTCACCTTCGGCTGCGCCTCGGCTCGGGTAGACATTTGTCGGAACTCTTTGCAATGACAGGCTTTCCGCACTTGTAATGAAATCTACTATACAGGGCTGATGCTTTTTTACTATCACAATTTTTCGTTTAGCATAATATAGGCTACATTTTAACCCTGAAAAAATATCTCATTCCCACAGGAAAACATCGTGTAATCCACGTGAGCAAATCAGCGGGCAGAAAGGTTGAAAGGGAAAATTAAGCTGGTAAAAACGTTGGTGGTCCATTATCGATACAAATGACAACAGTAAATAACAAGAAAGAACTAAGTTCAGTTGGTAGGACTTGTTCTTAGTCCGCCTGGCTAGTTACCACCATCATAACCAAATTCGTCATTATAACAAAGATGTCCACGTTCGTTAATTTGTACGTACTTACATCTTTGTGTTCGGCAGTTATAGATAAGACAGCCAGTAGTGGATGATGGTTCCGGGGATGATTCCATCTTCAATCTTATCATCACTTTTCATCAGATTGAAGGCTAAAAGTTCTACCCCTATTGGATAAAAATAATTGTGCGTCCTTTGAGCGCGAACATACCAAATTTTCCCATTGTACGATTTCTAAATACCTTACGTTAGCAATAGGGCAATCTTTGAAACAATTTTCTTTCTGTTTTGAAGTCTTAATTTGCTCCTCTTAACATTCCCTTTTACTGTACTGTTTTTACTTTTCTTTCTGTAACTGATATCAGAATATGGGTCTACAGTCTGTTCGCCAAAAGTTGAGAAAGTCATGGTTTCTTAATTATTCAATAGTTACCTATTTCAGCCCGTTAATTATTAAAAAAAGAAGATTTGCAAAATGGCCGCTGCGTCCAACAACAACTGACGATGACAACAACTGTGTGCCTCACGAAACACGGCAAAGGTGAGGGATTATAGTGACGGGCGCCATACTATATCGCTGTTCGGAGATAATGACTCAACATTTTTATGTTCGCGAGCTTAATTTATGGTCGCTAGTCTTTTGTTTCTAATTATATTTTTAGGTATATAGGATAGACTCATAGCAATATCTCCTTACGAGGCAAACCACTTACCATTGAAACCGACCGCTTGGGCTGAGATAGGAAGCGAAGCCACCACGTGCTCCGCCGACCACTGTCCGTTGCTGTACCACTATTACGCACTTCAATTGTCCAAATAATGTAGAAATGTCACCAAAAGCCGATGCTTCGACGATAGGTACACAGAAAACCAGGAAGTAGGAATATTAACATTTGCAGCCGAATGTAGTGTGGTAGTAGTAGTCCGATCACAAGCATATCTTTGCGCGCGGCTGACCGTAGACTGGGCGACTGACAGCTGCGCCCGCCCTTCACAGCCGGGTCGCGGATTTGCAGCTTATCCACATAATAAGAAAATACTATGCCTGAACTGTAGGTATCATGATATGTATGAGCTTTTCGCAAACAGACTATAGAACTATTAAAACAAATTTGTTTCACCTGTCACAGCAAAATCCACACAACTCTGAAATAAAAACATTAAATGGACAACCAACTGACACTAAAACGACAGCTTTTCCTCTTAAGGTAAGGAACGAAAGTATAACCTTTAGGATCATTTCCGATATTCATTTTCAACAAATATAATGTACTTCCGAATAGAGTAGCAGAAAATAGACTCACAAAAGTCGGTCGTACAAAAGTAATTTGACAACATGATATATGAACTTTGTAAGTAAAGATCAATGAATGGAAACGGTAAATCGATTTGACGTGTTTGTTTTCCATGATAGAAAATTATACGAACACTGGCTTATAAAAGTTTCAATTGGGACCTTTGTAGTATTAGATAAACAGTTGTACATAAAATTGGAAATTGATTAGGTATGTAAGACTTAAACATTTGTGACGTAAGTATGACCCACATTAAAATTAGCTTTTGGTGCAAAAGGGTGCACATGCATACGTCATCCCTTTGTACGATATCTATCTACAGTCATTTAGTATGCCAGACCCGAGACAGACAAAACATATTTAGATTGCAAAAAACTGGAAGCTCCTTCATGGGTAGATGCATTGCGTTTTATAATGGTTCCACACCACGTTACTGCACAGCCTCTAGAGTTTAGTGTTAAAACCGAACTCACTCATAAACGAAGGCTATTACAGTGCTGACGATTATTTGAAGGAAAAATAATAGGCTTTGTCTTTGAATATTTAGTAAAGTAACCTGTATGTAATCCAACAATACCATGGGTAATGACGATATTTATAATGTAAATATCATCATTATTTTTTTGATAAGGCTGATTAGTTTCTTGCACCCGCTCTTCTCGTCAATTAAAATAGTCCAGAATGGGTGGCAGGGGGAAACTGACGATTCAAAAATACTATTAATAGTATTTTTTTCTTTCTAACGCTATTGAGGTTAAATAATGTCATTAAGAAAAAAACAGCAACAAACTCATTTATTTTCTCATTTTTAGGATCAATGGAAAAAAATTGTTCTCATAATAATAGTTTGAAGTTGATAAAAGCATTTTTTTATAATTTATTTTGCTGTTGTTCCTTAGAAATGTTGTCGATGTTCCGGCGTAACTAATTGAGTAAAAGGAACATGGCAAGCACTTCACTGACCCCAATAAAAGGTAAAGGAATCATTCCGTCGAAATGAAAAGGGCGCGTTCTTTGTGTTGGGTAGGTAAATAATAAAATGTATAATGTTTAATGCTCTGATCAAACAGACGTGACCATAAGCGTCTGCGAAGCGGGAGCGGCAGTCGCGCGGCGGACGCCGACAACATCGCGGAGTTTTCGCATCGCAGTCGTGTAGTTATACTACTAATATAATAAATGCGAAAGTTTGTGAGTATGGATGTAAATATGTTTGTTTCTCTCACATTTTCCCTATACTTACATAATTGCATTGTAACTGCATTAAAATAATTTAAAATCTCACTTAAGATACTTTTTAACCCGAACCACGGCCACGGGCGGCCGCTAGTATGAGATGAAGTGACAGCGTCTCCGCCGCGCGTCTGACTCGCGACCAATTTTTCGCGTCGCTTCCGCTTCGTAGAGCTTTATAAGTTTTTTGCAGGAAGGTAAGATGATAAAAATACGGGTACGTATCTAAATGTCTAAAATTAAAATACCAAACGTTTAAAACACCTATATTCAAAATACCTAAAATCAAAATACTTACCTAATGTTTTCAAATACCTAAGCAAATAACACCTACATAAGAAACACCTAAGTTCAAAATACCGATTGGACTAAATACCTAATAACTATAACACCAAAGTTTGATTCACATACAGTTTAAATACCAAATGGTCAAAATACCTTAAATTAGCCTAATATTTGAGTGGATCGGAAGTCCTGTAGAACACGTGATAGGTTAGAAACTTAAATTTCGTGGTTATTTTTTTGTTTGAATCAATACAACCTATGGATTGTATTGATTCAAAACATTATATTACATTCTGATTTTTGTTATCAATACAACCTATGGATTGTTTCACAAGAAAAAAATAACCACGAAATTTAAGGCGATCGCGAAGAAATTTCTAACCTATCACGTGTTCTACAGGACTTCCGAGGAATACAGGACTTTTCTGCCAAACGTTTTTAGGTATTTTGAATTGAAGTGATACAACCATAAGGTATTATGATTTTAGGTATTTTGAAGGTAGGTGTTTTAACGTTAGGTATTTTAATTTTAGGTATTTAGATACGTACCCTAAAATGCATTTCCCGTGAGTCAGATGTTGGCCACACTTTACAATCACTAATATACAATCAAATAGACCACGTGTTGACAGGTATGACTATGACTTGACCTTTAAGAGCTCAGTAGCGCAATGGTTAGCGCGTTTGGCCTGTGGTGGTAAGGTAACTTTTGCAACAGTCATTAACGGTCCTTTGACCAAAAAATATTACCGCGAGCTTCTATGTGATAAGGAAGGTATGACCAAGCCGTACCGCATTTATACACATACATAACGACACTTACAATCAACTAGTACATTGTATATGACTCAAGTCTCTGAAACCTGTAATTTGTATTGAGTGAATCCTACTAATATTATAAATGTGAAAGTTTAGATGTTTGGATGTTTGGTTTGGATGTTTGGATGTTTAGATGTTTGTATGTTTGTTACTCAATCACGCCAAAACGGCTGAACGGATTTGGCTGAAATTTGGAACATAGATACTTTGTAGCCTGGAGAGGAAACATTAGCTACTTTTTATCCCGGAAAAATATCATATTCCCGCGGGATAACGTCGTGTAGACCACGCGGGCGAAGCCGCGGGCGGAAAACTAGTAAACCATAAAACATTTTAATAATACCGCCGCCTGTTAAGTAGTCGCTATAACTGTTTTATTTCTTTACGAAGGCTCTTCCGCCCGAGGCTTTGCCCGCGTGGACTACACGACGTTATCCCGCGGGAATGTGATAATTTTCCGGAATAAAAAAGCAGCCTTTGTTTCTCTCCAGGCTACAAAGTATCTGTGTCCCAAATTTCAGCAAAATCCGTTTAGCCGTTTTGGCGTGATTGAGCCAAACATGCAAACATCTAAACTTTCACATTTATAATACTCGTACCTATTAGTAGGATAATTATTACTAATCCATTGATCTATGTACTGTTACCTAAACGACAGATCTTTAAGCTTTAAATATAGCTTTCCAGTAGCAACTATTAAGTTAATTGTTGTCCCTTACCCCTAAATGCCATTCCGGTGGCTTCGAGGGATTCCAATAGTGCGAGAAGTACTTAGCGAGTCACTTATAGAACTATTCAGACTTCGGAGGCCATTAACGATTGAGTTTTATTTGGCTTTCTTACTTATTGAGGAAAAGTATTTTTATAGCCCAAAGCAAATAAAAGAAAGGTTCGTTTATTGCGGTGCAATTTAAAGTTACTTAAACTTATACTGTGTAGAGTTTTGGGGGTTATATAATCTATACTATTTGCGTCGAATAGGCTCCGAAACTACAGGACCGATTTAGAAAATTCTTTGACCGTTAGAAAGCTACATTCTTCTAGAGTGACATAGGCTATATTTTATCCCGATATTCCCACGGGAACGGGTACCACGCAGGTAAAACCGCGAGGATCCGCTAGTGTATTATAATGTTGAATACCCGATGGCGCAGTGGTTATCGCGCTCGGTCTGCGGACGTTGAGGTTAGGTTACTTTCGCAATGGTTGGTCAGTAGACGGGTGCTTAAAAAGTTTATCGAGTTCCTCGATTCCCGATTGCGTTTAAAGTCGTTATAGTACCTACACTCTAATGATCCATCCATAAGGAAAGTCTGTGCTCCATCAATGGGTTAAATTAAGCTGCTGCTGGTAATGATGATTCTTTGTTCACATTTTTGAATAGATTAAATAGCTCTTAGCAAAGGGAAGAGGATGCTGGTATTGATGATACTTTTGTTCACATTTTTGAACGCAACGCATCTGGGAGATTACAATTGTTTATAAGTAAAAATTATTATTGTCAGATTGGCTTTTGTAACAGTATATTAGTAAACCCTTTGTCAAAAACAGCCAAATTTTTGTATTATGTGGTACAGTGTGGTCTAAATCGTAGATAAATAAGTTTTTGTAATATTTTGCTACCTATGAGGGTGGCATTTCATAAGGAAAAACCCTCGTTAAAAAATAAAGATTAAAAAAAAATTGAATAGATTACATAGTCTCTGATCGACTTTAAAAAATGAGAAGAGGTTTTATACCATATTTTTCTAAAATCATATCATGCATTAATAAGACAATTTTGTTTTTACTTTTTTGCATTCACAATGCAATTTTTAGCATTGAAAATGAATTATTAGAAATAAATAATCGACCCATTTCACAACTAGTGAGGGTAGAGTAATATCTTCACATCGATGAAATAAACGCTGGCTAAGTAGCGCGTACAGTGCGTTCACTGGCGTAAGAGGTATTGAAAAAAATCGACGACGCTTCTCCGAACGTCTCCGTATTTATTTTATCTTATACATATTTATAGTTCGCCAAACTGCTAGGCAGTTTGTTGGCGAGTTCACACTCATTTAATGTACCTATATTAAGTAGTTACGAAGCTCAGTAGAATTTATTATATCTTATTTGATTAATTCCATTACAATACAATTATCCAAATATTTGACATTGATTTTTGTTTATAATACAATTTAATTTTTTATTTATTTTGATTTTATTACTATTTAGATTTTTTCACAGCCTCCAATTTTTTTGTGATTTTGTTTAAAATAACAATTACTTTTGCGCGACCTTAGTTTTGGGGGGAAACTGAAAATCAGTGATTTACTCTACGAGTAAATGTACCACTGAGTTTTCGCCTTTTTGTATCGCTACGGCACACAAAATGATATAAATAAGATTAATTTAAATTAATTTTATTTTCTAGGATTTAATTTAATTTTTCTTTTCTTAAACTTTTCTTTTTTTTATTATTTTTGTTGTGTGCATGTTTGGTGCAAATAAATGATATATCTATCTATCTACACCCGAACAGTGAAAGGTCGTAGGTTTGTGTCCCATCGGAGCTAGTTGTGAGACGTTAGTTTCGAGGACGACTAGTTTCAATAAATTCACTTTTTTTACACAGATTTTTGCTATCGTAATTTAATAATAATTAAGGTATCATACAAATTAAACATACACCCTTAGTCTTGTCTGGAAATAGAGCTCAAATCCTCTCAGCAGAAGCTATTAAGGTCAAAACTGGTTTGCTTTGCTAACATAATTATATTTACATGATATAATGAGAATTTAATCTAGCAAGACTTATTGAAGTGTCTGTGAAAGATAGTACTTACGTAAGATTTTCTTATATAAAAAGATCTCAACAAACGTACAAAGGACAATTAAATTAATTTGATATTTATACATAGATTATCTTTATAAGAGGGCTCCAAACAATTGTTCTAGACACAAAGGTCAAGAGATCTTCCAAATGCTGAGAAGATTGGTGATCAAATTAATAAAATAATTGATTTCCCAATTTAATTTTACTTTTGGACCTTGTTCTCAGCCTGTGGCTACGATTTCTAAGACCTTAGTAAAATTTGCCTTCCACATTTATAATAGACTAGCGGGTCCTCGTGGTAAGGAGATTTTCAAAGTTGTTCCAAATGATTATCGGAAAAACTTTCTATCATAAAAGGAAAAACAAAATATTTATTTAACATATTTGATACAGAAATCATTGTAGAAACAATACGGACAATTTTGAATAAATTACCATGAAGTGAATATCTATACTACAAATAAATAAAATTGCAGTGTCTGTTTGTAATATTAAAATAACTGCTTTTTACTACATGTATATGACTATATATACGGTACATATACCAAAATAACATTATTTACAATTTTTGTCTGTCTGTCTGTCTGTCTGTTTGTTCCGGCTAATCTGTGAAACGGCTGGACTGATTTTGACGGGACTTTCACTGGCAGGTAGCTGATGTAATGAGGAGTAACTTAGGCTACTTTTTATCCCGAAAAAATATCACATTCCCACGGGATAACGTCGTGTAGTCCACGCGGGCGAAGCCGCGGGCGGAAAGCTAGTGTTTGAATAAAAATAAAGCAAGTGCGTGTTTTTTCTGCAACGGGGTTTCCAAAGATACTCTTGTTTCCTGTTTAGGGAGCACCCTGTTCAAACGCTAGCTATATATAGGTACTACTGAAAAAAAAACCTTATTGAAAAAAAAATGTAACCGCCTTCAAAACGGATCTTCAAACAAAAATTAACAAACACTAAAACACGAAAAAAATAATAAGATTTTTTAATTCAAAGGACGATGATACGTGAATTTTTCTAATTTATCTTGGTACTTACTGAACTGTTTGAAGTCGTCGCCGTCTTATACGTATTAAGGTAATTACGTCCTACACCTCACGCTTGGGACCAGGTTTTTTTTATATGTTAGTTATTTCACTCAGTATATTTCGTTCTTATTCTTTTTGGCTTGGCAAATATACAGTCGAATTGATAATCTCCTCCTTTTTTTGAAGTCGGTTAAAAATAGGGGCCACTGGGCTTTTTGCTCAATTTGTGCTTCATGTGCCATATACATCGGTAAATATTATTGCACATAAAGTTTGACTGATTGTTTTTCCTGTTTGAAAATATTGGGCGGTTTTTGGCAATTTTTGAAAATCAGATTTAACAATTGGGCGTTTTTTCTCTCCATTGACGTTAAACTCATTGCAGAGATGCAAAAAGTTACTCATCTATGAGACACTAAAGTGAGCACGTTTGTATGAAAAAAGCCCATAGCTATTATACCTTTAGCAACGAAATGGAAACCTGGTTGTTTTTATTGATATATTGAATACGTAAGTCACTTTCTGGGTTATGGGGTTGTGTATATTTTATATGCAGAAACGGTGAAAATACCGCGCCGATCCCAACAAAACTTTATGCGGTGAATTTCCATAAAGTTTCCGTGGAGGTTTAGATTATTTCAACCGATAAGAAGTTATGTCTCGATCATCAGGGTAGTGATAAAACGTACCTCACATTTGCACACTATATTGGTATCGAGAATTTGTGAATATTATTTTAAGAAACTTTATTTTTCCGTGGCGTAGTAAAAAATTTGTTTATTTATGCGTAATGGCCTGTACAAATTTAATGTATTGTAACAAAAATTTTACAAAATTTTCGGTGATGGATTGCTAGGTTGGGGTGAAACACGTGTAGAGTAGTGTAATCCGTGAAGGTGCAAGTTTTGTGATTATTTGCGGAAGAAAGCTTATGTAGCTTTCTTCTTTTTTATTTTTCATTTTTTTTTACAATTATTTCATTTAAGAAATTGTGTGATAGAAACTTGTTTATGGATAAACAATAATATATTAGTACGTTTTTTTTTGTAAATTCAAAATTTAATAGGTACCTATACATAGAAGACAACCAGACCAAAACAAATAGACATGTTCATGCACACAAATATTTGACTTGTTCGGGAATCGAACCCTACTAGGTTCGTAGAAGGCAGGTATCCGTTGCGTAGAAGGCAGGTATCCCGCACCCGTGCGCCAAATCAGTCATCGAAACATAGCCGTCAGGAAATGGGGAAGCAAAAATGTATTTATCTTGAGCTCCCCCATGCTTCGGAAGGCACGTTAAGCCGTTGGTCCCGGCTGCGTTTGCAGTTGATAATATCCACCAATCCGCATGTCCTGCGTGGTAGTCATGCCTAGCCTATTCTTATCTATACACTAGTGGGCGCCCGCGACTTCGCCCGCGACTTCGCTCGCTAGTAATTTGAAATATCGCTTCAAAATTGCGTGTGTCAAAAAGTAGGTAGATAGGCGTTGGCGGTCTCATCATCATCATCACCACAAACCCATTTTATTGTCCCCGCTGCTGGGGCACAACTGAACCCTTCCATATAGATGAATAAGGAGAAATGGGCCATGAGCATGACCCACCACGCGGGCGTTTATGATGTGATGACGCGTGTATTAACCAATGCCAATGCAGCCGGGACCATCGGTTTATCATTACTTCAGTAGCACAGTGTTATTATAGGCTCGAGATAGTCTATTCATAAGGAAGGCCTGTGCGCCAGCAGCATGTATATATATTTTGCCAGCAGTGAGGAATCAAAATGGCTTATAATGATGTTGACAGATCACAAGCAGTCACAAGCAATATTAAGGTAAACAACATAGAACATTCCCACATTGAAGCGTTCCATATCAATCAATTTTTGGTTTTAGATGGCTGCGTCTCTTTGCATGACGATTCTTCCAATGTCCGAAAACGTTCCATAACTAAACTATCTATGTCACAAAAGTCACACATTTTTTTTTTTAATGAAAGTCCTTTGCTATTTACATAATTATTGCTCGTGACTGTAAAAAGACTCAGAATAGCGGTTGTTTAGTGCACATGTAAACTCTGATTTGCTATGAACTGTAGGTACTTTAAGAGTTACTTATATTAAGGTTTTAAGCGTTGTAAGATCTCTTTTTTTGCTGTTGGCTTCTTGCCAGATTATCGGCAGATGAATATTATACTTAGTACCATTGTACCAGTTCGTTTTAAATTTAAATTAACTTACTTGAGAGTAAAAAGAAAAACAGAAATTCTGTTCTATTTTACACGCTTCTAAAGGGTTTTTCAATAGGGACGCTCGAACTTTGAAAGTTGATAGCGGCCATCTTGGAAAAGCGATAGCTGTCAAATTTGGCGGGAATACCTCGGGAATACATATTTATTCGTGACATTTCACCATGGAACATTTGGTTGCAAAAGGACGGCGCCACTTGCCATACTGCACGGGAAACATTAAATTTATTGGACGCTCAGTTTGAGGGCTTCGTTATCTCGCGTGGTGGTGACATCAACAGGCCACCGAGATCGTGTGATCTAACTGCGGTCGATTACTTTCTGTGGGGCTACTTGAAATCCTGAGTCTATGCTGACAAACCACAGACAATTGCTGCCCTGAAGGCCAACATAACTCGCGTTATTCATGAGATTGAGCCTCTTTTATGTGAAAATGTCCAAAATTGGTCCATCAGGATACACTACCTTCAGCGGAATCGCGGTGGCCATTTTGCTGAAATTATATTCTATAAATAATGTCATTAAATGCTCTTTAAAATAAAATAAAAATTGTGGGAATATCACTTAAACGGGTTTTTTTATTCCATTTCAAAGTTCGAGCGCTCTTAATGAAAAACCCTATAGTTAACTTGCAGTGGCTGTATTAGCAATATTTATATTGCAAGCTTAATTTGACCCAACTTAAACAATTTTAGAAACAGTTTTGAGATATATATATATATATATTATGTAAATAATAGATAAAATCAAAAACTACTGAACCGATTTTGAAAAATTCTTTCTTCCAATAGAAAGCTAGGTACATTATACCTGAGTGACAAGAGCTATAATATTTTCTGCGAACGATCTCACGGGAACGGGTACCACTAGTAAAATATAATACAAACAAAAACGTACAGATCAGGCTATTAATTTTAAAGACAGAATATTTTTATTGTGCAGGGATCAAACTCGAAACCAACTGAAGCAGAAAGCAAGACTGCGACAAAATATCTCTTTCATCTATATATTTTATATATAAAAATGAATCCCTATTTCCCTTGGTCACGACATCACGCGTGAACGGCTGGACCGATTTGGCTAATTTTGGTCTTGAAATGTTCGTGGAAGTCCAAGGAAGGTTTTAACAGTGAGAAAATAGGGGAAAGAGGGGTAAGTAGGGGTAGAGTAGAAGTAGGGTAGGGTAAAGGTAGGGTAGGGTTGGGGTAGGGTAGGGTTGGGGTAGGGTAGGGTAGGGATAGGGTAGGGGTAGGGGTAGGGGTAGGGGTAGAGTAGGGTAGGGTAGGGGTAGGGTAGGGTAGGGTAGGGGTAGGGTAGGGTAGGGTAGGGTAGGGTAGGGGTAGAGTACGGGTAGTGTAGGGTGGAGTAGGGGGTAGGACCACGGGAACGAAGTCGCGCTGGGTCAGCTAGTCAGTCTATAAAGCAGAGTTTGCTATACATAAATGGTGAACATTAGAAGTTAATGTATGAAAAGTCGCGGAACAAATCTTACGTTTGGTTTAACTTGATCCCGATCGTAACTGCACTTAAATTATGTTGTAGTTACACAACTAGAATGCTGGTTATTAGAAGTTTTAGTTTGTTGGTTTTTCAAATCCGTTTGAATTTGATGAACACCGGTATTTGCTCCGAGTTTAATGCGGCTAATGTCAAACAGACGAGTATTATAGATTTCAATCGCCTCTGTAGTCTAGTGGTACACACCTACGGTATCAGACCCAGAGGTCTCGGGTACGATTCCCAGTACTTTATTTTACTTGGGGTTGGTAGTTGGTCTTGTTCTTAGTCCACCTGACTATAGCTACCATCATTTTATCTTAGTCTGGCGCCATAACAATGATGTTTTTAGCATCATTATGTTCCGGCAGTTAGAGGTGAGAGGTAAGATGGCCAGTAGTGTGCTTCCATCTTCAGCCTTATTTTCACTTAACATCAGGTGAGATGAAGGCTAAGTGCTACCCCGTTTGCGGATAAACAAAAAAAAACTGTTAGCTAAAAAATCTTTCCTCTTCACTTAGAGCCCTTTATTTTATCGTAAACGACGTTCCATTACCGCAGTATGAAAAAGCGTCACAAATCGCACGAAATAAATTTTCAAAACGCTCCGAAACTTCTTATCACGATCCCAAAAATGTTACCGCTTGATATATTCCTTTAAACTTCCTTAAACTTGGTCTTGAGGGATTATACAACGACGTAACAGACTTAGATAAGCAGCATCTGATTCCGCTCAATTAAGTTAAAGAGCTCTATATCAATTAAGGGTAATCAAGGGTGGTTGAGTCGAAACCTTCCGTGGTAACGGTACCTTAAAGTTCTGGAGAGTCATTCGACAATGCTTATCGGTTAATGTATTACCGTGGGAACACTTCCAGTGGTCACGACAGGTGTCTGATTAATTAATTTAAAGGAGATACCTAGTTTATTGACGATCCCGTGGTGAAGTGGTTAGCGTTCTCGACGTGCTACTGTTGAGGTTAAACAGCGTTCGCAATGGTTGGTCACGGGATGGATGGTCAAAAACTTAGTATCTTGAGCTCTACCGTGCTTCGGAAAACACGTCAAGCCGGCTGCATTAACAGCTGGTAATACCATCAATCGGCATTGGATCCACGTAGTTGATCATGTCATTGCAAATCCTCCTTATGCATCCGTTAGGAGACCCTATAGCTCAGCAGTTGGTGGACGAAATAGCTGGTGGTGATGATGATGATCTATCTGTGATTTTCTTTGGGCCGTGCGAAATTAACTGCTTTGAAATTTTCGTAGATGAGGACATCTCTTTATAGTATATTATGATACAAGTGTAGGGTACAAGCAACGAGCCGAGTGTCTAGTGAGTAAGTTGCTCACGAGTTTCATACGCACTTTTTCAACACACTTGCGAGGAAAAACAAACATTTATTGCATACATATTGTATTAACCTAATATTAACTAAGGGAAAAAGCGCGCAAGTTTTTTTTTTGCACGCGCCAAATGTAGGTTGATTGATTACATACATACAGCCATAGAGCCTACTTCAAAATAAATAAGTATAATAATAGTGATAAAATGCAAATATTTTATAACAAATTATTGTGAATTATAAATAATTTGATAATAATATACTTGATTGTGATTTTTGTCTTAATTAGGGACACATTTATTTATTCTAAAAACGTAAATTGATTTTCAGCCGTATAAAATCTCTTTGTTGTTACAAAAAAAGAACTGTATCTATAACCCGTTGAAATTGAAAATGTTCTGTTGGCTCGCATATAACTTGCAGTTAGGTACTAACTTAAGTTTGTAGGGATACTGTATTACCCGGTTAAATTGAAAAGTCTCTGTTTATTCGCATATAATTTGCAGTTAGGTACTTACTTAACTTTGTAGGGATAATTGTATTACGCAACTAGTACTGTAATATTATTATGCACGCGTGTGTTATAGTTCGGTTTATGGCCCTAAGATCGATGTAATAAGGCTCACTTTATGAGCAAGTGTGTTGAAAACGTAATTACGTAATAAATAGAGGTAGGGCAGGCGTACCGGTTTTGGCCACTTTAAGGATTTTGTCACTTTCAAACGCTTAGTGCTTAATGATCTTAAGTCTTAAAGAAAAAAATTATATCTAGAATTATAGAGAATTTATCGACCTTTAAGGGTACAATTTACAAAGTAAAAAAAAATCAATAGTCTTTTTTATATAAAACAAATTCTGCAGGGAGGGCCAAATGTACCGGTTTTGGCCATTTTGCATTGGTTTTGGCCACATCATTTGCATTGGTTTTGGCCACTTTCATAAAATTACTATATTTAGAAGTTGAGTTTATGCTTAATTGATGTCTTATTAGAGTTCTAGACTAAAACACTACATGAAATAGTATTTCAATCCCAGCTACCTCCTTACTACAATTTTATAAGTATACCTTTATCACTTGATTAGAAGAAAATTAGCGGATTTAGGCTAGTGTTCTAGGCACTAGCTTCAATTCGCTAATTTAGGTAGATGGGGCAATAAAACAATAGTGCCTCTTACCTTTGACATCAGAAACACGTCGATGTCATGTTTGGATGAGATAAGTGTCACTTAACTTTAAGGGACACTTGAATTTGATGTTGTCTTCTACCTCCAAAATCAGTCAATGTCACGTCACGTTCAGTGAGGGGCACTTATCCATGACGGCGTCTTCTACCTTTTTTGACATCAGAAACATGTCAACGTTACGTTTAGTTAAGATAAGAGTTATCTTTCTTACACACTTAACTTTAAGAAGCACTTAACCACTATGGTGGTTTGTATCTTTGTCGTTAATATGAGTGTCACTTAACTTTATGGGACACTTAACTACTATGGTAGTTTCCATCTTTGACATCAAAACACGCCGATTTCACGTTAATATGAGTGTCACTTAACTTTAAGGGGCACTTAACTACGATGGTGGTTTCGATCTTTGACATCAAAACACGCCGATTTCACGTTAATATGAGTGTCACTTAACTTTAAGGGGCACTTAACTTTAAGGGGCATTTAACTACTATGGTGGTCTCCATCTTTGACATCAAAACACGCCGATTTCAAGTTAATATAAGTGTCACTTAACTTTAAGGGGCACTTAACTACGATAGTAGTTTCTATATTTGACATCAAAACACGCCAATTTCACGTTAATATGAGTATTATTTAACTTTAAGGGGCACTTAACTTTAAGGGCATTTAACTACTATGGTGGTTTCCATCTTTGACATCAAAACACGCCGATTTCACGTTCAGTTGAGTGTTACTTAATTTTAAGGGATACCCAGCTTTAAGTGGCACTCGACCACGAGGTTTTTTCTACCTTTGATATCAGAAATACGTCGATGCAATCAACGTCAAGTTCAAGTGAGTGTCGCTTAACTTTAAGAGACACTTGAAGTTCCAAGGAATCTGCTACGAACTTGTACCTTATTCTTAAACACTCATTCCGAAGTACACTAGACAGCACATCAAGTTAAACAGTTAAACTGCAATAACAGCTTTTATTACGTAGTGCATAAAGGCGGTCTCAAATGTATAGTCTGATGTGCCGCCGTGTGTACCTACAATGGGAAAATTTTGTAACTTTCCATATAATAAAGCGAACCGGAGCTGTGTTTTTATACATTTAGGTTCTACTTTCAATTAGTATGGAAACGCAAATCCCCTCCAATCCCTCTACTTCAGCGGACAGGCAGCGTTACGGAGCTAAAAGGAGTTAGGTACAAAGAGGAGCGAGGTAGCAAAACAAGGGTTTTATGAAACACTAGCTTTTAGCCGCGGCTTCGCCCGCGACGACCGACGTTATCCCGCAGGAATATGAAATTTTTTTGGGATAAAAAGTAGCCTATGTTCCTCTCCAGGCTAAAAAGTATATATGTACCAAATTTCAGCCAAATCCGTTCAGCCGTTTTGGCGTGATTGATTTAGTAACAAACATTCAAACATCTGAACTTTCACATTTTAATATTAGTAGGACTAGAAACAAAAGAATGAAAAAATAGGCCAAGTGCGAGTCCGACTCGCGCACGAAGAGTTCTGTACATCATCTGTAAAAAATTCAACTGTCTAGCTGTCACAGTTCATGAAATACAGCCTGGTGACAGACAGACAAACAGACGGACAGCGAAGTTTTAGTAATAGGGTCCCGTTTTTACTCTTTGGGTACGGAACCCTAAAAAGAAGCGGAGTGAGGAATCCTAGCAGAGAAGCGGAGAGAGAGAGCCAAGCGGGGCAAGCATCCTGACTCCACTTCTCCACTCGACTCGCTCGCTCCACTTCCTCTACCGTGTCACTATAAAGCACGGAGATTTATATCACTTTTTAAGTGCCAAGTGGCCCTAACTAATGACTTATAACTAACTAATAACTAATGATTCCGAAGCAGAAACAGTCTGCGACTCCGCTCTGCATTGCTGACTCACTCCGCTCCACTACCGCGACAGCGGACAACCTAAACATTATTAATTTAAAAGTTTAGTGAGTTGTGAGTCTTTTATAATAAATGAGCTTGAAAAGTTGGATACTTACTACTAATGCCAAAGTGGCCAAAGGTGGAACAATGCTAAAATTTCCAGCCCCACTTTTGGCCACTTATTGTTTTCCAACTTTTTGTGAGAATAGTGAGAAAACGACACTTAATCCATCTAGAAGAAACATATTCTAATGTGATATAAAATATTAAATAACCATAAAATAATTTTATTGTAGAAAAAAAAATGATTTTTCAAAACCTTTACTCTTAACATTTTGCTTAAGAATTTTACAAAATGTTAACTTTGAAACATAACATGGTGTTTATTTCTAAAATATCGTACTACGTAAAAAAAGCTAAGTGCTGTAATTGTTAACTAAAAGTCCAATCTTTTATTCGCCATTAATAAATATAAGCAATAGTTTTTTAATTCCTATTTATATAACTTTAAAGTGAAAAGTGACCAAAACCGGTACAGTGGCCAATACCGGTACGCCTGCCCTACTACTAATTCACAGAAAAGAAGTTATTAGATGTTAGTTTCTGAAAATACTTTAAGAACTTTACCTACCTACCTATCTGTTAAATAATAGGTCATTCTATAACAAATTATATCAATATACTTTATTATTGTGAAAACGTATTGGGTAAGTTAGTAAAATGGTGTTCTGGGAAATAATTATCTTACTTAATATTATAAATGTGTTTGTGAAAGTGTGTTTATTTATTAGTTTGCCCGTCTTTCACGTCAAAACGGAGCTACGGATTGACGTATTTTTGGTATGGGGATAGTTTGGGAGCTGGAGAGTAACATAGGCTACTTTTTATCCTGGAAAATTATCACATTCCCGCGGGATACCGTTGTGTAGTCGACGCGGGCGAAGCCGTGGGCGGAAGGCTAGTACTAGTAAAAACTGATGAGATGACAGATAATGAGGATCATAAATTATCAGCTTTTTCCAAATTACTAATCTTATAAGTACTTAGTCTTTTGCTGGCAGCATTATGAAACAACAAACATTATAAAAGTTTGTGCAGTACAAATACGTTTTAATTATGCATGCTAGTAAGCTATTGTGGTTAAGGTACGATAACAGTTTTGTTAGGAAAGCTGTGCGAGTTTCGTAAAAAATAACTATTGAATTTAGCACTTTCAGATTTATTACGTGTTTTCTAGTTCGCGAAAGTTTTTAGGGTTCCGTAGTCAACAAGGAACCATTATAGTTTCGCCATGTCCGTCTGTCCGTCTGTCTGTCCCCAGTGTAGCTCATAGAGTCTTAGTACTAGAAAGTTGTAATATGGCATGAATATACATATTTATCACGCTTAGAAAGTGGTAAAGTAAAATTAAAAAAAAAATTTTTAGATTACCTCCCTTACACTAGAAGTGGGTAAGTACCTATGTACATTTTTTTTTTCTTGTCTACCCCATAGTGTGGGATGTCGTTGGATAGCAATTTCACAAATATTGTGCGTTCGTAAACACAGTTTTTTGATTGAGGCATTCGTTTGTGAATTATTAAGCTTTAAAGTGCAAAATTTTGTTAGGGTCATGTGTCCCCCCCCCCCTTTTATTCGTTTTCTTTTTAATCGTCTTTTCTGCAGCAGCATTCTTTTCACCCAGTTTTACCACCACAATTTTTTTAATAATACAAATATTTCCGGGGATGATTAGGCCATGAAATACGAACAGCTTTTACTATGGGTCCATTCAAGATATCGTGAAATATAAAACCCAGCTGTTCCATACATTTTGGATGGTTCGGTATTTTACTTTTGTATGCAACAGAAGTATACACATAATATTGCATTGATGGACTCTTTCATATCCTAAAAGGCCTATTTGTACTTTTTAAGGAATTTAAAAAATTGTGTTGAATAGTAGGTAGGTATATTCGACAGCTTTGGTAAACACGTGTGATTTCACAGGTTCCATAATGTAGGTATAAGATCTTGACTGTTAACTTTACGTAATATATCGTGAAAAATCTACTTTATAATTAACATTTAAGTATTAATTATATGAGGACCGACATATAACAATTACATTATGCCAAACTATCAAAGACAAGTAAGTTGTTTGGCAGCAGCTCTAATAATCTATATATATAAAATTCAAAGTCCTGACTGACTGACTGACTGACTGAGATATCAACGCACAGCCCAAACCGCTGAACCTAGAGACTTCAAATTTTGCACATAGATACGTTATACAGTGTAGGCATCCACTAAGAAAGGATTTTTGGAAATTTCACCCCTAAGGGGGTGAAATAGAGGATGAATGTTTGTATGAAAGTCCGTCAGTTTTGAAGTTAGGATCTTCAAACATTGTATTTAGGCTGGCAATTGAAAATAAATATTTACCTGTGTCAGCGTTTTTGACAATTCCACCCCCGAAGGGGTGAAGAGGGGGATCAAATGTTGTATCTGCAAAGTCCTTCATTTAATTTATTATTTAGGCTTATGGTCGGAAAGTAAAACAAATAAGCGAAAACATGTTTCGTATTTTTTCGAAAATCAACCCCTTAGAGGTTAAATGGGATAAATAAACCTAAAAATCGATATGGATGTCGTTATTGAGGTTTTATGGGATGACGATTGCAAAAATGGCACTTATTTTGATGTTTAACACGCTGGACATGATTCAACCCCTAAAAGGTTGCAATAGGGGTGAAATTTTGAATGAAAAATCAGGGGTAAAATAGACATTTCAACTTGAAACTTTGTAGGCTTACTTCTTAAAACAAATAGGCAACCCATTTCGTAATTTTCCCAAAATCAAACCCAGGGGGTAAAATAGGGGATGATTATGTGTATAAAAGTCCGTCAGCTTTGAAGTTAGGATCTTCAAATTTTGTATTTAGGCTGGCAATTGAAAATTAATATTTTTCTGTGTCAGCGTTTTTGACAATTCCACCACCGAAGGGGTGAAGAGGGGGATGAAATGTTGTATCTGCAAAGTCCTTTATTTAATTTATTATTTAGGCTTATGGTCGGAAAGTAAAAAAAATAAGCAAATACATATTTTGTATTTTTTCGAAAATCAACCCCTTAGAGGTTATATGGGATAAATAAACCTAAAAATCGATATTGATGTCGTTATTAAGGTTTTATGGGATGACGATTGCAAAAATGGCATTTATTTTGATGTTTAACACGCTGAACATGATTCAACCCCTAAAAGGTTGGAATAGGGCTGAAGTTTTGAATGAAAAAGCAGGGGGTAAAATAGACATTTCAACTTGAAACTTTGTAGGCTTACTTCTTAAAACAAGTAGGCATTCCATTTCGTAGTTTTCCGAAAATCAAGCCCAGGGGGTAAATAGGGTATAGAAACCTAAATCATCTTAAGTACCCTAAAAGTTCTTGGTACCTAAGCTACTCAGAACTAACTTTTTGATTGTGAAACAGACACTATTATTTACTAGCTTCCGCCCGCGACTTCGTCCACGTGGACATTCGAGAAAATACTTAGGGGACCAATAATCAGGATAAAAAGTATTCTATGTTATAAGTTCATAAATCCGTTAGTCATCCGTTTCTACGTGATTGGGCGGGTCCTCCCTCACCAAGTGAGCAGCCTCGTGCGAGGCCCGCCGCACGTGGCAAACGTTCTGCCGGGCGGAAGCTAGTTTATTATAATAGCTATCCGATTTCTAGTTTCAGAGAAAAACACGGCGAATAAACAAACATACACACAGGTATTCATTATGTTACTCGATAGACCATCATAATTATTCCAAATATATAACATCATCTAATTAATAAATGTGCCTACAATAACACCAATTGTCTAGCCCAAGGCAAGATTAATCAAAAACTTGTAGTATTGATTACGGGTAAATATACCCACATGAAAACTTTTCTTTTGTACGTTTACGTATATAATACTTACATGATTTACAAGAAAATAGGTAAGCACAAGTAATTGTCTTGTACGAAAACCGAACTTTCGACTTCTTAGAAGAAGTCTATTTATTATAATTAAAATAATTACGTTGTTAATTATGTTAGCTCAAAAGTAAGCCTTGCCAGGTTCCAAGAGGTTTTACTAATCCAGACTCTGCGAAAATCCTGAGAGATTCCGCTAAGCGTCGCAAGAAAACACGTAGGCTTACTACTGAACTGCTTTTCAAGAACTTAGGCATAGATAAAAAAGATACACCGCTGGCTGGCGCAATGTCAGTGCCATTGTTTTTTTTAATTTAGCTGTTAGGTTAAGACCCACAGTAAGACGGTTGTTTTGGCATTCAGATCTCAAGGAAAAAGGGATCTAGTAGAAACCCAGCGACAGTTTTCAAACACTGACATATGTTGAACTAGATCCCTTTTGAACTTTCCTAGTCGTGGGACTATTTTTCATTTTTTTTTAAATATTGTCTATCGTTTTTCTGTGTTGTTTTAATTTAAGAATTTTGTCTGGTTGTATACCTACGTTATAATTTGTCCCTCGACTGTGTTAAACATGGAGCTAGACTTAATACTGAGGTAACTGGAGAGTGCAGTACTAACACTTTTTTGTGACCACAAATTACACAGTGGCTGAATTCCGTCTCACCTACACTTTAAAAAAATACGTATGGTCATATGAGACAACTGACAGCCACTACATACTAAATGTCAAATTTGCTGGGTAAGTACACTTTTTTATTCAGGGTGAGAACTCCAGTTACCTCAGTATAAAGTCTAGCTCCATGGTATTAAATAAATATTTTTATTTGTTTTTTTTGACAAGCATTGGAAAATGACTTAAGATAGTTAATGACACTTCCAGTGACACTTAGATTGTGTCTCGTTACGTGACGTCACGTGACGAAACTCACGAGTGCACTACTACGGGTATATTTACTGCACCGAGTTTTTAATTATGGAACGCTGTAATTTATTGCAAATCATTCCATTCTATCAATTAATTGGATTTCCCCCTGACGTAGAAAGTGCCCGGACACTTTTTAACTATTTACTCCCCGGACGCCCCCCAAACTAGGACAAATCCGGGGAAACCCGGATGTATGGCAGCCCTAACTGTAACTAGCGCCAAAAACACTCTAGTCGCGCGCAAATATATCTGGCACGGACTCTAGCGCGTGTTAATGAGAGATATATATATAGAAAAAAGTTTATTCAGCAAAAAAAAACATGCAATTAAAGAAAACCAATACAAACAAATAAACCAATTTTTTTGCCGAAACAGTCTGGTCTCAGCTTATGCTGCAGCTAGCTGCTGCGCTGGTTTTCAGACGAGGGCAAGTATTTGCGGCAACGCGAACGCAAAGATCAAAAAAAAAGAGTATCATAAAGTAGCTTCTGAATTATGTTAGCTCAAAAGCCTTTCCAGTCCCAAAAAGTTGTTTTACTATTTGCCGGCGATTCTCTCCCGACCAATCCAGAATCTGCGAAAGTCCTGAGGGATTCCGCTAACCGTCGGCGTCGCAAGGAAACACGTAGGCTTACGTGCGGTGGCTTCCGGCCAGTAATCCCGATAGTTTTATGAATTCCGCCTTTGACATTGGAAATCAGTCTCTTTTATATCTTACCTTTTTGTGCAAGATTTATCTAATAAATACGGGAAGTGGAGATGTATTTACAATATAAAATAAGATAAGAAATTCAATAAAGAAAACTGTAAACTAATATACTGTAAAAATTGTTTGTATGCCTAATCAAAAAAAAACACCAGTAGAAAGCTAAAAAATCAAATTGCTGTATTTTATTGCGACATTCCTAAGGCAACGGATGTCACGCGCATAAAACCATGCGAAGCAGCTAGTATTTCATAAGAAATGGAAATATTGTTGTCATTAAATGTAATGTAATTAAATAATTGAAACAGATACAAATTTAAATTTTAAAACAAGATCTGTTTGTCTACGTGACTGGCGTGAGCAATTTTTTTTATTTTAATTTAATGATAATATTTTGAGCATTCGGTTAACACTTCATTCTTCATAAATATTTTATATGACTCGTATAATTAGCATTACTGCAAAAGTGTACAAAAACTTTACGAAACCTATTTCATAATAATATTGAATGTTTGATTATATCATATCCAACTTTTAAAACACAATGGCTTTTGGATAAAAAGATTAATAAAATGCTATTACTTATTTTTTTATTATGTTAACTCAAATGTAATTAAAGAACAATATTGCAGGTACCTGTTTACACTATAAGTATTTTGATAAGGAAAATATTGTACAAACATATACATTCTTGTTCAATAACGAAGTGAATGCTTGTGTCAAGAAAAACTTGAACTGCTGCCAAGTAGATAACGCAATTCAAAACTGAGAAATGAAATATGTAAAAGGAAATAAAAAGAATAAAAAGTTTTTTTCCTGTTTTTTATCACCATGACGCCAATGCGTCGTTATATCACGCGAATTTTATTCTCGGTTAAAGTTAGGTAAAGATGATTAAATTTTTAAAAGTGCAATTTTCTTTGTGACAAAAACTTTCTCAAGTATAAATTGGTATTAACGTTGACTTTAAGCACATAATCGCTTGTCTAGACTTTTTATTGTTATCAATATGACATCTACGATAGAGCGAACTTACCCAGAAGTGAAGATGCCTGTGCACTCTAAGCTTAAAAAAATCCGGGTTGAATGTTCCCAGAAATACAGACGCAAGGAGGGAGTTCCACTCTTTTGCTGTGCACATGATAAATAATGTGGAGAAGCGCTTAATGCGGAATTCAGGAACAGAAACCAGGTAGGGATGGTAGCCCGCACTGCGTCTGGATGTCCGATGGTAAAAAGGGGATGGCGGGATGAGCACACTCTCCGAAGTACAATCTGTACAAGACCGACAAACAGGCGACACGCCGATGCGCCAAGCTGTGGAGCTTACTCGACACAATTTTTTTGTCACCAATGAGCTTCTTGGTCCTACAAGTATCATATCTAGTGCAGCACGTTGATATTTTGCGGAGGTATTCAGTGACTGCGTGAAATATCGCTTGACCCTATCAAGGACACCTAACTTTTAGGCTGCAGTTTGAGCTGGAGGTGTACCAGCAAAGAAAAATAGCACTGGCTAATGGGGACCGTATGGTCCCAGCACAGTTGACGGCAGCCCGACGCCGTCCGGATGAGCAGCTAATGGTCCGGTGGGAGGGGCTACTGGATGCGGACCCGGCGGGCAGGCGGACAGCCGAGGCCATCCGCCCAGTGTTGAGGCAATGGTGCAGCCGGACCTTCAGGCTGACACAGGTGTTTTCTGGGCATGGATGCTTCGGAAAATACCTGTGTCGGATTGGAAGTGAGGCGACCACACGGTGTCACGATTGCGGCGCTGGGGTGGACAGTGCAGAGCACACCTTACAGGAGTGCCCTGTCTGGTCATCGCAGCGTCGTAATCTGTGCGCAGTGGTAGGGAGAGACCTCTCGCTGCCAAGCATGGCTCGTGCCATGCTTGGTAGCGACAGGTCTTGGGATGCGGCAGTCTCCTTTTGCGAGGATGTCATCTCGCAGAAGGAGGCATCGGAGCGGATCCGCGAGCAGTATGCTCATGCGGATGGGACGGAGGATGCGGCGCTTTGCACACCTCATTCCACTTTAGTGGGTGGTGGACGGTGCGGTGCGGGTGTCGCCGGGATCGTGCGGTCCCTTGTTACCAGTCTGGGGGGATGGCCTCGCTTGCTCGGCCTCTTCCCGCCGCGTAGGAGCCCGGAAACCCGGGCCAGCCGTTGAGCCGCAGGAGGAGATTGCCACATCGGACCCTCCATAGAGCGGCTCCTACTGACGGCGGTGAGAGTAAGTAGTGAGGGGTTTAGTGGGTATTCCCCCTTACTGACCCCCTATCAAGTCCATGTCACTGGATGGGGGGTCTGAAAGCGGATAGGCGAGTCCCACATAACCACCGCCCGCACACACCGTACGCGGGCGTAAACGCATACCCCTCAATATAAAAAAAGGCTGCAGTTTGAGCACAGGGTAAAAAAAAATACTACGGTTTGAACTTTGGATTCGATGGGGGTGCCGAGATTTACGTCAGCGCATAAATTTCGAGAGATTGTGACTTTAGTAGTATTTATTAAACATCAGTGACAGGATGAAAATTATACTTCCTGTGTTTAAAAAATGATTTGAAAATCTGTCAAAAAATGACTTAATTTTATTGGTCATTATAATATACTTTCAAATCATCATCTTATTGAACATAAATTCAGGTCGACGAATAAAGTCTTACTTAGGTGACCATTAGATGATCAATCTGGCGGCAGTTCAGACGGTGACCTTGGTTAAGATTGATGTCAGATTGATCGTGTAAGGTTTGATTGATGCCAGATTGAAATGGATCACGTATTAACCAGAAAATTTGGTTTTTGTCATCAATCAAAGGTCACGGTTTGAACTGACGCCAGATTGATCGTCTATTGTTCACCTTGTTGTCTCAAACTTTATATTTACTACTTATCTGAACTTTCAGTAATTTTTTAAAAAATTTTAAGTGTTTCACTGAGCCATCCCCTGATATGACTGCATGAAATTAAAGACCTTGTTTTTCCTTTTTAGTGGTAAAGTTTTTGCAGTCGCGTTATTTTGTTTTTTAACAATAACGTTTTTCTTTTAGACTATTATCACCTTTCTTTACTAATTTTAAAATTAGTAAGTTTAACTTTTTTAGATAAATGAATTTGGAGAGTTTTGCAAAACTGCAAGTTAAGTAGTAAATATATATTTATGGAATCGCTATTTAAAACCCTTCGTTTTGATACCCCACTCGATGGAATTGATTTTTTTTCTTTTTACAATACGCAGAATATTTCGTCTAAAGGCCGTCATTTTTTATAATATTGATATTCTTACTGTCACGCGCCAAAAAGACAAGTCTATAACGACATATTATTTATCAAAATCGGTATATCCGTTTAGTAGTTCCAGTAGGAACACAGGAACAGGCACACACACACTACAATTTGGTCAAATACTTAACCCTCCTTTTAGGCTTCGCCGCAGTCGGTTACAAAAGACCTTCCTTTAGAAGTGAAAACTGCAAGTCATTGTCCGAATAAGAATCCCCCTGTGGCAGAGATTTAAAAAACGTCTGAAAGGATATGTTGACCTCTTAATAACTGCCACTCTCATAGAGAGGGTTTTATGTGATAATGGAAGTAGAATCACTTTTTATCCGAATCCTACACGAGCCGAGTTTCAGGAAAATCGCGTTATTTATACGACGTTTTAAGCTTTCCCACGTAAGGTTCACAATGGAACGAAACTACAATTAAATTTCAACTGGACAACATTTTAGTCTTTGTTATACGGTCCCAACGCTCTCCTAAATCAGAAATGTTCCAGTAAACAGTTGTGAAACTCCAGATGGAATACAAATTATTATAATACACTTTGCTATATAACTTTGTAGAGCTAAGGAATTCCAAATCCGTCACTTTATGAACAGGATCAGCGGTGTCCAAACTTTATTCGTTACAAATGGAACGGCCTTGTAATATGAGTTGTGCTTATGATTAACAAATTTTGGCAAGCGCTGCTTTCCTGTAGGGCGGAAAAGTTATTTGTGAATAACATGTTTCATGTCTAAGTTCAGATTTTGGGTACATTGTAACCTTTATTTTCTACATTTGCATTTAATGTTTTCATAGTTAATAAATTGTTTTGTTTCTATATAGGGCAGGCTTACAATAAGGTATTTTAAGGTTATAATAACAATCGTTAGAATTTCTTAGGTCATAAGATTTTTTTTCAATAAATTCCATTTTCTGTTTGAAAAAATGTTTTGTATGAAAATTTTAAGAAATTTGTTTTGGATGAAATACTTTATAAACCTTTGTTTTTTTACAATTAAATTGTTGTTTTGCAATTGACTGGTTTCTAGCGCATTAGAATATATATGAATTTACCTTGGTTTGGTTTTGATTTTTCGCAATACTTACAAAAGTTTAACTATCAGTAAGTGGCCAAAACCGGTACATTTGGCACCTCTCACACATTGTGTGTAATATAAAAAAAACTATTTTACTTTTATAAATTTGAAAAATGTACCTTTAAAGCTAGATAAATTATCTTTATTTTGAGATATAATTTGTGTCTTAAACACCTAAGACCATTAGTAGTTAGTGCTTAAAAGTCAAAAAATCCTTAAAGTGGCCACAAAGGGTACTTTTGCCCTACTACGAATAGGAAAATACTTTACTGAGGGTCGTAAGTAGAGTCTGACTTCATTTTTTTTCCTTTATTTTGATGTACCGTCACGGAGTTCGAATGTTTAGCATGTTGAGACTACGTTAATTTTCAGTATTACAAAGATGATGAAAATAAATATTATAAAGTTTTATATCTAGATTCTCGTAACTCAAAATGTAACGATCGATTTTCAAAAATATTTTTGATGAACTCTCTTCTAAAATATAGAGATGTCATTATTTGTCATCACTCGTATGATGATGAAAGTTTAATACTGCTTTACGAAACTAATCACTCTGCTAAACATTTAGATTCAGTAACCGTACCAATTAAGTACACTACGACATAACATAATTCAACTCTTTATTAATTAACCATAATTAATATCGATATGGCACTGTAACAAATTTATGTAAATAATTTGTTATTATATAACGAGCAAGCAACGTCGTCGTCGCCACGGCCGCATAAAATTACAATCGTAGTACAGCGGCACGTCCGTGTAGCAGTGCGGCGCGTCGTAGCAAAAAGTGTTAAGAGTGCGCAGTATGCACACTAGCGTCGCCATTGAAAACAAAATCATAGTGCTTAAATAAAGACGACTATAGTGCACTCCGAAGAAGCTTTGTGGTACTTTTTATCGCTTAAAGGATATTTGTTAGCCTGTCGTTTAGTTTAGTTCAGTTTTTTTGCGAAAAGTGGCCACTTTTAGCAACAAAACTCCATTAAATTAAACGACAAGCTAGAAAATATATATAAAGCAATAAGTGCCACAAAACGTCTTCGGAGTGTACTACAGAGAGATAATTCGCAATAATATGATCTTTATTTAAGCGCTATGATTTTCTTTCCAATGGCTGCGCTGGTGTACAGACTATACGCCCTTAATATGCCAACGAATGTACCTATCATACTTTTGCTACGTAACAGAAACGTGTTACTTTAACTAACGTGACGTCATGAGAATGTACAGTTCAATAGTAACGAACACTTTAGGACCTGTCGCGTAACTTTGAGTCGTTCCGGTAGTGCCTTTGCAGTTTACTGAACATGTGTCATAGTACGTGTGACAGATTGCTAAAGTGCTGATACTTTAGAGGGTGAACGAGCCGTGTATCCCGGCCGTTCGTGAAACGTGTTAGCTGTAGGCTTTCATGCTTGATCAACTTGTAAATTAGTTCTACGCTTCCCCAAGGTGTGAGACTTTGTTCCACTATAATACTTAGTTAGTTAAGTTAATATAGCTCCATGGATGGATTGTTCGTCTTTGGAACTTCTGTGGTGTCTTTGAACTTGCCAAAATTTCTGTTTATTAAATCCTTATGTATTTGATTACTTACCTCTACTTTATATATTTCTATGCTAATATTATAAACAGAACAGATTTGATTTTTTGTTTGTCTGTTTGTATTGGATAAACTCAAAAACATCAGACCAATTTTAAAAATTCTTTCACTAGAAGAAAGCTACATAATTGCTGAGTAACATAGGCTATATGTTATCCAACTATTCCTATGGGAACGGAAACCACGCGGGTAATACCGCAGGAAGCCACTAGTATCATATAAAAAATAAGTTATTTACTTTAAACTGGATGCGTACGTAAGGTATTTCAACTTCTCAAGTGTAATTTTTAACCGCTTTACCAGAAACGTTATTTTTTCATCCTACTTTAATATCATAAAAGTGAAAGTTTAGATGTTTGTTACTCAATCAGGCCAAACGGCTAAACGGATTTGGCTGAAATTTAGGACACAGATACTTAGTAGCCTGGAGAGGAACATAGGTTACTTTTCATCCCGGAAAAAGATCACACGGGAAGAATCGCAGCGAAGAAGGGAAGAAGAATCGTTCGTGAAGCCACGGGCGGAAAGCTAGTGTAAAATAAATCTTAAACCAGTTGGATTTTGTTGATGTTTTGAACATAAAAAAATTGGTCCGTGGAGAAAGGGACGACGCGTGGGGATAAAAGCGCAAAGGGCTGAAATAGGGGTCGGCATGAATTTCACAACCATTCGGCAGTAGACTCCAATAAGATATCTATTTTTGTCTTTTCTGAAATGAATGACTGTTGTTTACATAGATTCAACATTCGATAACATTTTCAAACAATTGTGAATAAACCCACTTGAAAAGCGTCTAGGTACTCGGTGCAGGCAACCGTAAGTAATGTTTGTTCCCAGGATGGTATTTTATTATAAAGTTATATGAATTTATATTAAATTTTTACTTACGCATTGCGCTTCAAAGAAAAAGTATCCTATTATGATACAACTTCGTACGCGTTGTTTCGTGATCATATTAAATAACTTTCTGTGTTACGAAAATTGGTAAATAGAACGTAAACCTTGCAATGTAGATACCATTTCTATACTTTCAGACTCAATTATAGACATGATTATATTCAGACAATAGCAATAATAATATGCTGAAAGTAGGTACCTACACCAATACTATCTAAATTATTTGTTAAAAAAATATTAAAATTATTTCATCTATTATTACCTATAAAAAAACTGCAGAATGTCATTACAATGTAATAATAGTAAGTAATAAAAATTCAAAATAATACGTACAAAATTTTAAAAGGGCTACCATATTGATTACAAAAATTTTACAAAATTTAATTTAATTTAAAAAAGAGGACCTTTTTGTTCAATAAAAAGTTAATGCAGCCGGGATCAACAGCTTTAACGTCGAGAGACTTTAGAGACAAATAGGAGTTCGCTTTAATAAGATTTGATCATACATCTCTCGTGAATCATCATGAATTGAAGCGTATATTTGTAGCAATCGCACTGAACCACTACGCTATTGACAGAGTAAAGAGCGAGTATTTTAACTGCATACTAAAGATCTGGAAGGGAGTCGTGAGGTAACGTCTGACCGTCTCGGTACAGGGTGCCGACCATCAACTTTAAGACAGCGATTCAAAAATGGCGCGATGCAGAATAGGTTTGAAAAATGAATGAATGAAAATGAATTGCTTTCTTTCGTACTCTGACCTTCTAAAAACTGGATCGCAAATGAATTGCTAAATGTGAATGACCGAACGATATGTGTCCTTATTTCTTCTACCCGTCTCTTTTACTCGATTCTGTCATGCTCGGAGAGTGAAAGGGACGGGTATAACCTGCAGGTGTCATGTTAGCTTGGCCGAGTTATAAGTCAAATAAGAGTTGATGACAGCTCAGCGTCTGTGAAATGTCATTGAATGATCACTGAATCGCTGTCATTGATATTAAGCTGTCGTGGTACGAATAAGCAAAGCAGATCAGTTTAGGTCCTAAACAAAACCGCAATAAGAGTTGATGGTAGGCACTCAGGGCACGGAATAAACGCGACTGACGAGTACGGAAGGCTCCCTGACATGTACCAGCCGTTAGTTCAGATCGTTAGAAGTTAGTTAAAATACTCGTTCCTTACTCTGACTATTAAGCTCCTCGGCATAAACAAAAAAAGCTAACTTCGCACCCTCAGTGAAAAAAAGGCATAAGTAATCTTACTTTGAATGATCAATTTTATCATATTTTTAAATGTAACTTTTAATTTACATACATCAGCAAGAAATAAAAAATATCGTGAAACAGTAACAGTTTCATAATATTTTTTATTTCTTGCTGATGTATGTAACTTAAAATTTACATCTAAAAAAAAATAGAATTGATCATTCAAAGTAAGATTACTTATGCCTTTTTTTCACTGAGGGTACGATTTATTCAGATAAATTAATAAACATTCGAATTTGATTAAAAAACAATATTGCCACTTCCACAAAAGTATCTAAATTTAGGCTCTGAGACCAAAGTATTGATATCCACGCAGGTGAACGTGTTTCACCATTTTGTTTGCGTAAGCTAAGATCAAAGGGAACGAACACTGCTCTACTCCAATTTCCTTTTGTAAGCAAACTCAGTAATACAAAATGCTAACATGTAAGTACTACTCAAATAAATTGTTTCGCTCATTTGATACTTAGAAAGACGTTTACATACATCCTGTTGACGTCAAAAAGAAAGTTAATTGATGTGGAGTGACAGTTTCTAAATACAACAAATTGGTTTGAAAATTATATTTGATAATGAGTCACATCAATGATTTTTGTTATCAGCATAACTAAAAAATATAGAGAAAAAAGAATATGTTTTTATTTTTTTCCTATCTTCAAAAATGATGAGATATTAAACGTTAAAGTACGGCCTCCGAGGAAAATTCGGGTGAACCAATGGCATTAACGTGTGACGTCACATCGCGAGTTGGCCCTTCATATTCTCCTTTGGCTATATAGTTGCGATCTCACGGTTTCACAATAAATTTATTTATTTTTCTTATAGTCGATCAATGATCAATTTTGTATTGAGCCCATGTGAAAAAACACCTTCAAATACATAAGTTGTATTTTTGGTGATTAATAAATTAAATCAACTTTCGTAATGGCGGGCGGTATTCTGTCAATAAAAATAGCAACCGTCAAATTTCGATCAACAATAACACGAAGCCGTCAAATGGACAGTAGGTGACAGTTTTAGAGTGCGGCTGCGCGCGGTCGAAATCGAATACTAATCATTTACCATAACCTTAGAACAAAGAAAATGTACTGTAACTAGCGCCAAAAACGCACCAGTTGCGCGAAGATTGCGCACGGACGGACTCTATGTAGGTACAGTTGGACGGAAATCACCCGCAGCAGCCGCAATCGGAGATGTCACTGCGACATGACGTCATCGCAATAGCGCGCAAGGAAAGCAAATTTACAAAAGCTGGTGAAACTTTGCAACGCTGTAACTTTGGAAATCCTGGACAGATTTCGATGAAACAAAAACTGTTATTACTTTCACGAGTACACGCATTAATGCAGTAATTTTTATAGTCATATTTTGATGTGTTGGTGTGACTCATTGTAGTAAAAGTGGTTTTTTGTAAACATTGTAGTACAAAAAACCTTGGATTTTTGGACAGGACGGAATGGTTGGTTTTTTTTTTGAGAAACAACCGAAAATACAACAGTCTTAGTGTTTATGAGTATTTATTAAATTACTTGTTTTTTTAGAAACGTTAAGTAAGTAGACAGACCTCCCATCCCGCACTTTTCTGACTTTAGCGCTCAGACAAAATGAGTAGGTACCTACTTCGCCTATAAAATGATACATTTATTTATTCTGTGATATTAAACAACAGGATGCAAGTTCAAAAACTTTATTCCCATCGGAGCTGATTGTGAGACGGGTCGATTTTTTCTAAATACTTCATTTTCCATTTTTCAGTAATAACATTGCATTGTGAATGCAAAAAACTAAAAATTAAAATAACATGCTAAATCTAGTTTAAGTAAAATCGAAATTAAGCAAATTTGCTGGAAGTGGACCTTAGTGTAGAAAAAGTTACAAATGAAACATTATTTACTGTGACGAAACTAACGGATATTTTTTTATGCAGACACACAACACGTAACCTATACACATACATATAATATATTATATAATACAAAATATATACGACCCTAAATTTATCATTGTCATCTCCACATTGTATAATAAACTGAGGTGCCATTACATAGTTACAAGCAATGATGGTTAAAAGCATTATTTTATTAAATCAGTTCTTAGAAAAAAGGGACACAAATTATCAAAACCAAACTATTGTAAAAATTCAGAGAATTACAGAGATATTTTCGACAAATTTCATAGTGATTAAAATAATACTGTCTGATATAAAAACACATTTTGAATCACTCGTTAACTCCATTAACCGAGTCGAGATTCAAAGGTTTTGTAAACAAACATAGGTGAAAGATATATTGGTTACGTTTCAAAGAAAGCTAGGTAGTAAGCACGTGTTAAGTGCTTTTTAATAAACAGGAAGTACTTGAAAAAGCAGTAAGTACCTATCTGGATGTTTACTAAAATACAACTTTTATGAAAAAAACGTGCTAACGATAGAATAAAAAGTTTTGGTAATTGTCAGCAAAAAGCTGTGTGTGCGTGTCAAGATACCTTTCTTTACATTGCAAAATATTTGACTTTGCAAGAAGAAAATAATACTGTAAGTAATTATTATAACCGAAAAACTAGGGATAAATATACGTAACTTATTTTATTTGTGTTAAACAATATTGGGGTACATAGTCATAATAAAATAGGTAGGGCAGGCGTACCGGTTTTGGCCACTGTACCGGTTTTGGCCACTTTTTGCTCTAAAAATTTTCTAAACAACTTTTAGCCATTTCTGATAAAGGCAATTAAAATAAGGTATTTAAGGTAATAATAAACAACCGTTAGAATTCCTTATGTCTTATGATTTTTTTTCAATAAATTCCATTTTCTGTTTAAAAAAATGTTTTGTATGAAAATTTTAAGAAATTTGTTTTGGATGAAATACTTTAGAAACCTTTGTTTTTTACAATCAAATTGTTGTTTTGCAATTGACTGGTTTCTAGCGCATTAGAATATATTGATTTTACCTGGGTTTGGTTTTGATTTTTCGCAATACTTACAAAAGTTTAACTATCAGTAAGTGGCCAAAACCGGTACATTTGGCACCTCTCACACATTTTGTATTTATATACAAAAACCTATTCAACTTTAAAAAAAAATAAAAATGTACCTTTAAAGCTAGATAAATTATCTATAATTAAAGATATAATTTGCGTCTTAAATACCTAAGACCATTTAGTACTTAGTGCTTAAAAGTCAAAAATTCCTTAAAGTGGCCACAAAGGGTACCTCTGCCCTACTTCACCAACAGTCAGTATGATAACCGTTGGTTGGGTGGTTGGTTAACGCACGTGATTGGTGTTCGTGCCTAACAATTTTAGGAAGACATCAGTTGATAAGAGCATTATTTAACATTTAAGTAAAATCTAATTTAAACATCTAGTTAAAGGTTTTATGTCCTTTTAAAACATATAAATACAACCCATTTCATTCTAACGTTTAAATGTTCTTATGTACATAAATAAAAATGATATACTTAAGCATTCTTTTTTTAATCTTTATATTTTAACAAAGCTCTTTCCTTAGGAGGTGCCACCCTCATAGGTACTTAACACTAGATGCCAAACTATTCATTTATCTACGATTTAGACCACATTGTAAGTGGAACGACCACAGAACACGGAAAGATTTTTTTCGACCGTCATCGCTTATATACTGACATCCCTCGATGGATTCTGCAGTTGAAGTGGCAGTGGACGGACCGATGGCTGTCAGGGGGAAAGAGTCTGGAATGGCGACCGTGCACCGGATGACGTTGGGCAGGTCCCCTACAAACTGGACCGACGATCTGGGTGCCTACCATCAACTCTTATTGTGGATTTGTTTAGGACCTAAACTGATCTGCTTCGCTTATTCGTACCACGACAGCTTAATTGCGATCGAGATTCTATTGCGTCAATGACAAGCGATTCAGCGACATTTCAAAGCCGCTTAGCGTTCATGAACTCTTATTTGACTAATAACTCGGTCGAGCTAACATGACATCAGCAGGTTATACCCGTCCCTTTCACTCTCAGGGCATGATAGAATCGAGTTAAAGAGACGGGTAGAAGAAATAAGGACACAAATTGTTCGATCATTCACATTCAGCAATTCATTTGCGATTCAGTTTTTAGAAGGTCATGGTACGAAATAAAGCAATTAATTTTAGGAACCTATTCTGGAACGGGGAGAACTAAAATGACCGACATCGCTCGAAGGATTGCTCAGTTGAAGTGGCAGTGGGCGGGACACATAGCGCGGAGAACCGATGGCCGTTGGGGCGGAAAGGTTCTCGAATGGCGACCGCGAACCGGACGACGTTCCGTGGGCAGGCCCCCTACAAGGTGGACCGACGATCTGGTCAAGGTCGCGGGAGGCCGCTGGATGCGGGCAGCGCGGGACCGATCGTTGTGGAGATCCTTGGGGGAGGCCTATGCCCAGCAGTGGGCGTCGTACGGTTGAAATGATGATGATTCTGGAACGCACCAGATTTGAATAGCTTTCTTATAGTTGATGGTAGGCACCCTAGTCAAGGTCTCGGGAAGTCGCTGAATGCGGTCAGCGTAGGACCGATCGTTGTGGAGATACTTGGGGGAGGTCTATGCCCAGCTGTGGGCGTCGTACGGCTGAGATGATGATGCTGTGCAACATGATACAAAAATTTGGCTGTTCCACAACCAAAAGAGGGGCTTCTTTGGTTTTTTATCGCATCTAATCTACCTTACATCCTACACTAACTCACTTCCCAAAAACACGTAAAAATGAAAGATATCTTGAATCTTTCAATTCAAAGGACGAAAGTGCGGGACTGTAGGTACTATGTAATCTTGGAACTTACTTATCTGATTGAAGTCGGTACTAAGCCATATGGTTATGTCATGATTTTAGAAGGTTTTTCTTATTTTTTAATAGCAACACTGGTAATGCCGTCTCTTGCCGCCATTTTGTTAAATTTAATAGGCTAATCTGTGGTAAAATTGGTGGGGGGTAGCTAGACTTGAGCCCGATTAACGAGCAAAGAGAGGTCATTCTTCAAACTAGCCTCGAGGGGATAAGTTCACTAAGACGTCGACTGTATCTATATTGTTATACCTGTACTATGCCTGTACCTGTAAGTTGGATCAATAATTATATGAGTGTTATCTGGAGTCTGCGTTTTCTTCATATTTCAGAAGCGGTAAAGTACCCACGTAAGTTTATTTCTAAACCTGATAATAAGAATAATTTGCTTATTCTGTGCTATAGTAATGCCAAACGAGTTATTTTATTCTCTTCACGCAGAGAAAGGATAAATATTCCAGATTCCATGTTAATGCGTATTTTTTTTAATCTAAATGACATTTTAAATACCTTTGCGGTGGATTGTGTTTTGTACATGGTCGGGGCTACTCTCCGACGGAACGGACATAAACTAAATCGCATTTGTGTTTTAATTGATTGTGTTCGTATACGGTCGGGGCTACCCTCCGACTATACTAACATAATTTAAAAAGTCTTTATGCGTAGCTTAGTACTAAGATTTTACTAATTCGTGTTCGGGGCTACTCTCCGATCGTGTTAGTTAAATCTAAAGCGTTAAAATTGGAATATTTGTGTGGCGGATTGTGTTGCGTACATGGTCGGGGCTACTCTCCGACGGAACGGACATAAACTAGATCACACTTTTATTTGAATTGATTAATTGTGTTCGTGTACGGCGGGGCTACCCTCCGATTATACTTACATAATTTTAAACGCGGGTATGTAGTAGATATTTTCGTATGGCACGATCATAGCGTACCATGAATCTGGCATAATATCTTGATTGTTGTTGTTTAATTTACATGATGTATTAAATGTGGATTGTACAGAATTAATGGAGATGATTGGCATTATTATATTATTAGAGTACTTGCTGTTTATGTTGTTTATAATCTTACACATGGAGCTAGGACTGGCAGTTTTGGCTGTGTACCTACATGTAATGTTTTAAGTAATTAGTGCTAGCACTAATTGGAGCTAGTTTTGATAGCCTTTACTGTTGCACAGAGTGAAATCACTTATGGCTACTAAATCTTGCGTACAATCCATGTTTTAACGTGGTATCTAATACCAACAGTGAATAAAAGAAAACTATAAGTTATGAAGCTAGTAAGAAGTAGTACAGAGTAAGAATAATTTATGATTGGTTGCTCACATTTCATTTATCTTAATATTATTAAAATTAATTATTACTAATTTTCCTTTGTTTTTAATGTATTGAGCGAACGTGTTGTTCTCTGGGTTGAGTGAGTCATGTATGCTTACTGGTTACCTACGTTACCTGGTAAGATTGGTTTAATAGGTACGTATTACTTGCTTACAATTGAATTCTGGCTTTCTATTTATTGATATATTAATTAATAGGTACAAATTTTGTGGATTAAATTAATATGAACACCGTGAATAGCAATATAAATTACTTGAACTATGAATATGAGTTTAAATACGAATATTTTAATATGGTATCTTTAAATATTTAAATATTAAAGTCTTTATGTGAATTTGGATATCTCTAATGTGAATATTTTTAATTTTTAATGATGAGCGAACAAATATAAGGTGTTCACTGGGTTGAGTGAGCAAGCTATGCATGCTCACTGGTTACAAGAGATACATTGAATTTGTTTGTTGAAATGCATTGAATTGAATTTGATATTAGGGGGCGATGTATGTATGTTGCATACACTCGTCGGATATTAGAGGGCGATGTATGTATGTTGCATACACTCGTCGGATATTAGGGGACGATGTATGTTTGTGGCATGCACTCGTCGGAATTAAGGGGGCGGTATATGTTTGTGGCATACACTCGCCGGATTTTAGAGTACGAACGATGTATGTTGGTGGCATACATTCGTCTGAATATGTTTAAATGTTAAGTGAGTACGTTTCTCACAGGCTGGTTAAATGAGTACCTACTTATATTTCATACTGGTTTACTACCCGTATGGCCACTTTTAAGATTATTAGATTTAAATGAAACTACAACAGAACAAAGATAATTTCAAACGTTTTATTCTTGTTTTTACAATACTCATTTTACATTTTTGCACTAGATAAGTAGCTCTTAATAAAAGAGATGGTTTTTGTAAATAATAAAGGATGTAGGTAGCTACTGTAGCTAGTGAACAGTATAAATCATGAATTTTCCTGAAGGGCATATTGTGTTGATAACCTTATGATTTTATTATAGAATGACACGGAACGATCTTTTGCCGATGAATAATGTATACATTCCAAGGTAAATAGCATCTGAGGACGAATACGGCTCCAGGGTGACGTGGCCGACCCAGGGGAGTCTAGAGCGAAGGAGGAATACCCTTTCTTCGTAGCTGAATCTGGTCAAAGAGGATTTGAGATGATGCAGAGCATTTTGTTTATGGGAAAGTATTGAAGTTGTTTTGATTAAAATGTTTCATGTTTATTTATTTGCATATCGAATAAAGCTATTTAAGATTTAATTTTCATCTCGCATAACCGACTAAATTGATTGTAACACCCCCTTAAATAAAGTTTGTAAAGGTCTACCTAAAACAAAACAAAACTATAAAAACTTATCTTTTCATAGAATCATTTAGATGTTATCAAAATACTCTTAGGGAAGAATGAAAAGCTTTTTAAATCTACAGTTGCCTACGTGCTTGACATTGAGTATCTAGTAGGTACCACAGCTGTAGCAGTAGATACCTTTAAAGTATTATTGTCAATATGCGCTCTAATTATCGCAACATAGTACCTACTTACTTATCAAGATATTTATATACTAAATTATGTTTGCATCATTTCTTTTTCCTTGCATTATAAGTATCCACATGCTCCACAATTTGAGTAGGGGTTATTGTCTTATCTATTTAAGATTTTTATAATTACCTTTGTTTCCATTTATACGAAATCCATACCATATCTTGATTCTCATGAGTGGTCAATATCCATGAGCTAGGTTTGTTTTTCTATGCCTAGGTCTATGCCCAGGTGACCTTTACGCAGAACTGGATGTATTTCTGATCTTGATAAGATTGGACATGATGACGATTCACTTTTGAATAAGAGCACACTATTAAAGTCGCGAATTTAGTATTCCAGGATTGCGATTGGGTAATTCTTTTATAAACTGTGATCTGTGTCACTTAGATTGTTATAGACCTTTTAACTATGGAAACAATATTAGTTTCTGGTATAAGCTTAACAACCTCCATAGCAGTGTTGTAGATACGGTGTACGTACGCATAGTTTTCGGGGTGCCGCTGTCTCTGAGGTACCTACCGGGTTCGATCCCCTGTCGGGTGAATGTTTAAAGCGGACTTTTCAACATTCTGCCCGATTGTATGTGGTAATCCCCGTCGTTGTTCCCAAATGCCATAACACAAGTGCTTGAGTTACTTAGTTCGGGATGGAAGCAATGTAGGTATGCAAAGATATCCAAAATTTACTATTTCCTATTACTTATTTTATTTTTTGTAACTTTGTTCAAGTGGACATTTCGTCTATTATTTTTGTTATATGTAGCTTAATTTAAAAGAATTCACTATGCTTGACTTTTTAAATTTGAGTTTAGTGGCAAACTTAAATCTCAAATTTAATTTAAATTCAAACTAAATTGTGGATGAGTGCTAGAGAAAGTTTATCAGGAACATACTTTTCCGAGTCTTCTACATAATTAGACAATAAAGCCATAAGACTGATTAGAAATCATCATTCTTTACATTTTTCCGGGAACGTCGAAGATTCTTTATCTAAGTACCTAGTTTGATAGATACCTACATAGATTAATTCTTTATTTGTACACAATATTACGAACGGAACAATCACACACGAAATAATAATAATAATACAAAGATAACAAACTGTTAACCAAATGGTGGCCTTATCGTCTTACTGCGGTTTCTTCCGGGCAACTCAGTTTTGGTTTAGACGGATGGAAAATTTTACAGCCAAAATCACTAGAAGCTATTTTGCTATTTGTGCGTACTGCGTAGTGTTCTAGATCTCTCTTAATGATTTAGATGCAAATCAAAAGCAGAAATACTTAGTTGCTTAGACAGCACTGCAAGAAGCATTCACTGATATCTATTCTAGTTGTTTTCATTAACATAGTGATGAAATTATGTTTCTAATGCAAAAACATGTAAACAGTCCATAGTGCATTTAAGTAGATCGTGTTTATTACACTGTCAAGTTGTAACTGATGTTTTCCTAATTAAGCAAAATAAAGTAAAACGATTATTGCTCAATCACACCTCTCAATTTATTAAAATGTTCTATACAGCTTCATGCAAACATTTTAATTCATGTTTTAAACTTGTTCTAACAAATAAAGCCACAAGTAACCACTGCTGTAGCATACCAAGTTAGTTTTGCCGTGTTTTTGTTGTTATTGGCGGTATGATTTATAATTAGTTTTTGAGGATTTTAATACTACCGTCCTAGTGTACGTATTGACAAAATATGATTTCAAATTATGTGAATCTAATTTATTGTTATTTTAATGAGCATTAATATCTTTATTAAACCAAAAATCAAGTAGATCTGTCAAATTTACCGTCTCATTTGGTAGGCTCGTGATACTAAAATTCTTAGCAGTTTACCATTCTCACGGACCTTTGAAGTTCCTTCACATATTCTGTAGTAATCCTTTCCATATTTTTTTAGATCTGGTCAGTTGAACATTTGTTTCTACTATGGTTGAAGTTACTAAGTACCTTACATACTAATGTTTATAAAAGAATATGAGAATTCATATACTTACATTTATTTCTATTGATTCATTATCAGATACATCTATTTCTTTTGAATGATTAATAAAATTGATTTGGTTACTATGTGTGTTGTGAGTTTACTGCTTTCAGATGCCAATTGTAGCATCCAGTAGGTACTTATCATGAGCTAGCATCGAGTTAATATAATAATGAGGATCCCGCTATCCTTGAACGTACGAACCAACACAGCATACAAACTGGAGGCAGCAGAGTGTACGTGCTGTGGTAATGAGAGGAGATAATATGATACTGAAGGTGCAGATCACAGAGTGATCGTTGTTGTGATGATGATCATCGTGGGCTGTGGTTGTAAGTCGGATATTGAGACGAGTAGATCGCTGATACTGAAGTTGACTTATGTTGAAGTATATATTATCATGTCATGTATCTTATCTCATTTTACTATTATGATTGCAAAAGCTTGTATGTTTGTTCCCCAATCACGGCTATCGGCTGGACGGATCTTTGAAATCTTTTGTCTGTGGAATAGCATATCGGCTTCTTTTGACCCCGGGAGGATATTTTATTCCCACGGGAAATCATCGTGTAGGTAGTTAATTCATTTGGGCGAAAAGCTGTTCATGATTTTACTTGTCCTATTTCTATCCATGGTAATATACTTCTTCATATCCCAATTATAATTATTAAATCTATTTACACTAATATTATTCATAGTAATATGAATATTTGTTGATAAGGATGCGGGTCATGCTCGTATGAGGATACCTTGTAGACATTTTTAAGTTTTGATATTAAATTGCGAACTTGTTTAAAATCATTAACTTATTCATTAGAAATGATAATAATATGATCTTTTGATTTTCATGTACGGAGTGGAACCATGTATTGTACTATTCTAACAGAGGCAGAGAATAGATGCATTTAAGATTTGGTGCTGGAAAAGAATGCTCTGGAAACCTTGGACAACTGGTTGACAAGTTGAAAAAGCAAATTGTTGCTGTGACGGTTCAAATTGTACCTGCGGCATCTTCATTATCAGTGTAACTTCCTTATAAGAATATTTAAATTAATCGGTAATAATGCCTATTACGAACATGCCTTTAAATAATTCCTTTAGTTGTCCTAATTCATATTTTGATTTAATACAAATTGTGCACTATGGTAAATACGTATCTATAACTTGGTTTGTTACTCATATCTGGGTAAAAATTGGTAACTGTGCAGAGGCCTACAGTTGTTTTTGTAAGGACTAAACTAGGTCAAACTTAGCGATAGTTAAATTCATCTAATATTAGGTCTTTAATCCTTTCATGACTCGTAGTTGCTTTTTCCACTATTTGAGTGAAGTGATAAGGGTGTCTAGTTATCAGGTTAAAGTTAAATTCTGTACCTACCTATTCCTAATGTAACATTCTTAGGGATTTTGCTTCTGACACCATCTAATATTCTTGAATGTAGCTCCTGACAATGCATAGATGTAAACTAGTACCAAGCTAATCCATTTTTCTTTTATGACCCATAACTAATGCTTATAGATTATAACTAGACTTTACTTTAATCATTTTACACATGATTATATAACAAGTATAGTTTAATGCTTATAGATTATAACCAGACTTTACTTTAATCATTCCATATACTTACTTACACATGATTATATAACAAGTATAGTTTCAAAATAAGTTTTCTAAGTAATAATAGTCGCTTGTTAACGAATGTCATGATTATGTTAATTTATACATTGATTCAAATAGTTTTAGATTAGTTTGTCATTGATAATTTATTTTATTTGATTATGTATTACTTAACGATTTACTAAAACAATATTTTCACGATAATATCTATATTCTAAACAAGTCATCGGCTTCCTTAAAAGTTTATTGTTGAGCATTGTGTAATATAATGTATTTGTTTCAATTATGTTTTAAGTTTTAACTTAAGGTTTTTATCACTCTAAGATTAACCTAAATAGGTACATAGTTGTAAGACTTTACTATTGAGAATAGTTGTGTATCAGTATATTAGCTGTGTACTTACCTAATTAATTGATTCTAAATAATTTTTATATGTGCGTCGGGAGACAGCACGTTATCAGATGGCCGAATGTCATGATTTTAGAAGGTTTTTCTTATTTTTTAATAGCAACACTGGTAATGCCGTCTCTTGCCGCCATTTTGTTAAATTTAATAGGCTAATCTGTGGTAAAATTGGTGGGGGGTAGCTAGACTTGAGCCCGATTAACGAGCAAAGAGAGGTCATTCTTCAAACTAGCCTCGAGGGGATAAGTTCACTAAGACGTCGACTGTATCTATATTGTTATACCTGTACTATGCCTGTACCTGTAAGTTGGATCAATAATTATATGAGTGTTATCTGGAGTCTGCGTTTTCTTCATAGTTAGGTAAAAAGAAAGGACACCTTTAGTTCTAAGTTTACATTCTGTGAAGAGAGAAATAAAATATTTATTTAAAAAATAAATATTTATAGAACTGGTGGCTGAAAATGGTTTCATAGAAATCTGTACCACAGTTCGCCAGCCTCCTCCCGCAGATATTATGATTACATCAACACTTAAAGCTAGCCAACGATATAATTTTGTTTCACAACCAATAACTAAGTTAAAAAAAAAGTATGAAAATAAAGCATTATTAAAGGAATAATTAGTTACATCTACAATTACAAGCTAAATGAGTTAGAGAACTAGCCTTCCACCCGTGGCTTCGCCGGCGTGGACTACACAACGCGGAATATATCCCACTGAAATGTGATATTTTTTCGGAATAAAAAGTACGCTATGTCACTTTCCAGCTTCCATAACAATCCCATTACCAGACCAGTGAACCAGACCTTAAATATTGTTAGGTCAATAGAAAATGTTCATCACGTTAAACAACTAACCTTAAGGCGCTATGTTTGTATCTCTTATAGTTTAACCTGGCTGCTAGGGTTCCACATCAGGTGTACCAGACCTTCAAAATTTGTAAGTCAATAGAAAATGCTCATCACGTTTAACAATTTTTCTTAAAACAATATTTTTATATATCTCATAGTTTGGCTGAACTGCCATGGCTCCAAATCAGGTATTTGGACCTTCAAAACGAACCCTACCTATAATTATGTTGGCGACGACCAATAGCTAGGTATATAACAAAAAAATATCAAAATCCGCTCAGTAGTTTAACCGACAAGAAACAGACAGACAGACAAACAAACAAAAAATTCAAAAACCATATTGTTTGTATCTGTTTCGTTATGATGACCCCTGGCCTGGAGGTATTTTTTTTTTCTATTTCTTTTCAATGTACGGAATTGGCTCGTTTTATTATACCTATGTAAAGATTTATTGTGTAGTGTGTAATCGTAGGGTGAGTGTAAGGTAGTGTGTTACGTTATTGTCAATTGATAGTCTTTGATTAGTTTTAGACGTGTAGTAGTGATCATTGACGAACTCCGTGGTCGAGAAGTATCTGGGTATGGGTTAGTACCCGTCGGGGTTTCTGAAAGCTAATTAATTTGTTATTGTTATAATGATTGATTTACCGCCTCTGTGATATAGTGGAACACGCCACCACCGGTCTCATACCCAGAGTTCCCTGGTTCGATTTCCAGTGGGGGTATTATATTGTATTCGGTTTGCTGTGGTGGTAAGACTTAATTATTAGTCCGCCTAGCTAGCTACCACCATCTTATCTAAGTCTGACGACATAACAATGATGTTTTCAGCTTTCATGTGTTCCGGCAGTTAGGGATAAGATAGCCAGTTCCTCAGTGCGTGAGCATTCCGGGTCTATTGCGCTTTCCCCTTCAGCCTTATCACCAATTAACATCAGGTGTGATGAAGGTGTATGTAAAAAAAAACGGATGTGATGGTGTCTAATATTATTTACTTATCTTTCCTTTAAACTGCGTTAAAACCTAAGAAGTAAATTGGTTTCGTTATCCATTAAAAAAGCGATCGACTCTCATCACAGACTTCCAGAAACTTCACAAGATATCATCATTAATCTTTGCTACACTAATGAACTTATATTTAAACTCAATAAGTAACAGCTATTATTTACTTACACCATGCCGTTAAGTAACATTTTCAATAAATTAATGAAGTAATTTCTACGAAGCACCAATTTTACTTGAGCAAACATTTAATTTTATGCCTTAAAACGATTTCGCGTTACCCTTTAAAATATTTAACTCCAGAGTAGATATTCTCAGACTATGTTGCTCAAACTTAATATTAACAGAGTCTGTTTGTTGGCCTCGGAATAATGTCTTAGTTTGATCGAGTAAAACATTTTCATTTTAATCAAAATACGTAGGAATTCTCTTCTCTATTATTATATAGGAAAGTTCCTGATAATCATTGGTATTCGGATTTTACAGTTGAATTTTAAAAAATGATTTGGACATTAATACAACATTCGTTAGTCCCAAAATAAGTACCGGTAAACTTTGATTCGCGGTGGTTGACTTTTTTGAAAACGCTCGTTTTACTTAAAAGATAGATAAATAGATAGATTTATCATTTATTTGCATCAAACACGTACGATGTAGTATATGTGGCATGACAACCGATTTGGCGCAGGGGTAGACTACCCACCTTCTGCGCCAGTGGTCTCGGGTTCGATTCCTGAACAAGACAAATATTTGTGTGCATGAACATGTCTATTTGTCTTGGTCTGGGTGTTTACTATGTATATTAAGTATGTATTTACAAACAAAAAGTATTTAAGTATATATTTATTCGTTATCAAGTTTTCCATGAAACAGTTTCTTAATGAAATTAAAATGGGCTTAGATAATTGGTGTGAATGTAAGAAGTTAAGAAGAAGTTATGTGGATGTAGGATATTTGCTGTCGTCTCCTTTGCCTAGTATGAGAAATGACACAGAAGTGTCAACCTAATGTCGCTCTGTTGGAATGCGCGGTAACGCTGTGCTGATCTGATGGTGGAAGTGTGGAGCCAATACGGTGATTACTTTCTCTCTGACCAGGATTACCAGGATAGCCTAAACCAGTAATAACTAATAGAAGTACTACACACATAACCAAAATAATCAAAAACATAGAAAATTACTTAAAAGAAACTTCGATCAACAATAACACCTAGTTGATCGAAGATTAGAAAAGAAAAATTAAATTAAATTCTAGAAAATAAAATTGATTTAAATTAATCTTTGTAAATATCATTTTGTGTGCCGTAGATTTAAATTAATCTTTGTAAATATCATTTTGTGTGCCGAAGCGATGCAAAAAGGTGAAAACTCAGTGGTGCATGCATTTACTCGTTTGTCGTTTTCAATTTCCCCCCCAAAAACTATGAGGTCGCGCAAAAGTTGTTGTTATTTTGAATAAAATCATTGAATATATAAATTGTGTGCTATGCCAATAAAATGTAGATACTAATAAAAATCAAAATTAGTACAAAATATAAGTTGTATTTTGAATAAAAATCAATATTAAATATTTGGACATGTATTGTTAAGGAATTATCAAATAAGATAGTAATAAAATTTGAATTGTACTATAATACATTTGAAATTAAAATAAATTCACAATCATAAAATAATAGCATGATGAGCACTGTGCCATGGACTCCTCAAATCCTTCCTTAGCTTTAAGTTAATCCATGGGCTCCTCAAATCCTTCCTTAGCTTTAAATTAATTCATCCGCGTTTAAATCGTTCTTATGTGGTTTTGTTCTAATTCACCTATGGGTGAGCTGTTCCTGAAGACAATTTGAAACCGAAGAGGCACCATTTTCTTACCACTAAGCACAAAACTATAAGTTGTCTTAAGTTTTTTTTAAAAAGCTGTTTTAATAGAAAAAGCGTTAAGTATTATACTTAATTTGATTCTAAAGTTATGAAACGATTGCTAAACAAATTGTTTGCGGCAAACACTATTCAGTATTTCAAACCAGTCTCTTTGAAATGATAATATTTCCTTTGAACTCAGTTGCAATTGCAATATTACTGAGTGTATTTGTCTTTTTCCGGCCAAGTCTACTTAAATAGCAATCCTGTTTTATTAAATTGGACTTTGCTACTTGACGACAGAATTTTGATAAAATAATAAATATTACGTGTGTAATTTTTACCCGAAAATACTATTGTATTGCATTGAAAAAAAAAATATCATAAAATAATGGAACATTTTGTATGCATAAACGTGTCTATTTTGTCTTGGTCTGGGTGTTATCTATGTATATTATGTATGTATTATTATATAAGTATATATACGAGTATTTATCCGCTAGTTTTCATAACACAGTTTCTTACTGAAAACTACTTATGTGCTAGATAGTAGGTATGATTGTAAGAAGTTTATTATTATAATTGTTTAGACCCAACTAATTAACCGTCGCCGCACACTGGCCACCGAAAAATGTCGCCACACACTACAGGGTGCCTACCATCAACTCTTATTGCGGTTTTGTTTAGGAACCTAAACTGGGGCCTATTGCATAACAAAGTACAAGCTAATACTATTAGTGGATTTGGTTGTAACTTGTACTTTTATGTTGCATAATAAAGTACAAGATACAAATATACAAGTATCTAAGTACAAGCTAATAATATTAGTAAATTCAACCTATAACTTGTATATTTCTGTTGCATAATAAAGTAGCAGTAATAAACTACAAGTGGCAAAATATCAGTACTAATAACTAATATAATTAGTGAATTTTACTAGTTTCTGTTGCAATATGAAGCTTAAAATACAAATTATTCGAAGAAACTTGTAATTATTTCTACGCACCTAAGGGGCACCATATTATTAAAGTATTTGTTGTAGTTTTCGTTGTAGGTAGTAAACGTTGATCGAAATGTATCTACAGTTGATTGAATTATCAGCAGACGAAGAAGATGAATTTGCTCCTACAAACAAGGCAACAGTGTAAATTTTACAGAAGCCCCATCTCCTCAGAAGAAGAATCATCATTTAATGATGATCATTTCCTTTTCTTTGATTTTAGTTTTTATTTTATATATGAAGCTATATCATATTATTTCTTTTTTTATTATTTTAAATTAAAATAACCCTGGTTGTGCACCCAACCACATAAAAGTCTCCACATCACCCTAAGGTTGACTGGTAGAGAATGCCTAAGGCATTAAGTCCGCCATTGTACAATTGTGCATTAAGAGTTAAATAAATAATAAAATGCACATATTTAGTTTTCGTCGTTCTGCACGTTTTCCCAACATTGTTAACATTATTGATATTTTGTTATAAGTTGCAAATTGCTGACAACAATATCAATATCAATATTCAAATTGCCGCCAATTTTTTTATTGAAAATGAAAAAACATGACTAGGGCAAAAGATTCACCCATTCTGCCAAGGAATTTACTTGTGATTTGTATAATTTGCTGATAATATTAGCACCAATATTACTAGTTCGCATAAATACATTATGCAACAAAATATATTAGTACTAGTAAATTGAGATCATATTACTTGTACTTTAGAAAAAATATTAGCAATGCAACAAATATTGCAACAGTAATATTCTTGTATTATTAGCAAAAACGAAAAATGTTATGCAACACAAATTAGTACGATTTGTAAATCATTAGCTTGTAACTTGTACTATTTTCTAGTATTATTAGTAAACTTATGAAATAGGCCCCTGATCTGCTTCGCTTATTCGTACCACGACAGCTTAATATCAATGACAGCGATTCAGTGATCATTCAATGACATTTCACAGCCGCTGAGCTGTCATCAACTCTTATTTGACGTATAACTTGGCCAAGCTAACATGTCACCTGCAGGTAATACCCGTCCCTTTCACTCTCCTGGCATGACAGAATCGAGTGAAAGAGACGGGTAGAAGAAATAAGGACACAAATCGTTCGGTCATTCACATTTAGCAATTCATTTGCGATCCAGTTTTTAGAAGGTCATGGTACGAAAGAAAGCAATTCATTTTAGGAACCTATTCTGCATCGCGCTATTTTTGAATCGCTGTCTTAAAGTTGATGGTATGCACCCAGGGGCCGGCAGGCTTATCACGTCACTTGCAAAAGCCAAGCGATAGCATAAATCGCGCAATTATTGCTCTAAAATCGGTAATCGTGTTGAATCTACATGCAAAATACAAACCTCCATAGTACGAATTTGCGATTTTATAGCAATAAATTGCGCGGTTTTTGCTATCGCTTGGCTTTTGCAAGTTGGAAAGAGGTCCTTTTTAAAGAGGTCACTCTTTCCTGTAGATTTCATACCTTTTATATGAACGCCGACACCGGTAGTCGTCACTTGTTTCTTCTTCTAGCTTCAAGTGGCGGCGATTTCGACTCAAAACTTTCGACTCAAACTCAAAACACGTTTCAATTTCGATTCGAGATAACCGAACCGAAATTGAAACGTGATTTTCGTATAACAAGGGACTCATCAACAATTCTAGTAGCGCTCAACGTTAAGCCATAGTTCTCTTATAATTTGGGATTTATCCAAGGAGAGTGCTACTCATTGCTACCGTGCTCCCTATTACTACAGATGCGCTCATACGGGCATCTGTCCGTCCGTAAACCGCAGTCTAGCTTGAAAGCTATTTCCAATCTATCTGCAAAATGGCTTTGGAAATAGGGTGCTGAATATTGATCGGACATGATGTTACTCGAGAACCGAGTTAAGTATAAGGCAAAATAATTTTAGCATCCGCCAAGAAGCTTATTGCGTTTGTAATAACGTCTATTTTTGCTTATAATCACAAACTGTGTAAGGGATTAAAAGTGTCACATTTATGATAAAATGCTAATTAACTTAAATGATGCTATAAACGTGGACGGCGTACATAATGCTACGACGATAAAAATCGTTGGCGTTTGATTAGGGCTATATTCCATTAGGACGCCAGCACTTGGCGGCTTGGCGACGCCACCAAGCATCCCGCCGGCGTGGCGTGGGGCTAGGAATTGTTTAATAAATTTGACATGCTCTGAAGACAAGGGTACATACCATCAACTTTAAGACAGCGATTCAAAAATAGCGCGATGCAGAATAGGTTCCTAAAATGAATTGCTTTCTTTCGTACTATACCTTCTAAAAACTGGATCGCAAATGAATTGCTAAATGTGAATTACCGAACGATTTGTGTCCTTATTTCTTCTACCCGTCTCTTTCACTCGATTCTGTCATGCCCGGAGAGTGAAAGGGACGGGTATAACCTGCAGGTGTCATTTTAGCTTGGCTGAGTTATAAGTCAAATAAGAGTATGTGACAGCTTAGCGGTTGTGAAATGTCATTGAATGATCACTGAATCGCTGTCATTGATATTAAGCTGTCGTGGTACGAATAAGCGAAGCAGATCAGTTTAGGTCCTAAACAAAACCGCAATAAGAGTTGATGGTAGGCACCCTGTTAAGACACAGCCAAAAACGTGCAGTTTGGCATCCTATTTCCTCATAATATTATAAATGTGAAAGTCTAGATGTTTGGATGTTTGTCACTCAATCACGCCAAAACGGCTGAATGGATTTAGCTGAAATTTGGGACACAGATACTTTGTAGCATGGAAAAATATCACATTCCCGCGGGATAACGTCGTGTAGTCCACGCGGGTGAAGCCGCAGGCGAAAAGCTAGTTCTTCATATTTACATTACGAACCGCGCGGTCAGGTAAGAACGAATGTAAAGGGTCTCACACACTATTATTCCGCCTGCAGCTCGACTGCAGTCCCCGATCGAACAGGCCACCTGCCGTTCTATTTTTAGTGTAAAACTATGAGTGTGAAGCGGACTGGTAGTGTGTGGGACCCTTTAGATGGTAATGATAACAAAACAAGCTGGCGCCAGCGACGACGCCAGCGCCGCTGGCGTCCTAATGGAACAGAGCCCTTAGTCGTACCCTCATTTGTAGCGCTCTTAGCAAAATTGTGTTAAACATTATTTATGTACTAATAAAACATTTTTTCTTATTCATAATAATATTGTCCTAGAAAATATTTTTATTATTTTCGCCTAATAACGATGTGTTGTATTAGTCTTGTAACATCTTTTCTGTTTGAAAATATAAGATAATATTGGGTTGGTGGTAATAAGCATTTTCACTTCTCATGCTCTAAAAGTACGCCAATATAGCCCTACGAAGCGGGACTATAGGAACCACTTTAGTCCTTAAGGAGTAAAAATTAGGTAATTAGTTTTTAAGTAAATTTCCTTCATGTGACATTAGACAAACTCAAACAGCCAGTGAATATACTATTATTTGTGAAGTGTGGACCATCTTCATTGCGAAAATGATATGAGATGTTTTTTGTTTCATGGTTTTTCTGCAAGGAAGGTAGCGCCATGTGTTTTAAATTGTTCGTGTGTGACTGGTTTAAAAGAAAAAACTGACCGCGAGATTTTGGCGCCATTTTGGCGGGTTAGGTTAAGTGGATATTTTTATTAAAGCGCTACTCGGAAAAATATGGACTTTTTGATTTAAAACTATAGGACGGTTACAGTTGTTAAAAATCTGGTAATAAGATATATATTTCTTCATACCTTTATCTAGAATCGTATAGTTTCAAAAACACGATTTTATGATTTTGCCTCGACACTTTTTACTTTCGAAAAGACCTCTAAAAAATACGAAAAGTGAAGATTATTCTTAAATGGGGTTACTTACACTATTGGAAATTGGTTTAATTAGTGGACCCCAATAATATTGAGGATCGTATAGAAGCATTTTTTTTAAATCGCTGTAGTTTTTTAACACGAAGTGATTTTGTGTTTTTTTTTTGCCTAATCTGCAAAATCGGTCTCGCTCCCGCGCGCGTCGTTTTCTCATTGCTATCTCGCTTCAGCACATTTTTTCCGAGTATCGCCTTAATCGCAATTTGTTTCATAGTGAACTTTGTGACGCAAGATAGGTTTGGTTTTGTGCTCCAAGTGTCTACGCAACTGGACGATATGTGGAATGATTAAAATAGGCGCTATCTCGGTAAAGTGATGCCGAGTGTTTTATTATATAGTGGTGACTACCTCAGCAAGAATTATCAAGAAGGCTGGCTTGACACACTTCACGCCAAGTACTCATTGGAATTGGAATGTAACACACCTACATTCTTAGGAAAACATAAGAAACTATAATAATTTAATAATACTCAAGAATTGGCAGTATGGCTAGATGGGCGTTTTCACACTGGACGATAACGGTAACGACACGATATTACACCGATATCGTCCCGATATCGTCCGCCGATATCGGCACGATATCGTCACGATATCGTCACGATATCGGAACGATATCGGTGTGTGAAACGATAACCAGCAGCTTGCTATGCGGTTAGTCGCATTACGCCAGCTAAAGTAACCGCGCCGCTCCAAGTTTTATATTAGTTATTATACTAGTATAGGTATTCGAGGTAATAATGGCAGCAGTAAACAAATTACGTTTGCTTTATCTTTTATATTTACGGCGAAAAAAACGATATCGTCAAAGAACATTTTGAGTTGATCCTAATCTTCAAGTGCGATATTTAGAGGGAACATATTACCTTCTCTTCGATAAACTGTGTGCGCGAAGTAAAATGTTTTATAAATTTTTTCGAATAAGCCAGGACACTTTCGAGGACATTTTATTTATTTGGTGGATCAACAGTTAAAATACCAATTATGAAACTATTAATAGCTACAGTAAACCAATTATAGATCCACACCAATAAGGCACATTATTTTTACATGCACATATTACTTACCTACTTATATAAAAAAAGCGCCTTTAAAAAAATGCCACCAAAAAGTAAGAAATAAATAATACCTCTATACTGGATTAACACCAAATAACGTAAGTAAGTACTTTCAAGACGTCGGGCACTTCAAAGTACTACTTAATTTATTTGTTGTGAATACAGTATTAGAGTTAGAGGTATTATTTCTGACTTTTTGGCGGCAATTTTTGAAGGCACTTTTATTTTTTATAAAAATATTTTTTATGTCATTCTTTTTAGTGCATCATGCATGCAGGCAATTTTCGTGTATCTACCTATTATCTTGGTAAATAGTACCTATAGTATAAACACATCTTAGATTTCTGCGCGAACTGTCCATATAAATAAAACACTTTCACGGATTTTTTCACGCAATTTATTTAACAACTTGGTTGTTGTTAAATAAATTGCGTGAAAAAATCCGTGAAAGTGTTTTATTTATACCTTTAGTATGTTAGGATGTACACATAAACCGCATCAATCACAAATACTCATCTGATGTAAAACGTATCAAAATCGATTCAGCCAAACGTGAGATATTCACGGACAAACATACATAATGTACATAAAGGGTCAAACTGAGAACCTCCTTTTTCAAAGTCGGTTGTAATACCAAAAAATTCTCCTAAATGTAACAAATACTTTTCTGAAAACCGCATCTCGCGGACAAACCTTCATACATACATACGGGTCAAACTGAGAACCTCCTTTTTTGAAGTCGGTTAAAATACTAAAACCTTATCCTAAATGTAACAAATACTTTCCTGAAAACCGCATTAAAATCAGTTCAGCCAAAAGCGAGATAATCGCGGACAAACATACATACTTACAAAAAATACAGGTCAAACTGAGAAGCTTCTTTTTTTTGAAGTCACTTAAAAATTATTACTATCGTTCGGTCATTGTCGATATTACATACTCGAAATAGAAGGGAGAGGTGAGGCGGGAGGAGATCCACCTCCTCTCTCCTCTCCACCAATCAACAAGCAGGCATAATCGTCGCGGAACTCACACCTAGCAAATCAAGAAAAAAAGCGCTACCTAGCGGTGGCTTTTAGCGTAAAAACCCAAAAATGCAGTAAATAACAAATAAACTGTTAATTACCCTTGGTTACTTTCGTTAATAACCGGCTTCGCATCTACCGCACTTGTGTCGTCACCGATATCGGCACGACAGACGATATCGTTGACGGTAACGACACAGTGTGAAAGCATTTAGTAGTGATTGTATGAAACTGCCAGTCCGACGATATCGTGCCGATATCGTGTCGTTACCGTTATCGTCCAATGTGAAAACGCCCGATGTCGTCGCCTGTCCTACAAAAGGGCGAATATTTTGACTACTACTACTGACCGCGAACGTTTCAGAAAAGTACAGTTTGCACCTCGAGACTAAACGCCAACTTTAGTCCCGCGTTATAGAATATACTATTGTGTTGCACACAAAAAACATAACATCTTTAATACTTCAAATGAAATAAAAACTTCCTTTTAAAAATCTTGGTTTAGAACATAATCATAAAAGCAAAGTGAAAGTTTATTCAAACACTGTTGAACCAATGGAAAAATTGATTAGAATATTCAAAATGTTCAAACTGTCAAATATCTTTAAATAAAATTCAACCTTATCTCCCAAAATTTTGACTTAGACATTTTGTAGTAACCCGACGTGCTGGCGACCGTACTTACTCAAAATCGAAATCTGACAAATTCTGACAAATAAAGTAGTGTATGTAAAAGTTGTTTCTTTTTTATTTATTTAAAGCTGTTATCAGTTTTATTTAAAGCCGATTAGATTAATATGTTATTCCATTGACAAGATAGATACGAGTATGTATGACAATTAATTTTTAATTTGTTGTCATAATACCATGGAGATAGACTTAATACTGAGGTAAGTGGAGAGTGCAGTACTAACACTTTTTTGTGACCAAAAATTACACAGTGGCTGTCTTCCATCTCACCTACACTTTAAAAAAATACGTATGGTCATATGAGACAACTGACATCCACTACATACTAAATGTCAAATTTGCTGGTATACACTTTTTTATTTAGGGTGAGAACTCCAGTTACCTCAGTATTAAGTCTAGCTTCATGCATAATACCTACGTAAAACCCATAATACCTATTCCGCATACTAAGGTATTTTAACTGTATGGTAAAACCATCATTTGTGAAATAGTAATTTTTCACAAGATAAATTGTGAAAAATTACTATTTTTTAACGGCGGCGGTTATGATTTTTGAATGCCCGCGGGCATTTAACACGCGTGTTCCCATGATCACGAATCGTGAAAATGATGGATACGTCTATTTTATACTTTATGGTTTCGTATTTTTTGACGGATCCTATGTGAATGAAGCGTTAGATAGTACATATAGCATTTGTCGTAAAAATGAGAAACATACAAATGACTTCCATATTGTCAGCGCGCCGTTCCTCCGCAATAGAATCACGTCTCATTCAGGCTTGGAATATGGTCTAATGACAATTCATAACGACAGGTCATACAATTTCGTCGGGAATGAGGTCAGAGCAATTTTGCTAGATTGTAAAAGTCTTTTCTTCGAGATGACGCGTTTTGTTAGTAAATTTTATTATTTGTGTATTTTCATATTAATATATGTTCACTGACTAAATTAAAGATTACCGAGTTAAGATTATGACATAACTATTATTAATAATATTTATGCACTACTAGCGAATATCTGCGACGTTAACTGAGTTCTTCATAAATTCTCTTTTTACCAAAATTCATGAAACTTGGTGTTGCAATGCACGGGACTGAACCTATATAATCAAATAGAGCACGTCTTTTATTGTGATAAGGCAGTTACCACGTTCAACCACCTCTGTGGTTAGTGGTACACACCACCGGTATCAGACCCAGAGGTCCTGGGATCGATTCCCAGTGGGGGTACATAATTATTCGGTTTGATTGGTGGTAAGACTTGGTCTTAGTCCGCCTGGCTAGCTACCACGATCTTGTCTAAATCTGACGCCATAACAACGATTCCGGCAGTTAGAGATAAGATAATCAGTTTCTCAGTGGTTGAGTATTTCGGGAGTGGTGGTTCCTCATTCAGCCTGATCATCACTTAACATTGTGTAATATAGGCTAAGTGCTACCCTATTGTGGATAAAAAAACTATTAAATCAATAAAACAGCATGTTTGAAAGTAACCGCTATCTTTGACAGTCGACTCAAACTTGTACCACATAAAATATAACGCAGACACAACTTAAAGTTCGAAGGAAATATTAATCACCACCGAAGCGATAAGCACTACAAAACTTCACTTCGTTATGTCAAGCCACTATTATAAGGTGTTCCAGATTTGGAACACTTCCAGTTTTCATCTAGGAACTTCCCACTAAAAGTTTAACACAAAGTTTATAGCTGTTAATATTCTTGAGCTCCACGGGCAAACGTGACCCGGGGTCGTAATGCAATACACTGGTAGTTTTCAACCGCTTTAAGGTGCAATATTCAATAACACTTTCCTTTTATGTCTAAACGAAGATATTTGGAAGCGTTTTTCACTTAGTTTCATCTCTTAACCCTGAACAAACAAGGTTTGTGAAGTCATAACACGGAGTTTGATATCTTCTAACTGTGTCTTATGTTGGTGCAAAAGAAGTAATATTAACTAATACCAGCTTTCCGCCTGCGGCTTCGCTCGAGCGGACTACACGACGTTATCCCGCGGGAGTGTGATATTGTTCCGGGGTAAATAGTAGCCTATGTCACTCTCCAGCCCCCGAACTATCCCAATACCAAAAGTCACATCGATCCGTTCCTTAGTTTTGACGTGAAAGGGCGACAAACAAACAAACAAACACACTTTAACATTTATAATACTAGTGTGGATTAAAAAGAGAAAATATTAAATTTGTATTTGTTGTAATGGATAAAATCTAAAACTACTAGACCGATTTTAATAATTGGCCATTAGAAAGCTGTATTCTTCCTGAGCTACATAGGCTATATTTTATCCCGATACTTACACGGGAACGGGTATCACAGGGGCAAAACCACGCGGAACCTCTTGTATTTATAGTATTTTGATCAAGTATTCTGTCAAAGAATTACTATTACCCATGTTTATTGTTACATAGGTACCTTTCGAATTGCAATATACGAATACTTATAAACACGGGAACGGGTATCACAGGGGCAAAACCACGCGGAACCCCTTGTATTTATAGTATTTTGATCAAGTATTCTGTCGAAGAATTACTATTACCCATGTTTATTGTTACATAGGTACTTTTCGAATTGCAATATACGAATACTTATAAACACGGGAACGGGTATCACAGGGGCAAAACCACGCGGAACCCCTTGTATTTATAGTATTTTGATCAAGTATTCTGTCAAAGAATTACTATTACCCATATTTATTGTTACATAGGTACTTTTCTAATTGCAATTAATACGAATACTTATAAACACGGGAACGGGTATCACAGGGGCAAAACCACGCGGAACCCCTTGTATTTATAGTATTTTGATCAAGTATTCTGTCAAAGAATTACTATTAACCATGTTAATTGTTACATAGGTACTTTTCGAATTGCAATATAGGAATACTTATAAACACTACTTATTCATAAACTGTCGGAAACGGAATTGGATTCGAAATATTAAGTATGTGCTTTGTTTTTGTCTATTCTATAGTGAGTGACAGAGACAGTGCAGCATACATTCCGCTGTCAGGAGCGATTCCGACAGTAAGTTAAGTTCGTGAATCAGGGGGCAGATCCGATATTTTTATTATAAACTACTAGCTTTCCGCCCGCGGCTTCGCCCGCGTGGACTACATGATGTTATCCCGCGGGAATGTGATATATTTCCGGGATAAAAAGTAGCCTATGTTCTTCTCCAGATTACAACGTATCTGTGTCCCAAATTTCAGCCAAATCCGTTCAGTCGTTTTGGCGTGATTGAGTAACAAACATCCAAACATCCAAATTTTCACATTTATAATATTACTAGCTTTCCGCCCGCGGCTTCGCCCGCGTGGACTACACGACGTTATCCCGCGGGAATGTGATACTTTTCCGGGATAAAAAGTAGCCTATGTTCCTCTCCAGGCTACAAAGTATCTATGTCCCAAATTTCAGCCAAATCCGTTCAGCCGTTTTGGCGTGATTGAGTAACAAACATCCAAACATCCAAACATCCAAACATCCAAACATCTAAACTTTCACATTTATAATATTAGTAGGATTATATAGTAGGATTACTACCTGGTATGGCATGTTTTATGTAAAATGTGTAGGAATGAATTAACTATGTAACATTTGCACTTAACAATGAATTTATACTACTCAAAACAAAGTACATACATACTTACGTTACGCTTACTTAATACGTTATGTTAAAATAATCTGATATAAGTAATGCGTATTCTAACAATTTCCATTCAAGAAAATACCTTTATTTGTGTTTAAACAAAATTAAAGCGAATAAACTACAATACATCAAGTAGGCCTTTTTGTTTTCATTATACTTCATGCTTCGTCCTCAAGATTAGCTTGATTAACACTTGTAGTACGCCCTAGTAATCGCCAATTTCACACTATATTGAGAATATACCTACTTATAAATTCAAAAAGTAACAAGACAATTATTATTTTTTAAATTTCAAATGCGGGTAGTCAAGAGCGACCTGGCTCAAGCGCCCGTCATAGCTGTCATTCGCTTTCTAGTGCGTCGCCGTTTCACATCTAGTTTTTAAATTGTGTTAAAAAAGTTGTTAGTTGTTGTTAAAAGTGATTATTTAGGATGCCCAAATGCAAAAAAGGTAATTGTGAACACATTAAACGAAAAATTATAAGATTGGGGAGGAAGTTGGAGCGAAACAAGAAGCACCACCATAACGGTAAGATTCATCTTGTTTTGAGTTATCGGAACAATCCTATCGCTCGTCGTCCTTATCTAAAGGTACGTTATGTATTTTTATACATTCATAAGTCACTGGCCTTGACATATTATATTGCAAATTGAAGTTCAGTAACCTGGTTTTATAACGTTTCGCAAACAATGCAAACGATAATTACGTTCAACGATAAAACGTTTTGACAATTTAACTACTTATTACTAAGTTTGTAAAATAAATACTTTTTGATAAAGTATTACAAAATTATTAATTAATTTTAAAGTTGTAATTGAACATAAATGCATTAGTTCGTCACAGACTTTTACAAGTTCTCGTATAAGTAGATTTCAAACAGTTTGCGGGCAGTACTTTCTATGAACTGAGACTGCTTCTTACTGAAAATAATTCACATAAGTGACTAAGCTAAAAAACAGCTATGTACTCTAAAGTATTATGCTTATTATGATGTGTCGATTTTCAATAGTTTGCGGACAGTACTTTTTTTTCGAACTAGGACTGTCTCTTACGAAATCTAATTGCATACCTAAGGTTAAGCAATACATAATCTCAAATAATGATAACATAATCATCATTATATACACTGCAGTCACTGGGTCCTACAAACAGTACAACGGGACTGTTATAAGGTGCTTTTAAGTGTTGTTTGCGGACAGTACGTGTTGTTATAACTGGGGACTGTCTCTTACAATATTATACTGACATGCTAAAATTGTATGAACATGAGCTTTACTCTGTCCCTTACATACGACCAAGAGGTCATAGTTGACCATGTTCTAAGGGACCTGAAGGACCTGAAGGATAATTTGAACAAGTGCTGGAGCCACTTTTGAAACCAACCCAGTACATCCCAGTCTGAAAACATTACAAATATACAGGATGGTCATTCGTCGACTGAGGCTCCGAAGCGTGATCTACCTTCAGATCAAACGTCTGCTCTTTAAATAGAAAACATACAGTTAGATAGTGAAGTATTAGAAATATTAGGTACTGACCCTACTTCAGTCAGGAGTGCTGGAGTTTTCCAGCACTGGGTCACAACAGGTATTAACAAAGAATTGCGTAAAGAACTCATAAGGATCATGTATCCCAGAAAATTGCAAATTGATTGACCCACATGAGCTTGATCCTAAGATTAAAGCAGCTGTTTCAGATATTATTGCTAAACGCAATATGGCCATTCAACTGAAACAGAAGGAATCGACTGCTGGAAACACTTGTTTGGTAAAATCTATACAATTATATTGTCTGCAAATGAATAAGATACAGCCTTGCTAAAAACAATTATGGATTTGGCAAAAAATATGTGTGATTGTCAACATTCTAATTCAATTTACAATTTTTTTTCTGAATGCCGTGAAGATGGATCTAAGGGATTCTCTTAAAAATATTAAAATTGATAAACAATTATTCGGCGAAAACTTAAGGGAAACCATAAAATCAGCTAAAGCTATTGACAAGTCTGGCACAGACCCAAAGCAATCAACGACACAAAAGTTTCCTAATAAGAAGCCAAGCTCTAATCCATACAGTTCTTCGCGAAATTTAAACTGGAAGGGTCCGGGTCCTAGTCGCAGGCCGACGGGCCCTCCCAGGACGAAGGAGCCTGCAACGACTTCGACGCGTAGACGGCTCATCAACTTATCGAAGCAGTCGCAGTATCCGTGGCAGAGACAGAACAACAGCCGACGTTAAATACGTTAACGCATGCAGGTCGTTTATCATTATTCTATAAAGAATTTTTAATGATTACCAAGGACCCACTGGTTCTTTTTTTCATATAAAAGGATACAAGATTCCCTTCAATCGAAAGCCGATGCAACCTGTATCACCGTCAACCCGAAAATGTAGTGAAAAGGAAAAGGCTCTTTTCATACACGAAATAAAAAATTTGCTGTCTCTGCAATTTCAGAGATAACAGATCTGATCAATCTATCAACTATTTTTTAGTACCCAAGCCAAATGGGAAGATGATAGATAGATAGATAGATAAATCGTTTATTGCTGAATTATTTCACATACATACAATTGCCGAGATATAACATAAACATAAAAACAGAAAACACAAAGTATACCTAATAAACAAAATTGGAAAGTACATATTTTAGAAAAAAGAAAGAAAAGAAAGAATTGTACGTATGTGCAGCAGCAAAATGGGCCAAGGCTCAGTGAAGTTTTTGCCCGGAGGCAAAACACTGATTTTCAGCCATCACCCTTGAGACGCATGGTAAACATAATTATAAACAAAATAATAACAGTGGGAGAAAGTGTTTGAGTGTATGTGTGTGTGGACAACATGCAGAATTAAAATGATGGTAAAAATAAATGTCAAAGATCAGTAGTAATAATCAGAAAATTAGAGAATTTGAATTATAAATGTCAAAAATAGTAATAATAATCCGAACATTATAAATAAAAATCAAAAATAATAATCATTGGGAAATTAGTAATATATGTAAAAAATAAAAGTAAGAAAATGTTAATATTATGTCAAATATGAGTAATAAAAATCAATAGGCATGCAGCTGTGAATGAAAAAGAAAGATTAACTATTTTTCACAAAAATACCAATCACACAACAGGTCAGCTTCTACAGCGGTCGCAGTAAACTTATTCCTACCAAATTGTCGGATTGCCTTGCTTCTGTAATTTTAATAAATGAAGACGTAGTTTTTGTTTGAATGTGTATTTCGAAGCAAGGTTTCTAATGGGTGGTGGCAAATCATTCCAACATTTGGTAGCTTGAAATCGAAAGCTACCTCTAAATGCGACCGTGTGATGAGAACTGTTAGTAAGTGGTGCTCTTGCAAATCTAGCTCCATATCTATCACATGCTGTCGAGAACCTTAATTTATGAAATAAATACTCTGGCCTTTTAAATTTTAATAAATCGAACATGAGACAAAGCAGATGCATTCTCCTGCGTGACTCCATCCTCAGCATAGAAGCTTGGTCCAAATAAGGCGTTACATGAGTTCGAGGTGGAATGTAAAAGCAAAACCTACCACAAGCATTTTGAACACGCTGTAGTAGTTTCTGTGTTCTTGCCAGCAAACGAGGTCCAATCACAATATCGCCGTAATTGAGTCGGGACAGAATGAGGGACTCACACAAAGCAATGCGAACCTTTTCACTCAAAAACTGACGAATCTTGTACAAAACTTTTAATCGGTACAAGCAGCTCTTAACCTGACCTACAACATGACTTTCAAATCGTAAATATTTGTCAAAGATGATGCCTAAGTTCCGAACCTCTTCAACTTTCTCCAGTCTTTGTCCATTGATAATAAGAAAGGGTTTAAAGCTCTCGATTTTACTAATTTGACCTTTTGTCCCTATCACCATGAACTTCGATTTCAAGGGGTTAAGAAGGAGCCCATTATCAACCGACCACTGATGCGCTTCATCTTAAACTTATCACAAAATAAATTTATTGACACAAGTCATTTTAAACTGGAGGATTTAAGAACAGTTATAAAATTGACATCGAGAGATTGTAACCGTGCACAGTAGACCTGAAAGACGCATACTTTTTGTTAAAAATTCACAAGGGAGACCGAAAATATCTAAGATACCAATTTGATCAAAAAACATATGAATTTAATGTCTTATTATTTGGCTTAAACACAGCTCCTTTGGTTTTCAATAAAGTCATCATGAAACCGGTATGAAATTCTTAAGATTATGTGGTTACCTGTTAACAATATATTTGGATCACCTCTGTCTAATATAAGGGTCTTAAAACTTACAAGATACCGTAAAGTTGCTTACAAGCTTAGGTTTCGTTATAAATACCGATAAAAATAATTTTATACTTTCTCAGTTTTGTAAGTTCTTAGGATGTAGTTTAGACTAAAAGAAATTCTAGGTCACTTTGCCAAAATTAAATTTGCAATACAGAAGTTTTCTAACTTAACAGGTGTACTGTTAATATCTGCCTGTCCCGGCGCCTGTTTCCGTGAAATGCAGCTGGTTGTATACTAAATTATTTGAAGTATGTATAATAAGTACATGGATATACCTTGTTACTTGGAACAGGATTTCTATTGGTGGAGCCGCACCAAAATAAAAATAGACAAGTCTGACCGGGAAGTTTTTTCAGGTGCCTCAACTACGGGGTGGGGAATTGCATGTGGAGACGACAGAGCTAGTGGTTTATGGAGTGTAAAAGAAAGCAGACAATAAATTATTTAGGAATTATTGCTGCGTTTATTGGTTTAAGATATTAACTGTCAAGTACTTCTACGAACTGACAATACCACGGTAATTTCCTACGTAAACCGTATGGGTGATATACACTCCCCACACCTGACAGAGATCGCAAAAGACCTCTGGCAATGGCGTAAACGTAAAAATCTTTACGTTTTTGCATCTCATATTCGATCTTCAGATAATACTATGCAGGCAGACCAAGAATGGCAGCTAGCTGATTATGCCTTTAAATTTCATAGGCCTGACATTGATACTCTAGTCGTTGAAATAATAAATGCATACGCCGTAAATTTTTTTTTCAGTGTCGTGGTCAAAATTCAATTTTTATGTTGTTTCTCCTTTCACAATGATTATTAAATGTTTAAGAAAGATTATCTCTGACAATGCCACATATCAGAGGTGGCGCTGCTGTCGTCACGTTAATATAAGCTCCGTAAAGATTTGTCTCAAAGTTATTAAAAAACCCAATTTTCATGTGTAAAATACAAAAAGTGTGTAAATCTAAATGAGTATTTGCCATGCTATTATTATCTTCGTGTATTATTACGTGCAGAGTGATATAATTTATCCGGAAGAAACTAGCTACTTACAGTGTACATGAATAAAGGATTTTTTTTTCTCAATACAAAATAGTGAGTAACAAGTAACAACTATAACTGTGAGATGATTTAGCAAATAGTATCACGAACAAATAATGAAGTGCTGATTATACAATAAGAACGAGCATTTAGTTGAAAAACAAAATATTCTAACTGCAGTTAAAATACCTACATACCTACCCTCCAACAGTTAACAAGTTTGAATGTCAAAATCAATTGACAATTGCAGTTTTGAAAATGACATTTCCATTTCCCCAGTATTGCTGCTGTCAAAATGAAATTGACAAATAGTTTTGAAAGTGACAATTCTTCTGTGTTGCCAGTGGAAAATTAGTTTAACCATTTTGGGGAAAATTTGCTATTGACTGACCCATTTGACTAATAGTTGAAGTCCAACCATTGCAGTTTATGTTAAAAGGTTATTGCAATTCAAGATACTATAAAACATTGACTATAAATAATTGACATTTAACTAATAAAGTAACAAAAATAAAATACAATGGACAACGTAACAAAACGTAAAAAAATAATAAGATCGGGATCTGAAACAAACTTATCCTCAACATTTAATCAGGATAGTTGTTTTAATTCTTCAATATTGGATACCACTATGAGAAGCGTACAAAGCGACACAATGAAAAGTTTTATAGATAACTCATTTTCAAATGAACTTTTACAAGAATTACAAGCATATAAAGATAAACTCGCTATTGCAGACATAGAAATAGAAAATCTTAATATTGAGAACCAAGAACTAAAGCAAATAATAAATGACAAAGACAAGAATATTGACATACTAAAGAAACTATCTACAAATTTTACTGCAACCAACAAATATACTGCTGTTACATTGTAAGAAAGAATGTTGAATATAAGTCAGCGAATACCGAGAGGTTCCCCTTTGCATGAGTATAGAAATATAGTACGCAATTTGAATTTAACTCCAGTAAGAGGACCAAGCAAAACACAAGTAGACATATCTGAGATAATTTCTGTCAGCCATAAAGATAAAAATCATTTTACTGATGATACTAGTGAAATTAAAGATAATTCTAAAGATAAACGCGTAAAAGACGAGAAACAATTGGTTTACCACAAAGAATGTCAGAAGTCAACTAAAGCAATTAAATTGGAAGCAGAAGAGAAGAAAATCATTATTATTTCTGATCAACAAGCTCGAGGTTTGAGAGAAAAAATTCAAAAATTAATTGGCGATGACTTCAAAATATATTGTTTTATGAAACCAGGTGCCCCATTAGGTGAAGTTCTTAACTCTGTAAAAATACAATCATTAAATCTTACAAAAAGGGATACTATTGTAATACTTGCTGGGACAAACGATAAGAATCCAGATTTGTTTCAAGTAAAACTTAATATATGGCTCAATTCTGTATCACATACTAATGTTATTATTAGTGAAGTCCCTTATAATAATAATTTAAATTTGCAAAAGTACAATTACACATTAAAATTTATTTCTTCTAAATACGATAATGTACTCTACCTGGACATGAATTATGGTAAAACTTTACCCTCTCGAGGAAATTTTTCATGGATCCTTGCTAAATCTTTACTAAAAGATATTTTACACTTAGATTATAAGTTTAAGTTTAACGAGTACAAAACTCTTTTTGAAAAATCAAATAGTAAGACTTATGAGCATAAATCTATACAGACTGACTTTACTTGTAGTATTTCTAAGAAAACCGGAGTTCAAAGTGTTAATGCAAAAGCTATCAATATAGATGAATGTTCTGAGGAAAATTGTTTATTTCGCTTATAATTATATTAACGTTATGCATCAGAATGTAAATGGACTCATAAGTAAATCTGATATGTTGACAGTGTGTCTAGAAGAATTATCTGCCAAAAATAAATCTGTAGATATATTGTGTGTAACGGAACATAATATGATTGACAATGATGTATCTAACCTTCTAATTCCAAATTATAAAATAGCATCATTCTCCAATAGGTGTAACAGACATGGGGGCTGTTGCATTTTAGTTAAACATTATCTGAATTTCAGTACTATTCCAAGCATAAATGCGCTATCAATACCAAATGTTGTTGAGCTATCAGCTGTTGAGTTAGTTGAGCATGCTCTCTGTTTGTATCTATAGGGCACCGAATTATGACGCTCGAAGTTTTGACATTTTTTTTAATAAATTACATATGGTTTTAACTAAACTGTGCTTAAAAGAGAAAAAAGTTTTAATATGTGGTGATTTAAATATTGACACTTTGGTACAAACTAAACATTCTAGAGAATTGATAGACATGCTTAACAGTTTCAATCTAAAATTACATTTTAAGCAACCAACGCGATCAGTTAGTAAGACGTGCCTTGACAACATTGCTCACAATGTTAAAGGATGTGCAGGAGAAGTCATTGAACTATGCTTATCAGATCACAGCGCACAAATTCTCAAGTGTCCGGTAAAGAAAACTTCTACTTTAAAATATTGGTACATAATGAGACGGGACTATGCGTTAGAAAATATAAGTAAATTTGTTGACAATCTACGTAAATTAACTTTTGACGATATATATAATAGTGACGATCCAGATGAGGCGTATAATAAATTTCATGACATGTTTAAATTACTATATGACTTGTGCTTTCCCATAAAGAGAATCAAATGCAACTCCATCAATAAACCAAGGTGGATAACTCGAGGAATTCGAACTTGTAGTAGACGTCAAAGAGAACTGTTATGGAAATATAGAACTAGTCCACATGATGAAAATAGAAAAAGCTACAAATCTTACGCTAAACGTTACAGACGTATTTTAAAATTAACTCAAAAAGCACAGAACAATTACTTTATTAAAAACTCCAATAACAAGTGTAAAGCGACCTGGAGGGTTATTAATAAAAACAAAAATAATTTCCCTAAACAGAGCATAGACAAAATTAATGTAAACGGTGAAATAATAAGTGACCCTATACAAATAGCGAATGCTTTTAATAATTTTTTTATTGACGAAGTTAAGACTAATTCTAAATCAAATTCGATCAATAACACAAGTGCTAGTAATTTAAATTCAATATATATGACGCCTACAAATGAATTTGACATATTAAAGATTATTAATTCCTTGAAAAATACCAATAGTTCAGGAAATGACGGCTTTACCACAAAAATAATAAAGAGGTCTTCTCAAATTATTGCTCCTGTCTTAAGTCACATTATAAACTTATGTATTGAGAAAGGAGTTTTCCCGGACAAATTGAAAATGTCTCTAATAAAACCACTGTTTAAGAAAATAGACCGAATGGATATGAACTTTTATCGACCAATAGCACTTCTTTCTGTTTTTGCTAAGATATTAGAAAAAGTTATCTATAAGCGTCTTTATGAATATCTTGAATTTAACGGGCTTTTGACATCTCAACAATATGGTTTTAGAAAGAGCAAATCCATTAATATGGCTATATATAACTTCTTGTCAAAAATTATAAAAAACGTTGACTCTAGACTGCCTACTGTTGCTCTATACATGGATATGTCAAAAGCTTTTGACTATGTAGAAATCAAAATATTATTAAGTAAATTGTACAATTTAGGAATAAGAGGCAATGCTTATGATCTCATTAAATCGTATTTAACAAATAGATATCAAGTGACACAAATAGAAAAAATTGACAGTAAAACTAAAACTAAACTAAATCAATCTAATTCAAGGCATGTAACGTATGGAGTACCTCAGGGCAGTGTGCTAGGTCCTCTGCTCTTTCTGGTCTACATCAATGAATTACCTTTAACTACCAATAATCACATGACTCTTTTCGCTGATGATAGTACTGTATTATTCAGCAATAGCAATTTGACTCTACTTGAAACTGACATAAATAAAACTTTGACATCGATAGTACAATGGCTAAGTGATCATAATCTTAAGGTTAATTTAGACAAAACGCAGATCATGAGCTTTCAACAGAGAGAGGCAAATGCGATCAACTTAAATATAAATTACTTAGGGAAACAAATATATGAGACAAAAACGGCAAAATTTTTAGGTAAGTATACTCATTGACAGTAACTTAAAGTGGAATTCACATGTACAGCACATATGTAGTAAATTGAGTAGTTATTCGTATGCTTTATATAAGCTTAGTAAAATAGTAAGCACAGAGGCTTTGCTAACTGCATATCATGGATATGTTGGGTCTTCATTGTATGCTATCATGGTAGGACATAGCTGATCAATTATATTGTATTATGACATCTGTATGTACCTATGTTTCACAATAAATGATTATGATTATGATTATGATTATTATATACTATACTATACTTAATAGTTGTTGCATTTTGGTCCACATAACCGTGGATATGTGGTGGTAATCCACTATTTAAGAGTCTTTTAATAAGTAAACAATTCGTTTTCAAAGCAGATTCAAACCTAATTGTATCTACAAATTCCAGCCGCAAACAAATGCGCAACTCCATTACCCTGGTGATGGTGATGATACGAAGAGGCGTCAAACAATTTTCTCTGGACGTCATGCTTTTGGATAACTCATATAAACAATACGAAGTTTGCTATTAAAAGTGGTTTATTTATTGTCAACTAAATAAACTAAACTTATACGAAAGCACAGAATAAATAATAGTGCTAAGGCACAGAAGACTCACTCTGCAAGCTCATTCAAATAAAAATAAATCTCTCTGCGTGAAAATAAAGTCCAAATCCGGTAGCTTTGTCATCGCTTACCTACTGTTATAATAACCTAGAGTTCGCGCATGCAAGCAAAACTGTACCCAATACCTACGCGCGAGCGTTTCTATTTCTATGAATGTCTCAAACAGCTCGCTCGCTGGTTAGGGTTGCGAGCGACTTGCGAGTTCGGTTTTGTTGTTTCTTTTGTTCTTTCTTTTATTTAGACACTCTTAAACACAACAGTATCTTATATACGGATTATAAGAACGTTTAGTAGTCATTGTTCGGTGCACAAAAATCACAGAAATGATCGATCGTTTTACGCGCGAACGTGGAGCGTACGAGCCGAGCGGCATCCTTCTGCCATACGCCTGCCCGGCAGGCGCGCCGGCCGAACGTACCTAAACTGCGGAGTGACACCCCCCTGACGAAAGTATCAATTCCCGATATACAACATTTTTTTTGGCATCTGATTTTAACAGTGGCGCTCAGTATGGCACAATTAACTGTTATCATTCTGCTTTGGCTTTAATAACTAAAATTAATATCTCACAAAATCAAGAAATAAAAATATTTATTAAAGGAGTTTTTCGTACCAGACCTCCACCCCCTAAATTTAATGAAGTCTGGAATATAGCACAGGTTTTAAATTGTCTTGAAAAGTGGTTTGCTAACGAAAGTTAGAATCTGGAAAAAATATAGCCATTGTCACAGCCCATAGGGTACGACGAACCCTTTCAAAAAATAATATTTGTAATATTAAGTCTTCTTTAGCAATTAAAATCAAAATTCCCCATTCTCATAAAGACATCTAGTGGTGGCGCTGCTCAACCATTGCTCGTTATACCATTCTATAACGAAAAGCCAAGTATTTGTCCTGCAAGAGTTTTGATTACTTACCTTGAAATGACAATGTCTCTCTGTCCTGATTCCAACAATTTATTTATTAGTTACCGAAAGCCATATAAGCCTGTTACGTCACAAACCTTATTCAAATGGATAAAAAATATGTTACATTTAAATGGAATTGATATTTCTACGTTCACTGCGCATAATACCCGGTATGCTGCTACGTCAGCTGCGCAAAATTTAGGTTTTAGCATAGACCAGATTATAAAACTGCAGGTTGGTTTTCAGAATGACACCCGTTTGTCAAATTTTATAACAGGCCAGTAAACAGCAATTGTGATAAAAAATTTGGCACCACTGTTTTGAGTGCTTAATCAAAATATTTTTCGTTTATTACATAAGCGATGTTGATTTTTTTATGTAACAAATAATACTTTTTTATTGCTTTTTGTTTCTATGTTGAGAAAATAAAGAAGCAAGCTATGTTATAATTTCAATATATATTATTCAGTAACCTATTACTTACAATTTTTGCATATTTTTCGAACACTTAGTCTCTAAACGTCTACAAGTGTTAATCAAGCTAATCTTGAGGACGAAGCATGAAGTATAATTAGAGATTAAACGAACTTACCTGAAGTGAAGTTCTATCTTAATTATACGAAGGCTTCGTCCGAAGAGATTAGCATCCCTCCCTCCCAAAAGTTATTACCTACTCCCCTATATTATTCGAAAAATATAATACTCCAAACTAAATGACAGCTATGACGGGCGCTTGAGCCAGGTCGCTCTTGACTACCCGCATTTGAAATTTAAAAAATAATAATTGTCTTTTATTACTTTTTTAATTTATAAGTAGGTATATTCTCAATATAGTGTGAAATTGGCGATTACTAGGGCGTACTACAAGTGTTAATCAAGCTAATCTCTTCGGACGAAGCCTTCGTATAATTAAGATAGAACTTCACTTCAGGTAAGTTCGTTTAATCTCTAAGTAGTATCCTACTTTATCCTACTAATATTATAAATGTGAAAGTTTAGATGTTTGGATGTTTGTTACTCAATCACGCCAAAACGGCTGAACGGATTTGGCTGAAATTTGGGAAACAGATACTTTGAAGCCTGGAGAGGAATATAGGCTACTTTTTATCCCGGGAAAATATCACATTCCCTCGGGACAACGTCGTGTAGTCCACGCGGGCGAAGCCGCGGGCGGAAAGCTAATTAATAATAATTCAGTCATGGATGTGGGATAGGTATTCTATCAAACCTGTATGCTCGGATAAGGCACACAGACGTCCTATACATTTTATCGCCGTAACTCGGATTAGGCACACATGTGTCCCTCAGTAAATCACTCGAAAAAAATGCTGTTACAGTGTAATTAATACAGTTTAAATTTAGAATTCCGCCACTACAAGTTCGAGACTGACGGGTGTCACCGTTTCACGTTGCATCAAATCTCTGAGCGTACCGGCACCATAGCATAATAAATATATATATACTGTGGTACCGGTTAAGGTGACAATATATTTTACAACAAAATAATTTATCTTGACAAGCGCACCTCAAAGCAGTCTGAGGTTCAGTTTTTTTTTATATAAAAAGTAATCATAACTATGTATTTACAAACAAAAAGTATTTAAGTATATATTTATCCGTTATCAAGTTTTCCATGATACAGTTTCTTAATGAAATTAACATGGGCTTAGATAATTGGTGTGATTGTAAGAAGTTATTTATATATAACTACACCTTAGTTATACTCAAAATGATTTACTTACTTATATAAAAAACGTAATCATCATTATAACCGGTACCTAGTTGAAAAACTTTTTAGCACAATTTTGTTTCCCCAGTTCCTTGCATTTCATAACTGCGCCATTTGCACGTGTTAATAAACGATAAAATAACATGAAATCTACGTAGGATTAGTTGCTGGAATTAAGTGCTCAACTTCTCTGTGAAATTCGGAACGTAACCGCTTTAAAACAGCAAACGTTGCACTCTATAAAACCGAATGTAACCGCGTACTGATTAAACTTTGATTAGTTACTTTATTAACCATCGTAGTTTGCAAATTACTGGTATGGATACATAAATTATTATGATACATATTTCAGCTCGTGTCTTCATCCGCATGGAATTGGGCAATATTGCGCTTGAATATACAGGGTTAAAAATGTTTATGGGCACAGATTCGGAGATATGACGTCTCCCTGCCTGACGCCACAAAGTATGTAGTATTTATTCATGTGCTGACACTACGTTGCAATGGAATAGGTACGTAACATTCTTTTATTAAAAAAATACATAAGAATAAACTTAAGACTACCTTCTCCAAATTCAAATCCTACTAATATTATAAATGTGAAAGTTTAGATGTTTGGATGTTTGGATGTTTAGATGTTTGGATGTTTGTATGTTTGTTACTCAATCACGCCAAAACGGCTAAACGGATTTGGCTGAAATTTGGGACATAGATACTTTGTAGCCTGGAGAGGAACATAGGCTACTTTTTTTCCGGAAAAGTATCACATTCCCGCAGGATAACGTCGTGTAATTAACGCGCGCGAAGCCGCGGGCGGAAAGTTAGTAACTGATAAACTAAGATAATGGACTCACAAATACAAACATTTAAAAAATAATAATAGACATCATAACCTTACTTTGGGGGTATTCCCGCGCTTAGTCACTTAGTCGCCACTCGAGAACTTTTCTTCCCCAACGGGTCCCCATCAGTTCTGCGAGTGATGTGGCTTGCCCATTGCCACTACTAGGTACCTAGCGACTTTGCGAGCTACGTCGGTAACCTTGGTTTTTTGCGAATATCCTCATTACGAATCTTGTCGCCGAGCATAGCTCTCTCCATTGCTTGTTGAGTGACTTTAAGATTATTTAAAAGGGCAGCAGTAGAGACCACGAATCAGTGCCGAAAGTTATCACATTGCTCGTAAACCTTAGTTTTCAGGCTCTCCGGGAGACGGGAGGTAAAAATTTGTCGTAGCTTCCTGAACGCAGCCCAACCGCGTTGGATTCGTCGTGCCACCTCTTTGTCAAAGTTGGACTTACCTAAAAAAAAAAAAAATTTAAAATTTAAATCTGTTTATTTCATGAAAAAAAGTACATATTAGAATTAAATTAAATTCATGCATTATTTATTAGGCAGAATCTTAAAATTAAAGATTATGAGCCAGAATTGGATTGGATTTGTTGCTTATTTATAAACATAAGTATATGTGGTCATTCTTATTACATATTTAGGATATAAGTAGTTACATTATATATTTTTACCACTTTTACATATAAAGAATACCTATATTTATTTAGTATAGATATGAATGTGTAATCACCCCTCACTATTTGTATTTATCTATTATGAAATATTTTTTTAGGATGTTTTTGATTTGAATGGGTTTTTTGTCCTTAATTTTATTTATAATGTTCTTTGGCAATCCATTCAGAATCTGAGGAAGTTTACACATGCATACCCTTTTCCCATAATCATTTTTACATTTCGGTATTTCATACAAAGGTATGAAATACCGAAACCTAACCTAACCTAACCGGACCGTTTTTCGAAGGTAAATAAATGTATTCGTCAACAACTTCAAGTGTATCGTTCCCAACAGTTAAGGGTAACTGTAAAACATGAGCATTCAAAATGACTTCTGTCTTGGTCATTTTTATTTTAAGACCCACTTGTTGGGATACTTTACAAAGATTGCTGAGCATGATACCGAGTTTGCCCAGTGACTCCACCCAGAATGACTATGTCGCCGGCGAATCGACGGTGAGCGATGTATTCAACGTTTATGTTGTTGCCAAGTTCGTTTCAATCCAAATGCTTGAAAAATGCTTGAATCTTCCCGAGCGTTAGTAAACAGATTCGGAGATATGACGTCTCCCTGTCTGATGCCAGGCTGAATTGGAATAGGATTCGAACTCTGGTCTCGTATACAGACCGACACAAAGCGGCCGATTATACTCATCTTTTGTCTGTATAATCTGTCCTAGCGTATGTATAATAATCTATTGTGCTGAAGCCTTTTCGGAGCCCGGCTTATTCGGGAGGCTGGAAGTCATCAAGCCTGTGTGTGTAACCTATCAATGAATATAACGATTGAATTGGTACTATTCTAAACCAGTAGGAACTGAGAAGGAACGCGTGGCGCAGTGATTAGCACGCTCGGCCTTCGATTGTTGAGGTTGAGCAACTTTCGCAATGGTCGGTCGCGGGACGGGTGAAACTTTTCATCTCGAGCTCCTCCGTGCTTCGGAAGGCACGTTAAGCCGTTGGTACCGGCTGCATTTGCAGTCGTACATATCCATCAATCCGCAATGGTCGGCGTGGTGGGTCATGGCCCATTCTACTTATCCATCTATAAGGAAGCCCAGTACCCCTGTGGGGACATTAAATGGCTGGTGATGATGATAAACAAGTACTAATAAACAAGATTATGATTGTTTTAATCCTTTAAAACTGTTACTGTAATTAATTAATGAATAGTTCCGATTTCCTCCACACTAGGTTTTCATTAGCATGCGGCGCTGGCAGTACTTATGGACACAAGTGTAATTAATGCAATACTTAAGCACAATTTATATCGCACTTTTGCAAGCTTAAATACAAAGTTCATCTTGTCCGTGTAGCCTATAGTTTAAGACTCAGAGGTTACATTCTAAGAAGCTTTTGAACGAAGTCTGGACGTGACTAAAAATATTATTATTCACAAAACGCCATTATTACACCCGATGAAAAGCACTGATAAATAAGAAGGTTGAATAGGGATATTTTTTGTAACTTTTTCGACGTTTTAGTGGGGTGTGCAAATGGAAACGTATCGATAAATCTAAGAAATTAGTACTATTCTGAATACAAGCAATAATAACAAGACTGTAGTAATATTAGTTTTAACCGCCATTCTAGTCTAATGGTACACACATAGCACTGGTATCAGATTAAGTGGTCTCGGGTTCGATTCCCAGTGGGGGTAGATATTGTTGTCAGTTTGGTTGGGCTTGTTCTAAGTCGGCCTGGCTAGCTACTACCATCATAACTAAGTCTGACGTTAATGATGTTTTCACCATTATTCTGTTATAGAAGTTAAAGATAAGATAATCAGTTCCTTAGTGATTGAGGATTCCGGGAGTAGTGCGCTTCCACCTCAGCCTTATCACCACTAAATATCATGTGTGATGAAGGCTAAGTGCTACCCCGTTGAAAATATAAAAAATGTCTATTTAAATTTAATTGTTATGTAAATTAATTCCGATTTCCTCCACACTTGATTTTCATAAGCATGCAACCGACACTCTGGAACTACTTATGGACACAAGTGCAGTTAATAGGTGCAAGCTCTCCAATCTCTCCGTACTTATTCCGATAAGCACCTATTTCGCACTTCTGCAGTCTTAGATAATATTGCTTCATCCTTATTTTCTTTAGGCAATTAGGCTAAATTATGCAATCAAAGTTATGGTGGAATAAAGGAACTCACATTCATACTTAAATACATAAAGGCGCTATACTCGGAAAAAGTATGGACTTTTTGATATAAAACAGATTACTGTAGGACGATTAGAGTTGTTACAAATCTGGTAATAAGATATATATTTCTTCATACCTTTATCTAGATTCGTATAGCTTCAGAAACACGATTATAAGATGTTGCCTCAACACTTTTTCTTTTCAAATAGACCTCTAAAAAGCGAAAATTCATGATTATTCTTAAATGGGGTTACATATACTATTGGAAATTGGTTAAAATAGTGGACAGTAATAATATTTAGAATCGTGTAGAAGCATTTTTAAAGAATCGCTATAGTTTTTTTAATACGAAGGGATTTTGTGTTTTTTTTGTCTAATCTGCAAAATCGGTCTCACTCCCGCGCGCGTCGTCTTCTCATTGCTATCTCATTTCAGCATAATTTTTTCGACTATCGCCTTAACCCTAAACACAATAGGTACACACTCCTTTTTGGGCAGTCGTGTAAAAATAGAGGAGCCTGTAGCGCGAGTGGTTAGCGCTCGGCCTGCGAACGTTGAGGTTGAGTGAGCAACTTTCTCTATGGTCGGTCACAAGATGGGTGACCAATAAGTTGCTATCTTGCGCTCCTCCGTGCTTCGGAAGCTTCGATCATATAATCGAAGTTCGGAAGGCACAATAAGCCGTTGGTCCCGTTAGTAAGTACCCACTAATCCGCATTGGGCTCGCTTGGTGGGTCAGGGCCTATTCTCCTTTGCCATCCATAAGGAAGGTCTGTGATCTAACATGCCTTCCTTATGGATGGCCAACTAACTTATTAATATACCGTGCTAATGCAATAACCGGAAAGCCCATACACCCCAACCAATTTATTTTTATATTAAATTAATATCATTGAAAAAAAAATTTTTTTTTAAAACCATCTGTCAAGATATTTGTGCTCATAGGTCTCCGATTTCTGCGGATTTCTGACTGATTTTGAGCTCTACTATGACACGACGTAAGAAAGCACGTGACTGAGAGAATAAATAGGCAGTAGACACAAGCATTTTTACAAGCAGCAAAAAATGAAAACTTTTTTTTTATTTAACCCCTATATCACAAATGTGTGAAATCGATTCTACTCTCGATTCCGAGCAAACAAATTTCTCAGTTTTAAGTCAGTTGTATAAGGGACTAAAATTAAAAAAGTTATTTGATAACATCACTTTGACAGCTTTTGACGGAGAGTACCTATAGTTTACTATGGGTAGTAATTAACCGATCGACTGAAATACTTTTTTACCGACAACAATACTAGGGGAGCGACTTAGTCGCTAATCTAACCTAACCTAAATCTGGAAAATAATGTATTTAGAAAAAATCGACCCGTCTCACAACCAGCTCTGATGGGATGGATGTGAGACGGGTCGATTTTTTCTAAATACTTTATTTTCCATTTTTCTATGATAAAAATTGCATTGTGAATGCAAAAAAGTAAAAATGTAAATAACTAACCTAAATCTATTTTTTTCGCTACCAAACCTTAGGTAAATTTTGTAATTTTTAGTCGGTCGGTTTATTACCTAGCGGATCCTCGCGGTTTCACCCGCGTGGTACCCGTTCCCGTGGGAATATCGGGGTAAAATATAGCCTATGTCACTTGGGAAGAATGTAGCTTTCTAATGGTGAAAAATTTTCTAAATAGGTCCAGTAGTTTCGGAGCCTATTCGATGCAAACAAACAAACAATCAATTCTTTCCTTTTTATAATATTAGTATAGATAATATTCCGTTTACTATTACGATTAACCTAAAGATAGTTTTCGTGCTAAAGCTAGTGCTCATCGCAAAGCATCGGTAAATTTAATGGAAAACTCTTATGTTGGGGCTTCACCTGCATTAATAACGGCATCTTAGCGCGCTAATTGAATCAAATTAGTGCACTAAGACCCAGCTACACCTGCGTAATATATCAAATAGCGCGCTAATTAATGGCATTAGACGCAGGTGAAGCTCGGGCATTAGAAGGAAAATAAAAAAATCTGATTGTTAAAGTCCCACAAATTCCTTTTTGTATTGCGAATCTATGCAAATTATCTCGTCCGTGCTATTTGACGTCAGTTCTCAAACTGACGGACATGAAATAACAAAGGCAGTATAAATTGACCGAGCTGCAATCAATAGTGATTTATGATCACAATGCTTGTATAAAAACCCATATTTTGAGCTTTATTGATAATAGAAACCCCAGCTCTGCCCAATAACAAATGTGTGCAACATTTGTTATTGGGCAGAGCTGGGGTTTCTATTATCAATCTATAACATTAGCTTAAGATTTATTTGTCAGTACAATGTTATTATTATTATTTCTAAATAGCAATCTCTTCCAGGCAACCATGGGTGATATAATTAACTAACCGACAAAAAATTACTAAATTTACCGACCAAAATACTACATAGGTTTGGTTGAGGAAAAATAGGTTTTAAAGATAAAGATAATTTATTTGCATAATTACATTGAGATCTTAAACTTCTAAATACAGTTTCACATATTTTGCCAAATGTAATGGCGTGCAAAGTTGCGTGCGTGCGTGGTTAAGTCAGGTTAGATTGGCGACTGTCGCTCACCTAGTATTTTTGTCGGTAAAAAAGTGTTTTAGTCGATCGGTAAATTACTTCCCTTTCTCAAATACTCGGGAGAAAGATATCCATACTAATATTATAAATGTGTAAGTGTGTTTGTTTGTTTGTCCGACTTTCACGACAAAACGCAGCAACGGATCGACGTGACTTTTGACATATCTACTCCACTTTTATCCTGAAAAACCATCACATTCCCGCGGGATAACGTCGTGTAGTTCACGCGGGCGAAGCCGCGGGCGGAAGGCTAGTTTGTTGCTCATAAATAAATGGATTAGACCAACCGTCGGAAAATGAATACTTAGCTCTTTTTCTCTCAAAAAAGCAAACAGGTTGAAAGAGCTGATTTTGCACTTCAATAACTTCAATTGACTCGCAATAAAATCGTTTACAGTCGATTCGTACGACAACGTGTTTTTCGAACGATTTTCCCTGAATGATTCTAAAGCCTTTCATTCAATAGTACAGAAAAATAGTCCATTAGCCGAACTTGGACGTGCGCATTCACGTTTTAGAGAACTACAAATTGGCAAAAAAACGTACTTTTTATTTCTTCTTACATTTTAATTAACTTGTCGAGAACATAAAATCCTTGGGGCTGTATAAATACTGAGTATTTTTACACGCAAACAAAAAAGTGATTCCTTGAATGGTTTGTGTTCATTAAGGAGTTCTTTAAAACTTTAAGTGTGTAAGTGCAAGTGTTTTATATATTATTACGACAAAAGTGAACATAAAACAATATTTTATGATAATATTTTTGCAAACAAAAATGTTGAACTTTATTATTGAAGGTTTACTTACATGTTTATTAAAACATGACGATGAAACCAGCTCGTAGATTATTCGGTCGCAGTTGTCGGCCTGCGAGTCTGTCGTAGGTCTGCGGGTCAGTCCTGGTCGTCTTCCAGTTTCAGGGTTCAGGTCCGTCCCGTTTGTCGATCGATAGTCATCTGTCTGTATGTGTCATCCCTGTCATCATAATTATGTCTGTCAGTCTGTCAGTCATTAGTCGAAGGAGGTTGGACGCCGCGACATAGATAGTATATATCTATTTTTATAAGCCGCTACTATTAGAAAAATTCAACCCGTCTCACACCTAGCGCCGATGGGACACGAACCAACGACCTTTCACTGTCCGGGCGAATGCTCTAAGCTACATGGTCGTAAGGAGACGCGTCGAATTTATTCAATAAGTACCTACTTCAATTCTATGGCGCTCTGTTAGCCAGCGTCTATTTCATCAATGTGAAGTTAATAATACCCTCGACAATCGAAAGTAGATATTTGACAATCGATAAAGATGAAATAATAGCTACTTCAAATTATTTTTACATTTTTGTATTCACAATGCAATTTTTGTTATTGAAAATAATAAAGTATTAGAAATAAAACTCTATTACTTCAGTTTTTCTTCAAAATTGCATTGTGAATGCAAAAATGTAAGTAGTCCCAGATTACTACCTTGGTCTTTTCAAGACCAGAGTGAACAGGCATCTCCTGGGCAAGCATCCAACGTCTTACACCACACCCTGTTAATAAACAAGATGGTGGTCGAATACTGCCCAGTTTTTCATAAACAATGTAAATGTAATTAATATTTACGTAAATAAGGTTTTAGTAAAAAATTAATTTATATGACAAGCTTTTTTGCTGACTGAACTTTAATATTGTATTGTCACCTGAACCAAACAAGTATATAAAATTTCAGCTCCATCGGACACTGGGAAGTGGGTCAAATTAAGCTTGCAAGATTTGTCCCCCACTAACTAACATACTAACTAACTATTGTGAAAAACGAAATATATGTAGCTTTCTTCCGCCAATACTTACTTTTTTGCGGAAGTAAGCTACATATATTTCGTTTTTCACAATGGTTAGGGACTTCCGCCAAGTGACGCCTAAATCAAACCGCCGCGCTACCTTTTGTTTCAGAACACCTTTAATTTAAACTTATTGCCGTAAACGGATACGAGAAAAAGTCAACACCCTTCTCACAGAATATCGCGAAAGAAACTTAGTATTCTGCGAGATCGAAAGTAACATTATTCACGTTACGAAAGATGTAAATGGTCCCGAATCCGCCATGTTTAACATTCAGGCGAGGTTCCGTAGTATTATAAGCAGTTTTCACTGAACTATTTCCACTATGGAGATATATGGTGCGGTCATAGTGACATGTGTCAAGTCCGCCACCTCAAATGTACGGGAAGGATAAATAATATCCGGTATATGGTAATTAATAGCGGAATACTCGAATCCCGTGTCGGAGAGGTTAACGCGGTTAAGCAACTTTCGCAATGTTCGGTCACGGGATGGATGTCCATAATCTTATATTATAATTAACAGCCAGATATATAACAGATAAGTATTTAACAGATTATAACAGCTAAATTTGCCCAAAACAACTGTAAAATTGTTTTTGTTCAAATCACTTTGACTTATACACACATACACACATCAAGTAAACATGCACACTTTTGTACTTAATTAAAAATAATGCAAAAAGTTACCTACTTGATTTAGACCTATTCTGATTTCTTTACATAATTTGTATTTTTAAGTTATTTTATTTTATAATCTACTGTGACCTATTAGCAGAGAAGCTGGTCTTTCCCAACACAAGTACTTTAATTATTGTAAAGGAAGTTTTAGCAATTTAAGATTATTGCAATAAATGCATTTGATTATTTTATTCTTATAATCTCGAGCTCATCCGTGCTTTGGAAGGCATGTTAAGCCGTTGGACCAATCCGCATTGGGCCCGCGTGGTGGGTCATGGCGCTTTCTCCGTATCCAATATATAAGGAAGACTGTACTGTACCCCAGGAGTGGGGATATTAAAATAGCTGATGATGATGATGACTCTAGGAGTTGTCACCCGGAATGATTGTTATAAAAGGTAAGTATTGTTAGATTGTTATAAATTGAACATGTCTATTTGTCTTGGTCTGGGTGTTTACTATGTATATTAAGTATGTATTTACAAACACATGTATTTAAGTAGGTATATATTTATCCGTTATCAAGTTTTCCATGATACAGTTTCTTAATGAAATTAAAATGGGCTTAGATAATTGGTGTGAATGTAAGAAGTTATTTATTTATTTATTTATTTATTTATTTATAAACAATTTAAAGCTCATTACATACATATACTTGTAAGTAAGCTATGTTAAAGGTCGAGATTAAATAAATAAATATTATTCTTATATTATTATTCTTACAATCACGCCAATTATTTAGTTAAATAAGTAGTTAGGTATAATTAAGAAACTGTGTCATGGAAACTAGATAACAGATAAATTTAAACTTATATACTTTTTTTTGTAATCATACTTAATATACACAGATAACACCCAGACCAAGACAAATAGATATGTTCATGCATACAAATATTTGTCTTGAATTTGAATCAAACCCAAGACCTCAGAAGACAGGTATCTTACCCCAAATCGGTCGTCAAAAAACAAAAGCCTCAAAAACAAATACTTTCCCATTTCACCACCAGCGGAAAGACATTAAACGTTTGTAACATTCCATACATTGTAGAAACTAAACAAATTAAAAAATGGAAGCTTGGGAATGTGAAGAGATTATCAAAGTTTTTTCAATGATTATCGAACAAACAAACACTTCGGCTAAACTGTACAATCGCGATACCAAGGTTTGAATGTTCGTGATATTTACTGAAAAGATCTGTATTTGTAGAAGTAATTTGTGCTAAGTTTCACCTACCGGATATTCGTAGTGTCTTTGGAAAAAAATTATGAACATTGATAATTTTTCGTCAATAATGACTACATTTTGACAGGTTTGACTTTTATAGTACTTGTTAGTTGTGTTCAAGCAAAGGTAACGAGTATATAGAGCCACGAATAAAACGTACTTATTTGATAAAGTTAGTTTAAACAATTATAGCTACATATATTATTAATTTTACTGTGTACTTATTTCTATTCAAATTACTAAAACAATAATTTTCTGGTAATAAAATTATTAAATATATAGGTAATTAGTGTTTTCTCAAAACAGAATGAAGAAATTAAATACTTAAACAATAAAAAGCTCCTTGCGAGAGTGACATAGTATGGCTATAAAATTATTTTCTATAATTATTAGGGAGGCTGAAACAATTAAACTCGACCCTCATTATACAATTTAAACATAATATTTTGTTACAATAATTTACGGAAAGACGTATAATTATGAGTAAACAGATAAGGAACCCATTTAAGAATTCTACAAAATGTCTGGAGAGCTTAATTTAGGTATATAATTTTAATATCACTTACTGGGCTTGTCGAGATCACTTATAAACTCCTCGGTTTCCACGTATCCTGGTACTTCAGTCACTGCGAGAACCACCAGAATAATTGTCAAACCTGGCTTCCCAGGCAAACATCTTCTAAACATCTCCATTTAATCACACTTAATCACTGTACTCATCACTAAAAAACTACATTGTCATCATAAAATAAAAAAGTTTACATTCCCTCAAAAATGAAAAATCTGGCAGGCTACAATTTAAAAGAAAAAACACGAGCGTCCTAATTTGTATACGTCACTTTTAACGATAAATCAGTCATCATTAGTTTACATTGAAGCGGAGACGAGCTTAAAGCACGTGTTGCCCGTCTGTAAACAATACGCGATTTGATAAACGCCCGTTAGCGGACAAAGCGTGCGTACTCTCCCATGCCGCCGGGCACACTGATCGAAAACCGATAGGGCGCGAGAACAAACGCAAAGCAGAGTAATGACAGCTTCGAATTCAAATTTCGTGAATGGAACGAAGCGCAGGGGGCCGATTCTCAGGCAATCGAGAAAAGTTCATATTTATAGCTCGAAATTCAAATATTTTACGAAGATAACACATTTTGTGTATTGTCAGAATTTCACAATCGAAAAAGTTCGAACGAAAACCAGTCGAACGCAACGAGTGCTACAGACCAATCGATGTTCGTATACGAACTTAGCTGTCAAAATGAATTTGTTGACATGTGGGACAGCTTAGTTTGTTTGAAACGTTCTAACTTTTCAATAGAAACCACAAACAAAATGTTCGAAATACGAATTACCACACTGAAAAAGTTCGAATGCGTGATAATCGGCCCCCTGATGTCTCTTAAATTATGAAAAAATAATGAAGATCGTGTGAAGAATAGTGACACAAAATGGAGCGCAGAGTGACAGCTTAGAATTCGAATTTCGAAAATTGAACGGAGCGAAGAGATGTCGAAATTATGAAAAATTAATGAATGTTGTGCGGAAAAAGGAGGTGTGAAGTAATTTTTAACTGACTCAAAAATTGAAAAGGAGGAGGTTATCTATTCGTCGCGTTTTTTTTTTTTTATATGTATGTACACCGATTACTCGAAGACGGCTGAACCGATTGAAATGATTCAAACTTTATAACATTAGGTTTTTTCCCAAGTTGGTCCCATTTTTAGAATTTTTGAAATCGGTTCAGTAGTTTTCAGGAAATCTTGAAAATACTGTTGTTTTCGTTAACACTTCATGTGAATTTATTACGTATCTTTAGGCATAACTCCTTTGTTTATAAACCGATTTAGATGATTCTTGTTTTGTTGGAAAGGGGATACCAAAGGGGATCAAGGTATTTTAACCGACTTCAAAAAAGGAGGTTTTCAGTTTGATCACATACCTATTTACCAGAATACACGTAAATTGCTTGCATGATGCACTAAAAAGAGCAATATGTACTTTATGGAGCGCTCACATAGTCCAAAAATGTTTGCAAAAATTATTTAACAATGAAACATCTAGAGCAAATATTTTAAACATTTTCTAAATAGCAGTGTGGAAGCATCAATAAGTTCCATTATGAGTAGAAAAAGGTTTTAGTAATTTTGGAACTAACTAGGGAAGAGCTAACTAAGATTACTGCCTTATTCTATTCGTGTTCATAGCAAAAGTCCTTAAGATCTTTTAAGTTTTGAGAAATCTGTTGTCTCAACACTCTTTCTGGAAGCTCTAAAGTTTTATGCACTTACGAGTTTTCTGCGAGTATGAAAGTTTTCAGTTCTTGTAATAGAACAACATAATAAATTGATGAAAACTTTACGCTAGCTGATCTACTTTGGAAAGTTGAAGTATGAGATTTTATATTATTTTTATGCATTCACAATGCAATTTTTGTAAGTAAAGGAAAAATGTGATAGTAAAAAACCACGAGCCCTATAAGTAGCTTTCAGGCGGGATTCGAACCCGCGCCTCCGGGAATACTGGGTCGAAATTTTTCAAGCCACCTGAAAGGTGGGGTACGATCTAGAAAAACCGAGAAAGCAAAGTACGCAAACCGGTCAAGAGCTAGTCGGACTCAAGCAACGAGGGTTCCATTCCGTACCATCATAAATTTAAATAAATATAACGTGAAAATCTTTTCATCGGCGAGGGATTCGACAGAGCATTTGTGGTGTAGAATATTGCAGTTTTAGGTCAACGCCAGCTCTTGACCGATAGTGGAACTAATAAAATTTTTGTTGATGATTTCTGAAAAAGTTTACTATTTAGAGGCATTGTTTTATTTTTCATTTTACATTTACAGTTACATTTTACATCAAAAGTCGAAAACTATGCTTCTTAGGACGACCGATTTGGCGCAGGGGTAGGCTACCCACCTTCTGCGCCAGTGGTCTCGGGTTCGATTCCCGAACAAGACAAATATTTGTGTGCATGAACATGTCTATTTGTCTTGGTCTGGGTGTTTACTATATATATTAAGTATGTATTTACAAACAAAAAGTATTTAAGTATATATTTATCCGTTATCAAGTTTTACATGATACAGTTTCTTAATGAAATTAAAATGGGCTGAGATAATTGGTGTGAATGTAAGAAGTTATTTATTTATTTATTATTATTTATTTATTATTATTTATTTATTATTATTTAGGAAAAAAAGAGAAAATGTTTGAGAATGTGTTGTATTGTAAGCTATTTTGTGCTTTGCGCCATACCATACTTAAACATGCGCAGCTGTCCCCTCCATGTCACTGTCAGCGCTAGATGGACAATACGTGCCGCTACTTATACTTGTTCGTTTACTTCTTTGGATCTTATTATCATATACTTACTCTGAACTAATCTGAAAAAGGTTAGGTCGCTTTAGTTGGGTAACGCCACCTAGTACAAATTTCTGAACTTAACGATGAAAACTCAAAAGAAACACTCTCTTTACTTGATCTGTTTGCTTAGTGGAATAGAGGTGTGCGAGGTGCTAGCCTTTGTGAAGAAGAATGAGGATTTAATTTTGCTCAGTGGATTAAAAAGTTGGAAAGAGCATCTTAAAATATATTAAATGTCTTGTACTAAGTATTAGTGCACGGCAGATATGTCTGCATGCGGTCGAAATCTAATACTAGTCTATTTCCACCTCATGACAAAAAAATGTACTGTAACTAGCGCCAAAAACGCCCCAGTCGCACGCAGAGTTATCTGACACGGACTTTACTTTCAATCCTGTTTAGTTCTAAACAGTTAATGCGACCTAGAGTAGATATCTCTGCGCGCGACTGGAGTGTTTTTGGCGCTAGTTACAGTACAAATTTTTGTTAGTAGGTTATGGAAAAGATAATTATGAAATTTCCACCGAGCGCAGACTTATTTGGCGCGCACTCTACATAATTGAATGTGACGCATTTCACACTATCACTAATCATGTCATAGGTCACGATAAATAATGATGTACATAAAAAGAGTATGATATAAGAATTTGCAGATAAATCCAAATAATTTAACTTAATTATTTCGGAAAGTATAGGTCTGGTGAAAGTGTGCTTTTGCAAAAATAATCAGGTAAGTTAAATCTAAATCATTATATATTACGTGATATTTAACTGAAAGCATTTTTCATACATTATTCTGCGGGGTACATAAGCTACAGGTATGTATTTAAATTAGCTCGAAATATTTATTAAAACGACTACTTACTCGAAACATGTTTCTCTTGTCACATGAAATCCTATACTATTTTTCTACACAGACAGAGCTTAACGCAGCATTTCCATGGTGCCAGTTACTCCTGCAGCCGCTGCGGGCGTGGTACCGCAGCCACAGCTCGAAAAGAACTAGATTAAAATAAAAAAAAAAAAAAATTAAGCCGCCTTCAAAACCAAACTGCAAACAAAAACTCATTTCCCAAAAACACGTAAAAGTGAAAAATAAATTGAATCATTCAATTCAAAGTACGAAAGTGCGGGACTTTTTCTAATTAATCTTGAAATTATTGATCTGATTGAAGTCGGTGTCAAGCCAGCGTTAATTGCATTGTGAATGCAAAAAAGTAAAAATTTTAATAACTTATAATAAATGTGTTATTTTATATACTTATTTACTATTATGTTGATCCATGATGTATAATATTATGGGACAATTTTAATGTATAAGAAATTTGTTAATTGATAACAGTATTATGACTTTCATGATCTACTTTGAGTACCATATATGATAGTAAGTTTTTTAAATAAAGCTACTATTTTTGCTAAATATCGTTTTAATACAATGTAGACTTAAATACTACCCCAACTAACTAATATGACAGCTTAATTACATATCTGACATAGTGTTTAGCTAAATTTAATCTGCTGGGTAATTTCCGTGGCCTTTATTGTAATTTCCATGGTCCGCCAGTTTTCAACATTTTTTTTCAGCAAAAGTATAGATGTCGTGCGTGGCGAATTTTTATATAAGTACTTATTGTTTAAATTTGCATAAGCTTTCGAAATATTTGTGTAATACACCATAATTTAGCGATTTCAAAAACACCCTGGAAATTACACGGATAACACATTTCCGAAGAACTACCCTTATAGGTAATTATTTTTTTAGTCCACCCAAAGTTCACCTCTTTTGATTTACAAATCAAATTTCAACGCCATCTTGCAGCTTTATTGTAGGTCAGCTAAAACAACTGCGGTAGGCGAGGGAACCGCACCGTACCATGGAAATACTGCGTTATTAGTATTGCCAAGCAAATAAAATATTTTAATCGCAAATATTAAGTGTAATAAAGAGTATAATTTAATATGTTGAAGTAGTTGGAAGGTTTGACCTTCGATAGTTAAACAACTTTTGCTATGGTCAGTTTTAGGAGGGGTGATCAAAAATATGTGTCTTCAGTTATTGAAAATGAAGTATTAAGTGGTTTAAATCGACCCGTCACACAACTAGCTCCGATGGGACTCGAACTCGTGACCTTTCACCGTCCGGGCGAATGCTCGTCTTCATTTTTTATATGCTGATAATATTTGCTTCGAGTAACTAATTGTAGCCATTAAAACTTTTCAATACTCATTGTATTTCATGGTGGAATAATCCATTCTCCTAATCCTTCCATGAGGAGTAGAATCATGATCATTTATTTATGTCACCTGACATTTTATACTGGATGGAGATGGAAAGAGCGCAGCTTGGTATTGCTCAGCGTGGTCGAATCAGGAATAACGAGATCCGTAGGAAAATTTCAACAATAGGCATCGCTCAAATGAAGTATTCAGTCATACTGAATTGGCGATGCGGGAGACTGAACACACAGTGCGATGAACCGATGGCCGTTGGGGTGGAAAGGTTCTTGAAAGGTGTCCATGAACCGGGCGATGTTCCGTGGGCAGGCCTTTTTATCCTGGGGGAAATGCCTTCGTGGAACCCCCGCTCTTTGTCCCGCCTTTGTGGGACTTGAACCAAGAAAACGCCCAGGGTGATCTCTGTGCACTTGCACCGAGATTACGGTATTATGGTATAGTCAGGTGGTCTCTGCCCTGTGCCTGCGTCACTTCAAAGCTCTATCCACGCCTTCCTCCGGTGATGCATGCTGGGGGCACCTGGCGCGCCTTTCCACCGCGGGGGTCCTGGATGCACGACGGAATTTTCCTTTTCACCGCCCACCCCTTCGTGAGCAAGCCTCCTACTAAGTGGACCGACGATCTACCGCTGGATGTGGGCAGCTCAGGAGGTTGTGGGAATTGTACGGCTAATGATGATGATGTTGACATTTTATCAAACTATACCAATCGAATTCTATTCTATCACCGGACGTCAGGCATACGAACGAGTCAGTAATTATGCAAATAGAATGAGCGATAACGCTAAACTTCCAAGTCCTATAATTCCGATAAAGCACAACACAACCAATTTCACTTACCCCAAAAGAAAATTTCTTTCAAACGGCTAACGATTCGTTTTTGTTTCACTCGTAGTACAAACAATTGAATCACATAAAACAAATCGCTCACTCACAATATTAAACAAAAGACACAAAAAGTTGTAACCACAATATTACGTCGGCGGGTAACATTGACTAAACTCGAAAGAATAAAGAAGCAATAAAGCAAAATCTCTTAACCGTTTGAATTACCAGCAATCTCCTAAAGGTTGCACACTTAAGTGTAAATAGGTACTCTGTGGTAGACGTATTAAGGTTACGTGTGCGGAACTTTTAGCCGGGGAGTTTGCCTTTTTTACGCCATTTTGTTTCCCTGTTATTTTATGAGCGATATTTACATATTTACGGCTCGGGCGTTTTTATGTGCTTTTTTTAAAGGAGATTACTCAGGCCTTGTTATCAGAAGCCGTTCGAAACCGCGTTAAACTTTACAAAACTCGAGTCAATTTGCTCTTTGTCTTTATCTCCGATTTTCGTCAAGCTGGAATTGGATTTTGTTTATTTTTTGTGGCTATTTAATTAAGGTTTTAGTATTAAACTAAAAACTGTTAAGTAACCTGAATTGTACCTACTACCTATTAAAAATAGGAAAATTTAAGCTTCCATAAAGAAAACTGCAAACCGAAATTTAAACACGAATGAATTCAGTAATAATTTGAATTATTCAAATTCAAAGGACAAAAGTGCGGGAGTTTTTCTAATTAATCTTGGAAGTTACTGATAGATATGAAGGCTTTCATGGGACTAAATTGAAACTTAAGTCTATGAGATAAAAAAGGATTATCACAACTCTCTTTCACTCGATTCTGGCTTGCCCGGAGAGTGAGAGGGACGGGTATAACCTGCAGGTGTCATGTTAGCTTGGCCGAGTTATAAGTCAAATAAGCCTACATGACAGCTTAGCGGCTGTGAAATGTCATTGAATGATCACTGAATCGCTGTCATTGATATTAAGCTGTCGTGGTACGAATAAGCGAAGCAGATCACTTTAGATCCTAAACAAAACCGCAATAAGAGTTGATAGTAGGCACCCTGGTAATTGAACTTCCGATAGTTAAGTACTGTAGTTATAAATCCCTTTTATTTTGTACTGAATAGCACTTACTTCTAGTTCAATTATTTTCCTATTTTATTTTACCCACTACAATTCATGAAAGGCGGGTGCTAAACCTTGCACTGAAAAATCTGTAGTGGTGTGGATTTATAGAGATTTATTTTGATTAAATTCAGTGCGAAAGAACTTTTGTAATTTGTTTTATAGGAAAATCTATCGCTGGGGTTATCTCAGTGAAACCTAGGACGACCGCCCGCGTAGTTACTTTGTGGTGAAACTAAGGGGTATTTAAAATACACTCGTTTGCAAAAAAACACTTGCATTTGCTTTATTTTCATACTTTTTCCCATTTTTTTGCTCTTTTACAGATCATCTATTAGTTATTTCTCTACACCATCACCATTAAATAAATGCAAAATGACTCTTCCTCGAATAAAAGCCTCAAATAACACCGAAACCCCCCATTTCCCCAAAGCGGAAAAATATTAAAAAGTTGTTTACGTTCAGTAGGTACATTGTTCTAAGAAACACAACTAATATTTTACATTTTTGGAAGTTTAAGAATAGCTTGAAGAGATTTTCAAAGTTGTTTCTAATGATTAACGGAAAATCAAACGGCTATCTAGCACATTTCATTTGACACAAAAATTATTGTTAAAATAAACTGACAGTTTTATTTAATTTAGTGATTATTGTATTTAAGTGAATATGTTTTATATGAAAATAAAGCGCCTGTTTTTCTGCAAAGGGGTTTATTTCGCCTTCCTGCTTATAAAATGGTACTTCTCAATTAACTCTGTTTGATATTCTTATGCCGATTTTACACGGACTTAGTAACTAATAAATAAATATTTTCTTACAATCACACCAATTATCTAAGCTTATTTTATTATTTATTAACTAATGCTTAGTATTTGTCACTAACACTAATACCTACAGTGTAAAACAGGCTGAAGAAGTGCTTAGTATTAGTGACACTGCCAGTGCGAAAGAATAGAAGCCCATTCTATTTAGAAGAAGACTACGGTACCCTCACCACTGTCACTTGCGGTATTGTGTAAACAGCCACGACAAGTGCTTAGTGACAAATTGAAATGACAAAGACGAAAATAGGGTATTTTAAATTTTGGATTACTTGCAACATAAGTACTCAAAATTTGAAAAAATATATGTTATTTTACAGTCTTTTATCTAGTGATTCCGGCCATTCAATAGGTACTCTATTAGTGACACTTAACTGCATCAAATAAAATTCATACCATGTAATAGGTAATTTAATGTAGATTAATTTTGTCATTGACAGTTTTCTTCTAGACCCAACAGTTTTTGTACAAAATGGAGAAAACCGTGGCGAGGGACATATTTTCAATGAAAAAGGGGGGAAGGGGGGAAAATTGGTCTGCCACCGGGCAAAATCGAGCTCAGCAAGGTCGAATTAGTCTAAAAAAACCCGGTTTCAAACTGTTACATTAAATGCCGCTCAACTTCAAAAGGAGAAGGCTTTTCAAATTATTCTTCTAGACTAATATGCAATGTTCTTCAATTGTTTCTGCGGTCGAGAATCCTAGCCTTAAATTGCGCAATTCCTGTCAATACCCGACAGCTATGTCGTCACGACCATATCAAGCAATTTAGGGAGATGTCAAAATGTAGCAACCTGTTGCTGAAATACGGCCACACAATACCACGAAAGTTGCCTCAAGATTGCTCCACTTAATTGCTCAAGATTGATCCATTACAGTTACCAAGCAATTAAAGCCAAAAATAATTGCCCGTGTAAGCGCAGCATATTAAACGTGAGGCTAAATTACACCTTGTTTTAAAATATTGCCGTCACTTTTACTCACTAAAAAGAAGTCGGAGACAACATTAATTCACCGGTGTAGCTTTACTCTAATTTATTAATTGTGAAGAAAAAAGTGAAGTGCAGAAAAAATATGACCAACAGTAATCCATAAATTTGATTACGAACACACGGTTCTCAGTAAAAATACTAGTTTCTGTTATTAATTTTTGTGTGCCCAGGTTCAGGGAAATAATCTAAATTGCCCCATTATTTTTTTCCATTTTTTTGGTATTAAATTATTTACGAATATTATTATTAGCCTGTTAACTCTTTAAAATTATATTTTCCTGAGCACTGACCTGTCTTTACCCTTATATTTTCTTTGTAGTTAAGTGACGGATTTTCCTCATCTTATTTCCTCCTTATAATGGAATCTTAGATTTATTATTTTGAACTTACACACTCTCTTTATTTTTATTAAAAATATTGCTCACGTTTTCTTTATTGTTCATGATGGAGTAGTATCGCCTTCTATGTTACAAGGAACTAAAGAGCTAATTATTTTCTGCATTTTGATTACTGGAGTTATAGTCAAGTTTTGTAATCTCTTTCTAGCATGGTCTAACTGTGTTTAAATATTTTTTTTTTTTTACAATCACACCAATTGTCTAAACCCATGTAAATTTCTTTAAGAAACTGTGTCTTGAAAAACTTGACAACGAATAAATATATACTTAAAAAAGAAAGAAAAACATTTTTTTGGAACATTCACAAAAAACAGTACTTAAGTTGTTAGTAGCTACATTTTGCATTATAAATTGACCCAAAACCGGACCCAAAAATGGACCGTAGCGGTAGTACTGCGAGTCAAATTAAACCTGCGGGCCAATCGCCGTAATTCTATGCAGCTCGTCTTCATCGCGTTTGGGTCTTGACGTTTGACTTCGTATTGCCGTAATGACATAACGACGCACACGTCACGCAAACCTATAGTACTACAATCCTGTCTGATCCGGTGACATCCGTGACAGAGGAACCACTTGCAATACGAAATTAGCTGTCAAAATAGTCTGTCGTATGAAAACTGTTTTAGTTCCAAAGATTATAACCGGAACAGAAAAAGTTGTCGCACTGCCAAAGCCGCGCGTTATCAAAAACGGTTTTGCACGTCAACTGCACGTACACTTGACTAATGCGTCATAGAATTACCGCGATCGGGGCCCTGCCTGCAGCAGCCAAAGCCGCACAAGAAATATTTAAATCGAGACGGCCGCGGCCGCGGCCGTGGACAGCACAGACAGAAAAAAAACAATACTATAACCTTAATATTGCTATATTAAGTTATTACTGTAACTTTTTGTTTGTATACCTACATAATATTGTTTAATATACATAGAAAACACCAAGATCAAGACCAATAGACATGTTCATGCAAACAAATATTTGTCTCGTTCGGGGGTTGAACCCGAGACCTCTGGCGCACAAGGCAGGCACGTACCCCTGCGCCAAATCGGTCGTGATTATAAAAATCCCGTTTTTCATAATAAGTACATCAAACATTCCGATTAAATATTTCTTCTCTTATTTTGTAAGTAAGTACCTACGTGTTTCAGGAAATATTGGCTTCAGAATTATATTCAGTAGTTGGAATATTGTAAACAGTGCGAAATTTCCATTTCAATGCTTTCTTTGTAAACGTTCTGGGCATCAGCATTAACAGCTGAACCGTAAGCCCGTGTTGCAACAGGATATAGTCGGTTTGAACGGAGTGCAGTCACTGACTGCAGATGACTGCACCCATGCAATAAAGCAGTGGGTATGCAACGGCAAGACCTATTTTATTTACTTATTTTATGGGCACACAGTTAGTTAGCTACTGTTGCATAACAAATTTTGGTATTTCACTTCTGCCTTTCAATTTGGATGAAGCAACCAAATTGAACAATGTAAACGTAAAAGTGAATCATTCAATGTCAATGTGCGCCTGTATTTCTGCATCTTTCAACCAAAGTTAATCAATTTATTTGAACCGTGTAACATTAGCTTTAGGAAATGTGGATCGTCCTCATTGAGACCTATCCTACTAAAATATTTTGGATGTTTGTTGCTCAATCACGCAAAAACGGCTGAACGGATTTGGCTGAAATTTGGGACACAGATACTTTGTAGCCTGGAGAGAAACATTAAGCTTCTTTTTATCCCGGAAATAAATATATCACATTCCCGCGGCATAACGTCGTGTAGTCCACGCGGGCGAAGCCGCGGGCAGAATACTAGTATTAAATATTTCTTTGACTCTTGCTTATCATCTTCTTATTTTTTCTTGTATTGTGCAATTTTTTTTCATATACTGAGGTACTTTAACTTTTACGAAATAGCACAAACATCTTTATTTCTGTTGTTTTTTTTTATCTAAATGTGTAATAAATTAAAATTTAAACAGTTTGTACGATAAATCCGTCAAAGCTTAACTTAACTTAACTTAAGCAGAATTTGGCTATCTAGTGGTAAAAGATATTTTTTATATCAAACAAAGAAAAAATCTAATCCTTCCTCTTTATAATTTTAAAGCACCAACTAAGTGACCACGGCGCAATAACTCCACGCCCGTTGCGCGACTGACTCTCCGCTTCGCAGACGCTTAATTGCGTTGTTAGGTCAGAGCTTTATAATTTCAGACATTTTCTAATGATCAAAAAGCAATAATGCAGGCCTTTCTCCGCACTTTTACAGTGCCATAACAATAAATTATCCTAACCCTAATTTACTCTAGGGTATACGTAACCCTAAATAATTGATCACCTCCGCGATTACCTTATTGGATCCACGCGGGACCCACACGACATTTGATTAGGGTATTATAAAGTACCGTTTGCTTTCTCTTATTGTTACCCCAAAGCACTTGATTCAAGTTTGAAATAATTTTGCATAAAATGGCCTGTCCTTTGTGTGACTTCGTGATGGATATCTGAATCAACGAAGGTATCAAATATACAACACTCTGACACGAAACAAACACATGTCATAAATAAGCATCTTATAAATGTTTGGCCTCAAGTTTTTTACAAGATTTTATTTAACTTGCCATGTTAAGTAGTTAGTTTGTTAGTTAGTTAGTGGGGGACAAATCTTGCAAACTTAATTTGACCCACTTTCCAATGTCCGATGAAGCTGAAATTTTGTATACAGGTTTGGTTTAGATGACAATACAATATTTAAGTACAGTCAGCAAAAAAGCTTGTCATGATAATGACATTTTTACAAAAAAAAAAAAAAATTAATTTTGTCCTTTGTCCTATATTTCTAATAGTGTACAATAAATCTTTCGTTATTTTGTACAACTGGAGCTTTCACTGTTTCATTGATTTTCGCCGTTCAAAATCACAATGGTGCAGGCCATTTTCTGCATTTTTGCAGCGCCATAACTATAAATAATCCTTACTCTAATTTACTCTGGGGTATGCGTAAACCCCAAATAATTGATCACCTCAGCGATTACCTTATTGGATCCACGCGGGACCCACATGACATTTGATTAGGGTAATATAACTACCGCTTGCATTTCTTTGTGCAAACCCGAGTGGGGGACAAATCTTGCAAGCTTAATTTGACCCACTTCCCAGTGTCCGATGGAGCTGAATTTTGTATACAGGTTTCATTTAGATGACAATACAATATTTAATAATAATAAATAAAAATTGTTTATTCTCCAAAAAATACATAATGTTCGTTTACATTAAGCCAACTTAAGACTAAATATAACATTTTTAATATTTATCAGCATCTGCTGCCAAACTAGGCGTGAGCCTGTTAATTCAGCATTCAGCGCCTTAAACCCCCACAGACATGATTAAGTAGGTATGCTAGTTGAAGTAACAGAAAGTATATAATATACTTTCTGTATCCAATTATAATTGTGTATGTATGTTAGCTTGTTTGTATGAGTTATTTTGAGTTTGTGTGTGTGTGTGTGTGTGTTTGTCTGATGTGTATGTGAGTGTGTGTATGCATGTGTGCCGTGTTATTATTATGTAATGGTACAAAGCAAATTTTCTGTTTCCTCGTATGAAAGAGATTGAAGCCATTTTGAAATGTGTCGTTTACACATGGACTTCGTCAATGGATAAATATTGAGTTGCCTGTTAAATTTATTATATAAGTACGGGCCCAGAAATGGAAAGAAGCGACCAATGAATTGAGTTCGGAATCTATTTTTGTTACGACATATCATGTATTTTCTCCGGGAATGTAGAATAGAACTATTAAATATTAATAGGGTATGCTGTTTAATTACAATATCTAGCAGAAACAATTGGCGTGCAGTGAGCACATCACAAAAACGAAACAGGTCGATCGTAGGGAATAAAAATGGCTTAAACGTGCAAATTTTTAAAATAGCTCTCTGTGACACTTCAATCTTTTTCATTTTAGTTTTAGTAGCACCTCCCCAGCTCGAAATGCAATAACTAAGCAAAGATTGACACAGTGCGTAATATATTTGTTTAAGGCGATATGGTTCAAGGACATGTCGTAGAGACTTAAAAATAGGCATAAGCTTACGAACTCTTAGTGATAACTTGTCTATATGTTCTTGAAAGTTGAGATTTTTATCAATGATAACACCTAAATACTTGATAGATTTAACACTTTCCATTATTGGACATGAACACTGGTTTGATGCATCTACTGTTAAACACTCGTGGGACACAATTTTTAAGTCATTTTCGTTCCTTTGGTGATTAGTTATAGAAAATCTTATAAATTTGGATTTGCCAGCATTGAGTGTCAGTTTATTATTGTTAAGCCATTTTTGTACAATATTCAGACCAGCTTGCGCACTGTTGAAGGCACTCTCCCATTCATCAGCAGTAAATAGTAGAACTGTGTCATCTGCGTACGAGATTATTTTACCGTTGGGAAGAGTTTGATTAAGAAGGTCATTTATGTAGATAAGAAAGAGTGTCGGGCCTAGGATACTTCCTTGCGGGACACCGTACTGTAATTTTAAATTTTCACTAACGTAGGAATCTACTTTGACACATTGATAACGATTTGACATGTAACTTTTAAAAATTTCAAGCTGTTGGTCCCGGATGCCTATATCTTCTAACTTGGACTATAACAATGGAATCGAGACCGTGTCAAAGGCTTTTGCTAAATCGAGAAAAATAGCTATACACCTTTTACCGCGGTCTAGGTTGACTGTGAGAAAGTCAGTTAGAGTTAAGACCGCATCGTTAGTAGATTTACCCTTGCGAAAACCGAATTGATTGCCAGAAATCATATCATTGGATTCGAGATAATGAACTAGTCTGTTGTTTAAAATTTTTTCAAGGATTTTAGAAATTGTAGGCAGTATTGAAATTGGTCGATAGTTTGTAATAGAGTTCTTGTTTTCACTTTTATGAATCGGTGTGACCACAGAGCTTTTAAGTACATCAGGGAAGATACCTTGTTTTAGACAACAATTGATAATGTAGGTCAATGGAGTTAAGAGATAATTAACGTTTTCTTTAAGAAGCTCACTAGAAATTTTATCCAAGCCCACCGAGCAATTACTCTTCAAACCTAGTATTAGTCTTTTAACCTCTTGTTCATCCGTTTCTAGCAGCACAAATGAGCTTGCTCTAGACCTACGAGAACCTTCACTATATTGATTGCTATAGTTATTACTAGATCCATCAAATCTTTCAGCAAGCACCTTACCGACATTTATAAAATACTTGTTAATTTCATTTACCGCGTCAATGGGCGAAGAAAATGAAGATAACAACTCTTTGCTGGAAGTTTTACATTTAGTTGTATTCGAAATTTCTCTGATTGTACTCCATATTTTCTTGTTATCATTTCCCGCTTTATCTATTTGTTCACGTTCGTAAGATCTTTTTAGACTTTTTAAAATTTTGTTACAATATTTAAGTAAGTAGTCAGAAAAAAAGCTTGTCATGAAAATGAATTTTTTTGCAAAAACTTATTGATAGCTATTTGTTTCATCTATCCATACTAATATAAAGAAAAAAGATTTATATTTTTGATTGTAACAAATAAACTCAATAAATACTGGACTGATTTTAAAAATTCATTCACCAGGAGCTACATTTTCCCGAGTGACATATACTATATTTTTATCCCGATATTCCCCCGGGAACGGGTACCACGCGTGTAAGATTTTACACGATGTCACTAGTGTCACAATAAATTGAATTGGGAATTTTTGGTGCGTAACTCAGATTTGCACTTGGTCGTTTTAATTTATTTGAATTATTATTTAGTTAACAGTGCTAATACTAAACAATAGCGATTGTTTTCTTAACCTTCTGATATTTTTCCGGGATAAAAGTAAAAAGTAGCCTATGTCCGTTGATCTGGTTGCTCCGTTTTGACGTGTCAGACGGACAAACACGCAAAAACAAACTTACCTTCAGATTTATAGCATTAGTATGGATGGATGGATTTTTGACCATAGGTATATTAAAGTTAACTAAACAAACCAAAAGCTATTTGTTAGTGAAAGTGATAAATCAGCCATATTCACCCTCGAGAATAATTTTAGTTTCTTACTATTTGTACGGCCGAAATTAATTATTTCAGTCGTAACAAATTGCCTCCCTCGAGATTGGTGAGCGGCTGGCCTACAGCCCACTTGTGGGATGAGAATGCAAAAGTGGAGATCCGTTACTATACAAAAAAGACGACCACAGTGGTCTAGTGCTACATACCACTGGTATTAGACCCAGAGGTCCCAGGTTCGATTACTGAGGGCAGTTCCAAATATCGTATTCGGTTTGGTAGGATTGGTTCAAAGTCCGCCTGGTTAGCTACCACCATCTCTAAGTCAATCGCGGTAGTCAGCATTGTTGTTTTGCGGTGGTTAGATATATGATAGCCAGTTCTTCACTGGTTGAGGATTCCGGGAGTAGCGCACTTCCATCTCCAACCTTATTATCACCTATCATCAAAAACATTTTGCATGCTTCTTACACAAAGGCAAAACATGTGTACCTTTTTATTTGTAAGACCGTTTTATAAACCGTGTTTTTTGATGCAAATAAAATATGATTATGATTATGATGTGATGAGATGAAGGATAAGTGTTACATGGTTGGTTGTGGATAAAAAAACTGTTAAAGTGACTCTATCTTTTCCCCCTTTCTAGCCACTGTACCCATTTTGATGAAAAATAAGTAGATAAGACTTTGGTGAACTTGTTTTCTCGATATTTTGCAACTTTTTCAGGTTCTTTGGCTAACAAGCACAACATACTGTATTTTCCAAGTTTTAGTTATATTATTATGGGTACTCGTGACATCCGTAAATTATAATTTCAAAATTTATTTTATGCATTCACAATGCGATTATATAGGGTGGAATTATTTAATTGTACCTGCCGGCTTTGCATGAGCGGCTTTTATCGCGCGATATGATATGGTACGGCAAATTGTCTTGCTTACCCCACTAAGGTGTAAGCAAGACGGCATGCCGTACCATATCATATCGCGTGTTATAAGCCGCTCGTGTTAGGCCGGCTGGAGGGACTCGAAATAACAGAGATATCAAATTTCACTCAAAAGAAACATTCCTTTTGTTTTTGAATTGAAATAAAACTGCATCCAAAGATTTTCACAATACGCTTCCCACACCCAGGAATCGAACCGGCTAAAATTCTAACAAACAACATTCTATAGTGTAATCGCGTCGAGATGAAGTCAATCTCTATAGCAAACATGATAAAATAAAATTAAAACAGTGAATTGATTACAGGACGGAGCTATACACTGCGTATAGCGCCATCTCGCTTACAATATTACTATAAAATAGTTTGACGTTTGAGTGTAGGAAAATTTTTAATTAAAAGTTCACCAGTCTTCTTGTTGATTTTTGGGCAGGATTCGAAACCGCGCTCTTAGAAAACCCTTGGATTTGGTAGAATATTGAACCAGATTTCCAAGAGTGCAGATTCGAATCCTGTCCGAAAATGTGACTAGGTACTTAATTGGTTTATCCTCACTAAATTACATTTTCGTACTTAAAGTATTTTTTTTCAGTTTATAAAACAAATAAATAAAATATCACACTTTTAAATTGCACCATTTTACAGTCATTGTGATAACTTCATTTGCATTAAGTCCCATCTAACGGTTTTCATTTTTATATCAATGAAAATCGATACTTACCTTCAAAAGGTGTCATGATCTGCGTTTTAAATATTCCGCATACCTAGTGTACGTGACATCGCAACACTGGCCGGTAAATTATGGGTATGTCGATTTTAAAACCATTAAGCCGTTCCCCCATTAGGCTTGTTCAAGGAGAGGCGGCGCTTCAGGCGGCGGCTGGCGTGGAGCGGCGCGCGGCGAATTGTGCGTTAGTTGGCGCGTTACATTGACTTATGCCCGAATACTCGTACGCTACTTATCTTTGGGAGCGTCTCAAACATCGCCCTGTCACTTTAAATGTCAAACGTATGAAAGAGATGCCATGATGTTTGAGACACTCCCAAAGATGATTTGCGTTCGAGAAGTCGGGCGTTATTGTCTGTCGCGAGCTTGCAATGATAGCACAATTGAAGGGTACAGGGGCAAAACAAGAAATGTCACAAACAGGTTTTTTGTTTTGTATTTTTTATTTTTATTTTTTTTTATTTTTGTCTTGCATAATTATGCATAATTTTATTAATTTACTGATAGGAACCTAAGTTTACTGTACAAAGATCGGCTGTAAATACAAATAAACTTTTGACAAATGTTCACAAATATACTTACATTAAAATGTAAATTCCACAAAAGTCTGTTTTGTGACATTCCTTGTTTTGCCCCTGTACCCTTCAATTTATCCGCAATTTATCCGCCTGACTCGCCACCTCTCTTTGGAGAGCGCCTCCTTGAAGTTGTCATGAGGTCGTTTGTCTGTCGTACAGACTATTTTGGCGACTATGCACCTGAGTTGCATAACCTTATCTTGCCTTCTCCTTACTTCCATTGGGTACCACCAGACGTACTGATTGCCATCCATACTTGGATGCCATTCCAAACCTACGCACAGAGCGCTTTAAGACCTCCTTCATCATGCGATCAGCCAAGGAATGGAATGCCTGCCGGCGTCTGTTTTACCGAATACCTATAACCCAAACCTTTTTTAGGTGCAAGAGAATCCAGTGCTCCATCTTAGACCTCATCTTTACTCTGTGGCCAGATGGAGGTCACGAGTAAGCCTATGCTCACAGTGAGTAGAAGCAGTGAGCTACCTGAGCCGCAGACCGCGAGCACCATTGACTATGTCTCAAGCATTTTTGCTTGGTGGATTTAATATTTTTGCACAAAAGTGCATACATTTGTATAGGTAGTAGAACAGCTGATTATTTTTCGCGATTTCAGTGCTGGTCCCGTAATAAAAGTTGTTTGTTTTCATGAGTAGAATAATCCCTAAAATTATCCGGGGTGATAAAAAATTACCGTGTATTTTGACTCGAAGAGCGGAAAGCTAGTTTATCTATACAGGGTGGAAACAAATATGTGCCCTGAAGAGAAGCTGCCTTAAACCCTTTATTGAACTCATTTTCCTTTTTTTTATGTTTATATAAAACGCAGAACGCACCCACATTATGACTTATGATGGAATTGCGCAATACCTGTAACTCGCCTATCTCATAACTTCTTTCCTAACGTATGGTATTTGATATTGGCTCTAGATCCACAATAACGTGACAGTTAAGGTAGGATTCAGGTTATTAAACTCTGTATTTCAGGAACGTGTCATCATGACTTAAAAGACGCTCGCAGGCATTAATATTGCCTACCTTAAAGTAAGAGTGGTTATGTACGTTAAATAAAATAATAGGCAAATTAAGCGAAATAATGAGAATTTCAGTGGTGCCGTGATAAGCGCTTTCGGTTTGCACTTAATAAGAGGCTAGGCAACTTTCTTCATAACGCCAAGAGATGGATGAGCAAATCTTAACTTCTATACTAATATTGATGGATTTTTACAGTGCCAAATAGACTACAGGTACATCGAGGTGCTGAGGTACTTATACCAAAACGCCACCATGTCGGTCCGATTACAGAACCAGAGCTCTAATCCTATCCAACTACAGCGAAGTGTGAGGCAGGGAGATGTCACCTCTCCCAAACTGTTCACAGCTGCGTTGGAGGATATTTTTAAGCTGCTGGACTAGAAAGGACGCGGCATCAAGATCAATGGCGAGTACCTGACACACCTACGGTTTGCCGATGATGTAGTTCTTATGGCTGAGACCTAGAAAGACTAAAAAAAATAAAGAAAAAATATGTTCACCCATCCTATAATCGAATCGAAAGTTGCAAACAACAACCCAGTGTGCTAACCATCGCGACTCAGGCTCGCCATTATCAGCCTTAACTTCACTTATCACCAGGTCGGATAAAGGCTAAGTCCTACCCCTTTGTGAATAAAAAATAAACAAAGACGTAACTCGATCTCTTATTTATAATATTTATAATGCGCCTTCAAAACATCAAAAGCACTTTATAAAAAAAACAGGAAAAAAAGCAGCAGATGTCACAGTGTATAATTTCACAACGAGAAAAATTGATGGGACCCTTTGCAAAGACCCGAATAAAATTAACCCCGACTTTTAATAAATTAATAGCGAAGTCTTCAATTTTCGTGACGAAACGTTTGAGTCGTAGTGTCTCATTTGAATTCGGCCCGTCGCATTTTACAGTCGTGATTTAGGACTCTAACAGACGAACGACAGCATTCTTGCGTCAGCTCGCGACAGTGGCAGACAGAGCTTTTGCACAAATGTAACGCACTCGTCTCGGTCAGTCCGTTCGGTCAACGGAATCGTTATTTGTAGGTGATCGGACCGGGCCAGGGATACTCGTACATATCTGGATTTCTGGACTCACCTATACAGAGCTTGATATGAAACGATGAGTGATACGGCGAACCAGTTAGGCCCAATCTGTACCAAGATGGAAGCGAAGGGCGACACGCCGAGAACTTTCAGTGTAAAATAATTTTCAACTTTTTAGGCATACGTAAAAAGACGAGTAGGTATTGTTTCAAAAGACCGATAGAGGTGCGCAATATTGCTCGAGCCGTCGCGCGCCGGCTCGAGCGCGGACACGAGCAGCGCGCCGATCGCGGTAATCTCATGACTAGTGATGTACCGTGCCCGGGCACGTTCCCAAGGACTGGAAATTTTGCCGGCAGCGTTGCCGGCAGTGTCCCAAAGTTCCCAGCAATATTCCCAAGCAGCATTTTGTAGATGAATATTTTACCATGCAAGACAATTTAAAATAAGACTTTAAAACTGTTTGATTATATTGAATTACGTAATAAATAGCCACCAACATCAGAGGTAAGCAAATAATTATGAAATGAAAAACAGTTTCATATAAAATGGTTTATTTTTTTATTCACCAAACTAAGAAAACAAAACAAAATAATCTTGCCATAATTATCAACAAATGATAAAATTGTAAGACACAGAAGAAAAATACATTATTTATTTATATAATTTAACAAAACGACCAAAAGTCTACTGGGAATTTTGGGCAATATTCCCAATGTGCCCGGAAATTTCCCGGGCACATTGGGAGTGGAAAATTGCCGGCAGTGGCAATATTCCCAAGCGTACATCACTATTCATGACGCATTAGTCAGGTGTATAGTGCAGCAAGCTTTTCTGTTCCGGTGATTATCTTTGGAACTAAAACAGTTTTCATACGACAGTCCATTTTGACTAATTTGGTATTGCAAGTGGCTCCTCTGTCACGGCTGTCACCGGAACAGGAAAGCTTGTGGCACTGTACATGCAGTTGACGTTCACGCGACGTGCAATACCGTTTTTGATACGCGAGGTTTATACAGTGCGACAACGTTTTCTGTTCCAGTGATAATCTTTGGAACTAAAACAGTTTTCATACGACATGACAGTCTATTTTGACAGCTAATTACGTATTGCAAGTGGCTCCTCTGTCACGGATGGCACCGGAACAGACAGGAGTGTGAGATTATAGGTTTGCGTGACGTGTGCGTCGCTATGTCATTACGGCAATACGAAGTCAAACGTCATGACGCAAACGTGGTCATGACGCGCTGCATAGATATACGGCGATCGACCCGCAGCTTCTCACAATTCAAAATCATACACAGGTAAAATGTATGGAGGTTTTGAACAATGGGTTTTCTACGCGCGTCTCGCATAATGACTAGGTACTTCAGTCTGCTTTATTTTGATGGGAAAATTCGACGAGTTTTGGTATCCTTTGGGCTGGATTCCCAGGGGCGCAGTTTCGAATTCCATCTTAAAAATTGCTACCGGGTGCTGGTTTTTATATCTATTAAAATTTGTTCATATTCTTTCTTGTGTTCTGTAGCAATGAATGTCAGCGACGTTTGCTGACTACCTACTCTCGCAAGCGGTCGTAGGCATACAGTCGCTCGTCTGTAAGAGCCCTAGAAGGTTTTCCGTTTGGAACGACTGAGTGCATTTCATTTTGTGGGATAGCTTTGTCTATGTGCAGACGCCCGAAATGATTTATGCTGCACGTCTCTCAGTGTATACAATTACGGTCTGAGGACTTTAGCAAGAATTTTACTGTTTTGACTTCGATTGCGGAAAATGGAATGTGACCTGCGGGGCTAGCATGAGTAGCATGACGGCAACGACATAATTTGTCGCGCTCTTTCCAACCAATCAGCACGTCGCCTTAAGTCACGCGCGCTATCTACGAGCGATCTTTGGTCGTAAAGTAACGCGACAAACTGTGTCGTTGCAGTCATGCTAGCCCTGCAGTGATAATATTGATTGCAAACTTTAGAATTGTATTGACTGGTGCCAATTAAAGGCTAGGTAGGCTAGCACACATACAGTCTATTGCCAATAATCTACATATCTATATATATAAAATTCAAAGTCCTGACTGACTGTCTGAGATATCAACGCACAGCCCAAACCGCTGAACCTAGAGACTTCAAATTTTGCACATAGATACGTTATACAGTGTAGGCATCCACTAAGAAAGGATTTTTGGAAATTCTACCTCAAAGGGGGTGAAATAGGGGATGGATGTTTGTATGAAAGTCCGTCAGTTTTGAACTTAGGATCTTCAAATTTTGTATTTAGGCTGGCAATTGAAAATTAATATTTACCTGTGTCAGCGTTTTTGACAATTCCTTCCCCGAAGGGGTGAAAAGGGGGATGAAATGTTGTATCTGGAAAGTCCTTCATTTAATTTATTATTTAGGCTAATGGTCGGAAAGTAAAACAAATAAGCAAACACATAAGTATTACGTATTATGTTAAAATTGTATGATGAATTCCATATTCTCAACTAGCTTCCGCCCGCGACTTCGTCCGCGTGGACATTCGAGAAAATACTTAGGGGACAACTTAGGCAGAATAACTTAGTATTTGCCACGTGCGGCGAGCCTCGCACGAGGCTGCTCACTTGGTGAGGGAGGACCCGCCTAATCACGTAAAACCGGCTGATCGGATGTTAATAAAATTAAAACATAGAATAGTTTTTATCCTGGTTATTGGCTATTATTTATTCTGTGTTATTGGTCCCCTAAGTATTTTCTCGAATGTCCACGCGGACGAAGTCGCGGGCGGAAGCTAGTCTATATATATAAAATTCAAAGTCCTGACTGACTGACTGACTGACTGACTGAGATATCAACGCACAGCCCAAACCACTGGACGGATCGGGCTGAAATTTGGCATGCAGGTAGATGTTATGACGTAGGCATCTACTAAGAAAGGATTTTTGGAAATTCCACCCCTAAGGGGATAAAATAGGAGATGAATGTTTGTATGAAAGTCCGTAAGTTTTGAAGTTAGGATCTTCAAATTTTGTATTTAGGCTGGCAATTGAAAATTAATATTTATCTGAGTCAGTGCTTTTGACAATTCCTCCCCCGAAGGGGTGAAAAGGGGGATGAAATATTGTATCTGGAAAGTCCTTCATTAAATTTATTATTTAGGCTTATGGTCGAAAAGTAAAACAAATAAGCAAATACATATTTCGTATTTTTCGAAAATCAACCCCTTAGAGGTTAAATAGGATAAATAAACCTAAAAATCGATATGGATGTCGTTATTGAGGTTTTAGGGGATGACGATTGCAAAAATGGCATTTATTTTGATGTTTAACACGCTGAACACGATTCAACCCCTAAAAGGTTGAAATAGGGGTGAAATTTTGAATAAATAATCAGGAGGTAAAATAGACACTTCAACTTGAAACTTTGTAGGCTTACTTCTTAAAACAAATAGGCAACCCATTTCCTAATTTTTCGAAAATCAAACCCAGGGTGTAAAGGTCGGGGTGCGAGCCAGATAACCTTCACGTGTGCCCAACTGCTGTCCCTCACAGTTCATGCTTAATGCGCTGTGAACGACAGTGGGCGGGACGGTGCACCCTGGGCGCCACGGTAAGTAATTCTCATATTGCTTACTGTGGTGGCTGATAATCTGGCAGATGGGAGCGTTGCGAGCGTTGTTAGGAGGAGCATACCGGACTCCTGTACGTAGTGCAGGGGCTGGGGGCCGCTACTTTTAGTGGGGGCTGCGTGGAAGGTTACCACTCTAAAAAACCAAACGCAGGGGACATGGGTCCGAACCCCTTAACAAAGAGGATCAATTCAATGAAATGGCGACTAAGAAAACTGAAATACCCCAGGAGGGTACCGGCAAGGCCGGAGAATCCCTCTCTGTGGCTTCGGCTACAGGCAGCCCCACCGTTTCTGGGGGGGGGGGGGGGCACTTACCGCCTACGGGACAGAGCACAGGGTCCGGGTCTAAACAGTGCCTACAATAGTCCGATGGGTTCCGCTATGTCGGACAACGGAGATGAAAGCGAGGCGCTCAGCGAACGCGAGATCGCCGAGGAAAACCACAAGAATATGGTCATACGATCAGCTGCGGCTGTGGCAAGTAAATCTGGTAGTTTGGTATCGACATTTGGAGAGCAGCAATCTGACGTCAATCTAGGTCGGAGCAAGGACGAAGGGGACAAGATAAAACGGAAGGTGAAGACTGCCACAAAGGCGAAGGCTAAGAACAAAGGCTCTAAAGCCAAAGTACCAACAGCCAACACCTCCATTGGTCTGAGTGATGCGAAAAAACGCATGCGTCCACGCGGCAGTTCGGAAGAGTACGCGCCAAGTGAGGATGATGAGGAGGAGAGGGGACTGTCACCCATTTTGTTAAATCCGGCGACAGAGACGACACCTTCTGATCTTAGCCCGGAAGAATTGGCCAAGGTGGCACAGGAGGAGATTGAAAAGATCTGGCACACGGTTGGAACCCCTAAGTCTCTAACGCAGGCGGGAAAGACTCAGGTCAAGCAGGCCGCGGAAAAATTGCAGAGTGTGGTGGTGGGTCTGGCAGGCTCGAGCCTTGCCGCCGAAGTGAAAAGACTGACTGCGGAAAATCGCAGACTAGAGAGGAAGATGGCTCTCGTGATGCGGGAAATGGAAGCCTTTAAAGGCGCCTATGGTGAAAAGAGCCAGCCCAGTTAAGAAGAGCCGCAGGCAAACCGTAAATTCTGGTTGTGGGCAACGAAAGGGACAATGACCTGCCTGATTTGTCTGATCCGGCGCAGTTTTTGGAGGCGGTCACAAGTTCGGTGATGAAATCGGTAGGAGTAATGTTGGAGGCGAAGTTTGAGGGCTTAGAAAGAGGGGGAAGACTCTTGCCTGCCACTAACCCCCGCCCATTGCTTGAGGCGGATAGGAGGAAAGCAGCAAAATTGGCTGCGAACACTGCGGGACCTGAGACACAAGCGACGCTAGGTACAGAGATGGCGGGACCATCCCGTACATCTTACGCAGAGATGGTAGCGTCCTCTGCCCCATCAACAACATCCGGGTGGCAGACCATGGGCAAAGGGAACAAACCCATCAAGGAGGGGGGACAAACTCGCGCTAAGCCCCAACCCAAGCCAACCAAGCCCAAGGTACCGAAGGCTAAAGGCCCAAAGTTGACCCCTCCCCGATCTGCAGCACTGGTGATCACAATTTCAGCAGATGCGGCAGAAAGGGGTGTGACCTACGCAGAGACAATTGCAGCGGCTAGAAAAGCAGTTGACCTACAGCAACTGGGGATCGAACAGATTCATGTCAGGGGGACCCAAACCGGCGCTCGAAAAATCGAGATCCCCGGCTTCGAGAGCTCAAAAAAGGCCGACGTCATGGCAGAAAAGCTGCGCACGGCTCTAGAAGGAATGGCGACGGTGTCCAGACCGGTAAAGTGCACAGACTTGCGCATCACCGGCCTGGATGACTCTGTCACGGAGGAGGAGATTGGTGCGGCCTTGGCCAAAAAGGGAGACTGCTCGCTGAGTGAAATAAAGGTGGGTCCAATCAGGTCCGCTCCGTGGGGTCAGAACGTCGTCCTGGTAAAGTGTTCGACGGCTGCGGCGAAAGTATTAGTGGAGGAATCCTACACTTGCTCGGCCATCACCTACCGCGTGGGGGCCTGGAAAGCTGGGCCGGCCGTCAAGTCGTAGGGGGAGCTTGCCATACCGGGCCCTCCACATTACGACTTCCACCGACGGCGGTGAGAGCAAGTAGTGAGGGGTTTAGTGGGTATTCCTCCTTTCTGACCCCCCATCGAGTCTCCGCGACTGGATGGAGGGTCAGGAAGCGGCTAGGCGAGTCCCACATAATCACCGTCCGCACACCAACGTGGACGGGGTATGCGTAAAAGCATTCCCCTCACTATAATAAAAAAAAAAAAAAGGGTGTAAAGGTCCTTATTGAATTATACAAGTAAACTAGCTTCCGCCCGCGACTTCGTTCGCGTGGACATTCGAGAAAATACTTAGAGGACCAATAACCAGGATAAAAAGTATTTTATGTTTTAATTTCATAAAAATCCGATCAGCCGTTTTTACGTGATTAGGCGGGTCCTATCTCACCAAGTGAACAGCCTCGTGCGAGGCCCACCGCACGTGGCAAACATTCTGCCTCGCGCGAGGCTGCTCGCTTGGTGAGGGAGGACCCACGTCAATGTCCACAATGTCCACGCGAACGAAGTCGCGGGCGGAAGCTAGTTGACAATAATATTGCGCGTTTGCGGATATTATTGTCGACTCGTCTTTAAACAAAATAAGTATACCTACCTATTGTTCATCATTATTCTTAAAATTAAGTGTCCAAAAATATTTGGCTATGTGTCACAGATATAGATTTATATAGATAACTCAAGTACTTATCATGATCTGTATAGAAACCAAGCGTGCAGACTTTTTAACACCTACAGCTGTGACGTCACAGTCGAAATTTAGTGACGGGAAATCCGAACCGAAACCATTATGAGCTATTTGAGTTAATTATCACACAACGAGGCATTTTTTTATTTTTGCGCGGCCGTCCGGCTGCAATGCAACAATAGACGCGCGTGGACTGTAAGTTAGTAGCAACCAACCTTGACGTTTGGTCGAGGTTTGGACACGCGAAGTACATGCATTTGCGTTATCTAGTAAATTTACTCTATAACGCAAATGCATGTATGTGTTTGACTATCAATGCTGGCATTGGCTAGCGACACATACCTACCATAGATAATTCTATAGACTATTGTTAAGCAAACGTTAAATTTCGTGATTTTTTATTAAGGCGCTACTCGGAAAAAGTATGGACTCTTTGATATAAAACTATAGGACGGTTGGAGTTGTTATAAATCTGGTAATAGGATATATATTTCTTTATACCTTTATCTAGAATCGTATAGTTTCAGAAACACGTTTTTATGATTTTGGCTCGACACTTTTTATTTTCGAAAATACCTCTAAAAAATAAGAAATATCAAGATTATTCTTAAATGGGGATACATAATTATACTATTGAAAATTGGTTTAATTAGTGGACACCAATAATATTTAGGATCGTATAGAAGCATTTTTTTAAAATCGCTATAGTTTTTGAATACGAAGTGATTTTGTGTTTTTTTTGCGTAATCGGCAAAATCGGTCCCACTCCCGCGCGCGTCTTTTTCTCATTGCTATCTCGCTTTAGCATAATTTTTCCGAGTATCGCCTTAAATTGTAAAAATCCGAACTGCCGAAAATACGCGACAAAATGAGAGATTTTCTGCCAGCAAATTAAAAAAAAAGTTTATTTATTAGCTCGATAGATGGCGCTGACCAGACATGTATCTCATCTGATCTGGCCTACACTTGTATTTCAAAGTTGTGCAAGAAGGTGCAAGGCCAAAAAAAAGTTGACGTTGACGGAATCACGTTCGTAAAAAGAAATGTCAAATAATTCTATTCCTCTTGTTTTGCGTTGCAATACCATACCGACCATACCGCGAGTTGTAGATAAGCCTTTTCAGTCCTGCAAATGTTTGTTTTCCTCCTGCAAGTGTTTTTTTTTTAATTGACCGTATTAACGTAGACTCCTTGCCAGCAAATAAAAAAAAAGAAGACCCATGTCTGATGAGCGCCATCTGTTGAGTTTTTTGGAACTAACTTTTTTCTTTTTTAATCATCTGTCAGAAAACCCCTCATTACGCGGCTGAATCTTACGTCACGTGGATGTAGAGTGCGTGTCAGATATAAACTCTGCGCGCGACTGGAGCCTTTTTGCGCTAGTTACAGTAAGTAAGTACATTTTTTGTTCCAAGGGTAAGGGTAAAGATTAGTGTATGATGCCTTAAACTCACTTTTGGTACTACTCGGTAAAATATAATTTGGGCAATAATTCAAATAAACTGTATAATGTATATTAATAATATTATAAAGCTGAAGAGTTTGTTTGTTTGCTTGAACGCGCTAATCTCAGAAACTACTGGACCGAATTGTTTTTTTTTCTGTTGGATAGTCGATTTTTCGAGGAAGGCTATAGGCTATATTTTATCTCGATATTCCCACAGGAAGGTATACCATGCGGGTAAAACCGCGAGGATCCGCTAGTAAATAAATAAAATAAAACGTTAGATTGATATGTAAATTAATTTATACTCCTTATAAAGTAAACTTTCGAGCGAATACACCCATTTATAGAAATAAAAACTTAAATATATTAGCATAACGTTTAATATATGTTGTACTTAGATTATCTGTTTCGTTGTATGTAAATGCGGACCCGTGGCTGCGGTTCCGTATATCCAAAACTTTATGGTTGTTGTGGGGCTGTTTATTCATATGAAGGATATTTACGTTCAATGAATAGGTAAATACTGGCGAAGTTAATTTCAGCATATTGGAAAGTCAATATTATTACCTTTAAGTTCATTTAAAGTATAGTTAATTTAAAAATTTAAATTTTTGTATTTGATTTGTTATTTAATAACGTTATACAGGGCAACGGATATGATAGATATCTCTGTCTTGAAACAGGATGTAGGAAAGTCATTTGTAATACTAATTTACTACTAATACCAAGTTAAACCGCCTCTGTGGTCTAATGGTAAGCAGCGATATCAGATTAAGCGGTCCCGGGGTATAATAATTGTGTTCGGTTTGGTTGGTAGGATTTGTACTAAGTCTGCCTGGCTAGCTACCACCGTCTTATCTAAGTCTGACTCCATAACAATGATGTTTTCAGCATTATCGTGTTCCGGCCGTTAGAGTTCCTCAGTGATTGAGGATTCTGGGATGAGGGCGCTTCCGCCTTCAGCCTTATCACCACTTAATATCAGGTGTGATGAAGGCTAAGTGCTACCCGGTTGTCGATTAAAAAAACCACGGGTATCAGACCAAGTGGTGCCAGGTTCGATTCCCAGTTGGGGTACATAATTATTGTATGCGGCTTGGTTGATGGCAGGACTTGTTCTTAGCCCGCCTGGCTAGCTACCGCCATTTTATCTATGTCTGTGCCCAAAACAACAACGATTTTCAGCACTGTAGTCTGGCAGTTATAGAGCTAAGATAGCCAGTTTCTCAGTGAATGAGGATTCCAAGAGTAGTGCGCTTCCACCTTCAACCTTATTTTCACATAATAGCTGGTGTGATAAATAAATTATTTTCATTATTTACATTACATATTATTATTAATAGGCACATTATTTATTTTAAAGTCCACGGTAAAAAGAAATTTATTCATACAAGGTAAAAAAACTGTTAAAATCCGTTCAGTACTTTCTAAGCATGTAACGCGAACAGACACAGAAAAATATTTAAATCATGCCCACTATTTGTTAAGGCGATACTCGGAAAAAATGTGCTGAAGCGACAATGAGAAAACGACGCGCGCGGGAGCGAGACCGATGCAAAAAAGCACAAATCACTTCGTATTAAAAAACTACAGCGATTTAAAAAAAATGCTTCAATACGATCCTCACTATTATTGGTGTCCACTAATTAAACCAATTTCCAATAGTGTAAGTAACCTCATTTAAGAATAATCTTCACTTTTCGTATTTTTAGAGGTGAAAAGAATAAGTGTCGAGGCAAAATCATACGATTCTAGATAAAGGTATGAAGAAATATATATCTTATTACCAGATTTGTAACAACTGTAACCGTCCTATAGTTTTAAATCAAAAAGTCCATATTTTTCCGAGTAGCGCCTTAACAATAATTTTAGGATTCTTAATATATTTCATGTACAGATTTCATTTCATAACTTTATAAACCCCTAAAAAAGTGCCAAAAACCGTCTGCGTACAAAAAGCGTAAAAAACCTTCTAAAATCTGATATGCGACAACAGAAAAATCTGTTTCAAGGCATTTTGTCGGCATTCCCATTAACATACGGCGGCAAAAGCGGCATGACGTAGCGTCGCATTACGCGGATCACCTCGCCCGTTACGCTTTATGACGCAAAATGACGCATAAATTTGAAATTCAATTCGGCAGCCATCGCAGATGTTCGTAAGGTGCTCTTAGACATCAAAGTTATTACTACGAGACTTGTGAGTGACACGCTTTTGTCGGTGCAAAAGTTTTTTAGCTCAGACCGCGACTGGCTGGAATTATTTGACTTGGAAAGTTAAATATTTTTATGGGTTACCGATATGGGCTTGGAAGGTAACGACCAGCACAGTCCCAGCGTGAAAAGGTTTGCAACGAAGGGATTCGCAGAAGAACAAAGTCTATATATACTCTATATAGCTCTCAGAGCAGCGAATTTGAAGTGGCGATGGGCAAACCACATCGCTCGCAGAACTGCCAACCGTTTGGGAAGAAAGTTTCTGGAGTGGCGACCACTAACTGGACGACGGACGCAGCATAGGACGACAACGACCCAGTGAAGGTTGCGGGTAGCCGTTGGCTACAAATAGCCCACAACCGTTCTTTGTGGCGCTGAAAGGAGTAGGTCTGTGCTCAGCAGTGGATTCAAAATGGGTGACAATGACCACCACCGAACACAAGAAAGAGATTTACTCCATATTTTTATTGCATTCCATATTATGATCACCATAGACGGTCAATCTAGCGTCAGTTCAGTCTGTGTGGCAGATTGATGACAAAAATAAAAATTTGTGGATACGTAATCCGTTTCAATTTGGTATCAATTAACCTTACACGATCAATCTGATATCAAATCTAGACAAGGTCACGGACTGAACCTGCTGCCCTTCACTTCCATCACAGTATAGATTGGGCCTTAAAGAGCGCAATGTAATATTACGAAAGGAGTTCGGTTTTCGGTTCCTTTATATTCAAAGACTTTTCCAACGGGGGCGGTGCCGCCCGCTATTGGACGCTGGAGTTTTTTCTGTGGACGATTGAAGAGTGAGTGATAAATTCTAGAGTCGGCAGACTAAAGAACATATGTCAAAAATGGCAACTTTACACGAATATAAATATTCCAATCTGCACCTTTCAACATAAGTATTAAGTCGATCTCGCACTGACAAGAAGCATAAACGACGACCAACCGTATGATTCTTTTTCACATAAGTCAAGACTTAGGTAAGTGTTTTACAACGTTTCTAGTAGGTAAGTCCATAAAATAAGAAGGTGAAAAGGTACAACCGTTTTTAAGCGATATACACTTCTGTTTGACTTATATGTTATTCAGGCTACGCACCGTTCTATGAATAAGAATTAAGTCAAATCAAAATAAAAACGATGTTTGTGACTTACCTATGTGCTTTTAGTCTGCCGGCCCTAGAATTATTTTTTAATTTGTGATTTTAATATACCTACCAAAAAATACGAGCGTGAATTTTATTTGTTGAAAAGGGATGGTAGTATAAAAAAGGTTGGAAACCACTAGCTTTCACGTTAAGAAACTTTTGCAATGGTCGGTTATGGGATGGGTGATCAAAAATGTAGTACCTATTTTGAGATCCTCAGTACTTCAAAGGACACACCTAGAGCGCGTCAAGCCGTTGGCCACTGATGAGTTAGTTGTCGTAAACCTATCAATCCTCACTATAAGGCCGTATGCTGAATCGCTACCCGTTTTTTCGTCCATCCATAAGGAAAGGCTGTATTTCAGTTGTGGGCTGATGATGATAATGTAATTGTTACGCGTGTTGTTATTTTATTTATTTCGGAAATTTACAGACATATTTTAAATTAATTATCATTAAGAATTATGAAAAGTCAGTCTAAAAACCTACACATCTATACAAATAAATAAAATTGGAGTGTCTGTTTGTAATATTAAAATAACCGCTTTTTACTATATGCATATGATTATATATACGGTACATATACCAAAAAAATTTTTTTTCAATTTTTGTCTGTCTGTCTGTCTATCTGTCTGTCTGTCTCTCTGTCTGTTTGTTCCGGCTAATCTCTGAAACGGCTGGACCGATTTTGACGGGACTTTCACTGGCAGGTAGCTGATGTAATAAGGAATAACTTAGACTACTTTTTATAACGATATTCCTACGGGAACGAGAAACACGCGGGTGAAACCGCGGGCGGCCGCTAGTAGAAATATAAATGACTAGCGGCCGCCCGCGGTTTCACCCGCGTGATTCCCATTCCCGTGGGAATATCGGGATAAAAAGTACCCTATGTTTTATTCCAGACCCAGATCCTTTTAGTAGTTTTTGCGTGAAAGAGTAACAAACATCCATGCATCCATACCCACAAACTTTCGCATTGATAATAAACTACACTACGCTATCCCGAGGGAATGTGATATTTTTCCCGGATAAAAAGTAGCCTAAGTTACTCCTTATTACATTAGCTACCTGCCAGTGAAAGTCCCGTCAAAATCGGTCCAGCCGTTTCAGAGATTAGCCGGAACAAACAGACAGACAGACAGACAGACAAAAATTTAAAAAAAATACATTTTGGTATGTGTACGGTATATATAATCATATGCATGCGGTTATTTTTATGTTACAAACAGACACTCCAATTTTATTTATTTGTTTAGATTATCAAACATACAAGCGTCACACGCGTCGTGAACTCTCAAACGACGACTGTCGTAATTTCCATCATCTCTTGTTCATACCAGTACTTAATGCCAATCTATAGATAGAGTAATCAAATTTAATTCGACACAACCATTAACCTCACTGCTTAATGAATCGGTCATAATGGTACAAGGCGATTGATTTATCATAATAACTCGTGGTTTCAAGTAAGAACATTAGTTAAGCGAAATTACGCACAACCGAAATTTACGGTCGGACATTACTGCGAAGCGTCACATATGAGCTATGTAAAATATTCATAAGCTCCTAAGTGACACCATCGATTATTATAATGTAACCTCGAGCTTGGTTCGCGTATAAAATTTTAATAATGCCAGAGAGAAGCTGCCTCCTCTACTTCAGTTACAGTGAAGTATTTATTACAATGCCTCTCGTATTTTCTTAGCTTTTGTACTTTCGTGTGTGGTAGTGAACTTTGTATGTTTTCCCGTTATTTTGCTTCGTTTACTAAATGTTGCGCTCATGTTTTTAATAATCCCACGAGGGATTACGTTTTATTTTATTAAAATATGTATTTAGTCGAAAATGTATTTTCTTTTATTGTTAATGTAGGTAAAAAAAAACTTATTTCTTTCAATAATATGATGAAAAAATATACCTCTACAACATAATCTTAATGTTTTTGATCTTGCTTGGTTACCACGGTAGGCCACGTATTCAACTGTATACTATATGTTTTATATCACACTAGCTTTCCGCCCGCGGCTTCGCCCGCGTGGACTACACGACGTTATCCCGCGGGAATGTGATATTTTTCCGGGATAAAAAGTAGCTTCGGTATGTTCCTCTCCAGGCTACAAAGTATCTGACGACTGACTGACGACCGATTTGGCGCAAAAGTAGGATGCCTGCCTTCTGCGCTAGAGGTCTTGGGTTCAATTCCCGAACAAGACAAATATTTGTGTGCATGAACATGTCTATTTGTCTTGGTCTGGGTGTGAGTAACAAACATCTAAACTTTCACATCTATAGTATTCGTAAGATTAGTAAGATTATATTGAAATACATACTGTACTCAGTACACACACAGTACCTACAGTCTTCAGTGTAATATTATACAAAATGTTGCGCTCCTGTTTTTAATAAATAGAAACATTATTTGTGACTTTAATCCCACGATGGATTAAGTTTTATTTTATTGATTCTTATATAATAGTGTTTTCACTTCTCATGCTCGTAAAGTTCGTGTTTATGTTGGGTATAGGCTGCATAAAATCGCTTTTTATGCTCTAGTGCATAAAGTAAAATCTTCGTCTAAGTTTCAGACTTTAAGACAAAGATCGTCAGGTAAACAGCCACACACGCAATTAAACTTTGTTAGATAAACTTATTATTTCATTCTGTTTCTTAAATTTTGTACGTTATAATCCATGTTAAATTACTAAATTAATAAAACAAGGCAAAATTAATGAGTTTTCAAAGAAATAAGTATTTCAAGAGCATTATGGACTACGATCTAATGCTAAAGTCACTGTGCTACCAATGCCACGTATAAAAAAAGAAAAAGAAAGTGTTCCCGCCAATATGGCGAAGTCATTATTTTTTCTTTTTTGCAATATTGTTATTTATTTTCCTCACACTCTAAGTGAAAAGCAGAGTGTATAACTTGTACATAAAACCCATTTTACCCTCGAATTGACTATCCACCCTCGCCTACGGCTCGGATGGATATATACATCTCGGGTAAAATAGTACGTTTTATGCACTTGTTGTACAATCTACTATATTTGCTTCAGTACTCTAAATCTTTATATCAGGACTACTAACCGTAACGAAACGCCATGAAGTTGCCAATATTTAATAGTCTGTTAAAAAAAACAAAAACTGTTAAATAGGCTGTTTTAATAAAACTCTGAATCCTGTCATGCGCGTAAACGGAGCAAGTAATTTATTCCAGCCGCGATGTTCTAGGGTCGAAGTGAAATGATAAAAAAATCTGCGAAGCCGAATTCCGTCGTGGGTACCCCTATTTATTTTGTTCTGTTTGACCGGTCTGACATTGGCTTTTTCCATCTTTAATTCGATTTCGACAGAATGCTTTTGTCATTGAATTTTGAAACTTAATTACTTTGTTACTGTGAGACAATTATTTAACTTGCGGTCTTTTCTCGTAGTCACAATTCGCTCCAGGCTATTGGGACACCGACTACTTCAACCATGACTAGACGGCCCAAAAACCCAAGCCCTAAAATCACTTGTAAAACCTCCTTTGCACAAAAAAACTTCTTATAGTAAATTACATTCGGACTTATAAATTCATTGCTTGACTCACTAATTGCAAAATGAAAAAAAAAATGGCTTAAAAGTTGTTAGATTGTGACGAGACAGAGATTTTTTTACAAACTTAAAGTATTTTTTTTAAACTACACTCAGCTGTTTATTACAATACACCTACTATAGTTTTTCTTTTCTTTTCATTTGTTATTGAGCAATTTCAGAATACCTACACACACAGGTTCATCCTACCACAGGCAACAGTAGTGACAGTAGTCACCAATTTCAATTCGATGGTAAACAAGCTTTATTGTGTCTTAAAACATGAAATTGAAATTATGTAAATCATTAATGAAATAAAACAATTTTTATTTTTATTTTATTCATCTAAGAAATTAAACAATTTTTATTTTATGTTTTTCATGTAAGGTCAATGTGGGAAAGTCCGGCATACTTTTCTAAAATTTAAGTTCAACTGAACTTATTGAATCGAGATACGCTTTGTAAAGTGACTTGTGTCGTCGGAAATTATAGGTAATATATTTATTTACCTATATTGGTCTTAAAATAGTATGAATTGCAATTATCTTTAGATTTATATGATATTTTTTAAAACAATGCGTGTAGACGGACTTCCCGTGCAGTTTAGGGTAAGTCCGTCTACTAGCACTATATCCATAACTTGTGAGGCAATATGTATGAAAACAGTTTCTAGCAGTGACGTAAAACTAGCGTTGAAATGTGTGATTTATGTATTTGTCTATAAGGTTTAAATTTCAAAGATAATTGACTTTATTTGATTTTAAGGCAAGTCCGGCATATCTTTGGTGACAGTGGTTGCAAACATTTTTAATAAAATTGTATGTAGCCAATTTCGTTTTTTGTAAAATAAAATACTAAGTAAAACATCATCAAATTGATCAAAATTCATCAAATTTGCTCATAGTCTTTAACGACTGATCGCAGATGAAAACAGAGAAAGAAGAAAAAAAGTAAAACATAAATCTTTATTTCTAATTCAATTTTTATATTCCTAGTAAGGTAGATATACGAAAGCGATTCATTACTATCTTACGGTACATAATTATATCCCTAGGGATATAACTATATCACGGCTTTATCGTGCAGGTAAAATACGTGCAGCTGAAAAGGTTGACAATATCTGCAATTGAGGCAAGACCGTCATATGACGGACTTGCCTTACGTATGCCAGACGGACTTCCCAACTATTACATTTTGTGGTTAGAAATTTGTTGCAGGTAATAATTACGAAACTCAAGCGATATAAAAGAATTCATCACCAGAAATAAGTATATGGATCACTAAATGACTTGCGTAATCAAAGAAACTCCAAGAACTCCATTGATTTTCTACTTTTTTTTTAGTTTTTTGAAGAGACGTTACACTCCAGCTTCAAGTACAAAACGCGAAAAAAAATGGCCTTCCAATTTCTTTCAACCTAATGATGTTAGCGACGTCTATGATTCTCAGTTCGAACTAGCTCCGTAATACTGTTTTACCGACCGAGGCATAAGAAGCTAGTCATTCAAAAATGGAAGTTATTGGCGCTAGACGGCCTTACCTCCTAGACGGACTTCCCTACATTGACCTTATGAAATTTTTATTATATTTTTTTATTTTATGCTAGTGGCGTTGTACGCGTGAATATCATTTCCAAAAAAAATCTCATATTTTCCTTTATGAAGGGCTTCGCGCGTTTTTACCCGTGTGAATAGTGGAAAACATAGCCTACTAGCCTTCTGCCCTTGGCTTTTTCATGGAGGCATGGGAGTAAAGAGTATAAAATGCTTTTCCGGGATAAAAATTAGCCAAGGTCAACTCTAGAATTAAGTTTACGGAGCTAAGTAGTAGTAAGTAGGAGAGTTAAGTAGTTTAGGCGTGAAAGCGTAGCAGACAGACAGAGTTACTTTTGCTTTTATAATACTAATAGGGCAGTAGTTATGTCACTCAGGAAGAATGTAGATTTCTAACCCTGAGAGAATTTCCGAATTCTAAAACAAACAAAAACAAATCTTTTCTCTTTGTAATAATAAGTATAGACTAGGGGTCCGCGCGGTGTTGCGCGCGTGGGAATAGAACGTAGCTTTCAGATGGTGAAATATTTTTTTTAATCAGTCGTAGTTTTGAGTTTACTTATCAACCAACAAACCAGCAAAAAATCAAATCTTTCTTCTTTATAATATTAGAATAGACATCCTTCTAGAGAAATCGGAGATTTGGTTTTATCGCATTCCTTAGCGATAACTTTAATTTTACGGATTAAATAGCCTTTCCAACGTTTTATCTGCCGCTATGCAAAATTTCATTAAAATCTGTTCAATTGTTTAGGCGCGTAAAAGGAAAAGCAAGATAGAGTTATATTCGCATTTAGAGTATTCGTTTACTATATTTCTTACTAAACCTATTTATTTATCACTGAAAAGTACATAACCGTAATCCCGAAGGTCTAATAATTTCATAGCTCAATGATTCAATAAAGAAATTACCATGGAACGTTTTAAGGAACCGGGCGTCTTTAATCCGGATAAACCGTTTTCCGGAAATAAGTGCAAATAACTTTAAAGCCATGGACAAAACAAGGAATAGAAATGCACGGAAAAAATCCGGAAATAATGCTGATCAAAGTGAGGTTTAAAAAAGGCTTCACGTCAAGTATGTATTAATAAAATAACTCATAATCAAAATAATTTATTCAGCAGAACAGGGTGCCTACCATCAACTTTAAGACAGCGATTCAAAAATAGCGCGATGCAGAATAGGTTCCTAAAATGAATTGCTTTCTTTCGTACTATGACCTTCTAAAAACTGGATCGCAAATGAATTGCTAAATGTGAATGACCGAACGATTTGTGTCCTTATTTCTTCTACCCATCCCTTTCACTCGATTCTGTCATGCCCGGAGAGTGAGAGGGACGGGTATAACCTGCAGGTGTCATGTTAGCTTGACCGAGTTATAAGTCAAATAAGAGTTCTTGACAGCTTAGCGGCTGTGAAATGTCATTGAATGATGACTGAATCGCTGTCATTGATATTAAAGCTGTCGTGGTACGAATAAGCGAAGCAGATCAGTTTAGGTCCTAAACAACATCGCAATAAGAGTTAATGGTAGGCACCCAGGAATAAATAAATGTTATCTGCTTTATTTCTAATACTAATAAATTTCATGCTAAATTTGCTCTTTACCTATTTGATTTGCTCGTATGACAATGACGTGTTGCTGAATGCGACATAGGTCACATTGAGAAAAAAATCTTTCCGTGTTCTGTGGTCACATTCGTCGCCCAAGTCGCATCACGTCAATATATACTAATATTATAAAGAGTAAAGATTTGATTGTTTGTTTGTTTGCATCGAATAGGTCCCGAAACTACTGGACCGATTTAGAAAATTCTTTGACCAGAAAGCTGCATTCTTCCCGAGTGACATAGGCTATATTATTTTATTGACGACCGATTTGGCGCAGGGGAAGGCTACCCACCTCCTGCGCCAGTGGTCTCGCGTTCGATTCCCGAACAAGACAAATATTTGTGTGCATGAACATGTCTATTTGTCTTGGTCTGGGTGTTAACTATGTATATTAAGTAAGTATTATCCGTTATCAAGTTTTCCATGACACAGTTTCTTAATGAAATTAACATGGGCTTAGATAATTGGTGTGAATGTAAGAAGTTATTTATTTATTTATTTATATTTCATCCCGATATTCCCACGAGAACGGGGACCACGCGGGTACAACCGCGAGGATCCGCTATTTTCTATATTTTTGAATCAGTTGTCTACCTACCAAATTAAAAAGAAATGCTGAAGTTTAGAAACATATATGTCTGTCCCGTTGTTATTTTTTGGATCCAAAAATTTTTTTCGTATTAATGATAATTTTGACATCTAATTTTCACGCACAAAACGCACGAAAATTGCGCGAATGAGACCGTTCGATTCGATTTTCTTTCGACATCTGAAGTTCTACATTTCTTTATAGTACCTAGTAGTAATAAATAACATGATTATAAGCATTGTATGTGCTGTTGCGAGCTTGCGAGTAATGTTCCAACAGTATAAAAAGTCTCCCCTATTTACTTTAGTACTGAATATTGTTTAATCGACTTATAAATTTCTGTTCTTATACCTATAAATTCTTAGAATACATTTTTCAATACCGTGACTCAAAGTCATCTTGACGCCACCATATGCTTATAGGTACTATATACCTACCAGCTATGCTACCTAAACTAGCGGTTCTTCGCAGTTTTACCTACTTTAATTTGAGGAAAAGGAAAAATCTACTAAAAATGATATTTCTGAAGTAGTTTCTGAGATTAGCGCGTTCAAACAAACAAACTCTAAACATACTGTTTTACAGTCATGTTAACTAATCATTAATCTACGTCTAAATGCAAATAAGTAGGAAGTGAAATCATTTCGCCACAGACTGAAATGGGTAAGAAGTATGTTTGGTCCCTCAATTAGCATAAAGGCTAATAAATGTAGAAAAAACATGGCGTCCTACTGAAAAATGCGAATACTGTTCTCATGGGCTTTATTTAAATGTAGACAAATGCCATACTACATAATAAAAAAATCTTTACAAGGAAAAAGAATGTCATAAGGTTGAAAAAAATTAAAAGGGTCACCGAGGTTAGAGATTTTGGGGTGCAATTTGATTGTGGTTTATATTTTAAATCGCATATCAATAAAATCACAGCAAAAGCGTATCAGTTACGTGGTTTTATTCTACTCCAAAGAATAGATTTTAAAAATAATAAAACATACCTACTGCTTGTAAAAGTCTTACGTTAGATCGCAGTTATGATATGCGTCTTCTGTATGGAAACCAATGTATTCCAAGTATGTAGGTATGCTTGAGAGAATTCAGAATAAATTTATTTCTCGAATGAAGTATAGGTTGAAGAACTTTAATCCTGATAAAATCGAATCCCTGTTGACTCGCAGAGAGTATAGGACCAAGTATGTTTACATAAAATTGTTAACGGTCTAGTAGATTCTCCTTTCTTGTTGAGTAAATTGACTTTCAGGTGTTCTCGACCCAGTGCAGTGGTGCGAGGCATAAACTCACTTTTGCTAATTCCTACTTTATAAAACAAGTTATAAAGCAAATACGCATCTCATTAGATCCTGTAGAAAATTTAATAGTACCTACAATACCATCGACATTTTTGTTTTATGAGAAAGTTACGCGATTTCGCAAACTTTTAAAGGAATTTGGTAACGAATCCTATATGGGATATACTTTTATTTTTTTTTGTTTAATATTAACTCAAATTAAAAACTGTTTATAGGCCCTCTCTTTCTTTAAACTTTTGTATTCACTTTTGTAATAAATATTTTAAACTAAAACTTATTTTTTCCACTTTTCACACGACTTTGTCTACATGTTTTAGCTAGCTTTGGAAACTAATTAGGCTTATGTCTAGTTTTAAAATTTATTATGTATTACAATATGCTGTTTGTTTCCGTAAATAAATAATATAAAATAAATAAAAAAAGAACACCGAAAATGTAGGACCTTTCAAAAGTCGTTATTAAAATATTCAGGAGAATTAACTTGAATTTACACTTTGATTCGTTTCGAATTGTGTTTCAGAGCAATATACTATTGAAATAACAAATTCATATCGTTAAATCTGCAATCAAGCGTATAGCTTTGATCGAACAAATGATACAGTTGAATGATTCTAACCTGAAGTACCCACACGATAGTTTTCGAGATATTGAAACAAATACTGAATATTTACTATTTAATTTTCAGCTACAATAATGTCGATTGAAAATTGTTTTCCATTATTTTGGATATTACTTTTTACTACAAGTAAGTTTTTAAAATATTTTGCGTATAGTGCCATCTAAGTAGTTTCCAATATTACCTTCATTACTCTTATGGCTGATTTAAAGTTTAGTGTTGAACGAGGTAGGCAAGTTCATTGAGTTCGGGTCAGTTCAGACAAAGCAGAAAGATAGCTGCGCAATTAAATGGCTTAATTGGAAATAGGACTGTATAACTGGTAGTCTTATGTAGAAAATAAAATATAACTAAAACTGTATAAATATCCACAAAGTCGGATGGCGTATACCCGCGACCGGGCGCGCGCTTTTTCACGCCCGCTCGGTACTTAGCCCTCCAGGATGTTCTTTCATAAGTTGTTTCATACGTCACACTATCTCGTAACGCGTTTATTTTGCTCTTAATATGAACTGCGACCAGATTAATGGGTCGAACCTGCGCGAGGTGTTTTCCGTTCTGTCTAAACTTACCATAAGTAGAGTCAAAGAATACTTTAATATGTCAAAGAATACTATAATATTACAACGTTAGTATGGTGTACACCAACCGGCTAGTAGTAAGTCGCAAAGCGCTCGCCACTCGTCTCTGTACTTCATCATCATCATCATGTCAGCCGAACGACGCCCACTGCTGTACTTAACCAATGTAAATTCGTATACTTTTTTAAATCATTTTTTCATAGACTCTTAACCTACAGTCAAGCTGACCAGTCGGTTTTGTGTGGCTGTATATACTTGTATACCATTATAATTATTTTGATTATATAAATACATAATAAATAAAAATTAAATTCATCCTCAACGGCTTTAGGTTAAGGACTCAGATCACTTATTACTTACTTTTAGTACGTTAGTAATATTATAGTATTCATTGCTTTTAGTGACCACATTGACCTACCAAATGTCGGCTAATTCTTTGCATGGTAAACTTCATAGGTGGAAACCAACTACTCAGAGTCACATTAAGCATGGGAGAACAAAAACTGTTCTAAGGTAGGACTTTCACAAAATTTGTTTCAAAATAATTGCATACATTAGAATTTAGAATCAGTTGGCGCGTCACACTTTTTTTAGACGTCTGTCGCGAGCGCGCAATGAATGTACAAACTGCTCGGCTCTGCCACTGCCGCGACATGGTCGGTCGTGGCCGGACCGTTACCGGTCCGCTACTTTGTTGGCATGGACTTTTGCTCACTTCTTCTTCTTATCGAGTCGATAGCAAACTAAAAACCTTAATAGTGTCGGACCAAAATTCGGCTATGCAGATCGCAGCATTGGTAGCCTCCATTAGGTTCTTCTTGCGTGCAGCTGGTTGGATACGCAGGGCACGATGTCAAATGTTCCATCGACTGAGGAACGCACCACATCTACACGCTAAGTCCGCGTCGACCAATAATCCAATTTTTGCTTACCTGCTCACCATTTTAACAGACTTCAAAAAAGAAGGTGTGTATCAGTTTGACCTGTGTGTATGTGATATTGTTGGAATCTGTTAATAATTGAGTATAGCCACGTATAGAGTTCCATATAAGCACGTTAAAACTGACGGTGGAGAGCAAGTAGTGAGGGGTTTAGTTGGTAGTGTAGCCTACTGTCAACCAACCCTTCTGGTCAGCCCACCGTGAGTTGGTAACCTTATGGGGAGATTGAGAAGCCCCAGTTTCATCAAAATCGGTTCATTAGTTTTGAGATATGTTTATCTTGATACAATACATACAATCTACACTAAAAACTAAGAAATAAATAAATAGAACGCCCTCAAATATTATGCAATTCCAACTAAATCACATAGGTACCTTCATACAGGATCAACTGATAACCTCCATTTTTGAAGTCGGTAAAAACGACCTAATTTAGATATTTTAACCGACTTCAAAAAGTACCTGTCAACTGAAAAGGAAACAATTATATCTTTAAAGTATCTACTTTTTTTAAGTTGGTGCCAGCCAGGAGCCAAAAAAAGGTATTGACCTCAAAAAGGTAGGTCATCGTCATCATCAGCCATACGACGCCCACTGCTTGGCATAGGCCTACTTAGGTAGGTACTTTAAACATATTAATTTTTCCTTTTCAGTTGACAGGTACTTTTTGAAGTCGGTTTATTTTTTATAATTAGTTTTTCTTCTCCAAACCAAGCCATTTTACTGCCTCCACAACCAAGGCTTTGAACTTCGATTTAAATCTCCATCCTGATACTGACTACTATAAAAATTGCAATACGGACACTACCCTAGGTCATTAAGCTACCAATATCTAATCTAAAACACACTAAAATGATTTCTAAAGGCCTAAGGTTCACATTCAGCTAACTAGACTATTCACAAATACTCGTTTACGTTTCCGAGTACGGAATCCGTGCTTTGGCACTGTCATTCATTTCAGAATAGACAAAGACAGAGCATAAAAATCGACCATGGTTGTGATTCACCTTTTATATTTGGACGACCGATTTGGCGTAGGGGTGTAGGATATGCCTTCTGCAGCAGAGGTCTCGGGTTCGATTCTCGAACATGACAAATATTTGTGTGCATGAACATGTCTATTTGTCTTGGTCTGGGTGTTATCTATGTATAGTAAGTATGTATTTACAAAAAGTATATATTTATTTATCCGTTATCTAGTTTTCATAACAAAGTTTCTTAATGAAAACTACTTATGAGCCAGATAATAGGTGTGATTGTAAGATATTAATTATTACTTATTTATTTTATTACCTACTGGGCAGCTATAATAAATCAACTTGTTTAAATTACAGGCAAGGAAACATGTCAGTGCATCAGCGCCAAAGGAACAAAAAGAAACAACAAAATGGGAAAGGCCCTCCGAGAAACGAACATTATAACCCCAACTATGGATACGAACCTTATTGGCCAGGTGGAGACTCACGGCTGAATTGGTTCGTACAGCAAGCTAAAAAGAATGGTACTCATAACCTATGCGATGACATGTGTTTGACTATATATGAACGGTACGTATTGAAAACGCAGCATCATTACCATCAGCCAGCATTGTAACTTTAGTTATCTTTATTAAAGTGCAGAACAAAGATACTTCAAAAACGCTTCCTTAGGGTCGTTTTTTGAAAAAACTGAAACAAGTGCCAAAATTTTGCAGTTTTTCGAGCACCATGGGGGTAGCACAGGGTTTTCAGGGTTGCAAACTTGGGTGTAAATTACGTACGTAGATACATGCGCGTTTGCGATGTTTGATGTCGATTTTGACTGGCCTAACTAGCGATATCGATAATAGAAAACCACTTACTTGTCTAGGCCCTCTGTAAATGCTGTTGGCTTCTCGCCGCCATCGTGTCATATTGAGATAGAGCCCTTTTTTGTAAAATATATTATTACTTATTTGATTTTTCAGATTTGGTGTCATATGTGCCAGAAATAAACATCTTGAGTATAGGACATTTAAAAATTACTGCGAGTTGAAATTAGTTGACTGCTATGGAGTAGATGGTTTGTTTGAAGCTAAATTCAATTTTTATTTCTAAGCATTAATAAACATATTGACAAAGACTATAAAACAAACCATTGAATTTTTTACAATATGTTTAATAATGAATTATTTGGCTCATAGCCATAATATTTCTACTTATCAGAAACCATAAATTATTTTGTTTTGGTCACACATTTTTTTAAATCACCGTACCTACCTTAAAACTTAAGTCTGTAAGTACTCTGATTCGCATACTTTTAAGTTACCACCCCGTAAATCCAGTAATTCTAATTAAACATATTTTGTATTATTAAAGACTAGCGGATCCTCCCGGTTTCACCCGCGTGGTACCCGTTCCCGTGGAAATATCGGGATAGAACATAGCCTATGTCACTCAGGAAGAACGTAGCTTTCTAATGGTCTAAGAATTTTCGAAATCGGTCCAGTAGTTTCGGAGCCTATTCGATGCAAACAAACAAACAATCAAAACTTTCTTCTTTATAATATTAGTATGGATATAGATAACGGATAGAAGGTAACTACTAACAAAGTATAAAAAAAATTCGAGACAAATATTCTATATTTCATAGTAAACTTGTTGTTTCTAAAAACTGAAAAAAGGAATTGAAACACATTATTGATGCCCTAAGGGCTTTATGCCAATGTTTAAGGCGCGGATACAATAATTTCTGGCAATAATGAGTCACACCAACACATCAAAATAGGACTATAAAAATTACTGCATTTAATGCGCGTACTCGTGCAAGTACTAATAGTTTTTGTTTCATCGAAATCTGTCCAGGATTTCCAAAGTTACAGCGTTGTAAAGTTTCACCAGCTTTTGTAAATTTGCTTTCCTTGCGCGCTATTGCGATGACGTCATGTCGCACTGACATCTCCGACTGCGGCTGTTACAGGTGATCCCCGTCTAACTGTACCTACATAGAGTCCGTCTGTGCGCAATCTGCGCGCAACTCGTACGTTTTTGACGCTAGTTACAGTACATTGTCTTCGTTCTAAGGTAATGGTAAATGATTAGTATTCGATTTCGACCGCGCGCAGGCGCACTCTAAAACTGTCACCTACTGTCAATACCGAAAGACATTTATCCCACAAACTTATCTGACCTAGTTGTGGAGGCGCCACTAGCAGTATAAAATTATCGAAATGGCTGTCAGTTTTTAGGGTGCATATTTAACCACCAAGTCAGTTAAGGTTGTAAGTACATTTTGACAGAATACCGCCCGCCATTACGAAAGTTGGTTTAATTTATTATTCACGAAAATAAAACATTATTTGAAGGTGTTTTTTCATATGGGCTCAATACAAAATTTCTTAACCATTTCATTGATCGACTATAAGAAAAATAAATAAATTTATTACGAAACCGTTAATGCCATTAGTTCACCCGAATTTTCCTCGGAGGCCGTACTTTAACGTTTAATATCTCAGTCATTTTTGAAGATAGGAAAAAAATAAAAACTGATTCTTTTTTCTCGAGTTACATATTTTTTAGATAATTATGCTGATAACAAAAATCGTTGGTGTGACTCATTGCCTGTGAGCTGTAATGGATCAATCTGGAGCAATTAAGTGGAGCTGCTCCATATTTCGTGGTATTGTGTGGCCGTATCTACATTTTGACATTTTGTCATGTGGTCGTGACGTCATATGGAAATGCGCAATTTTAGTTGCTCGTGTAAGCGTGCCCTTACGCCATGGCAGCGACGCCAGGCAGCATCCACATGATTTTAGACCGCTTGGCATCGCAAATAAGCCGCCAAGTGAGGTGGGGCTCGAAATGTAGAAATGTTGCCGTCAACTGCTGCTGGCGTCGCTGCTATGGTATCCCAATAAGATAGACCTCTTAAAAGGAAATATCACGACCAAGATAGTTAAAAATTAGGTATAACTCGTGCAGATAAAGAAATAATTCGTAAATGGCGGCCGGTTGGTCATGCTATCTCGCTTACACATACCGTCATGCTGCATGTATACCACGTGGGTGGGTCTTGCTATCGCGTTCACACTTAATGCATAGCTGCACATAGAAAAGGCTGTGATAGCTGCCATTTACAAATGGTTTCTTTATCCGAACGAGTTATATTTTGTAAAATATATTGCTCTCCCACTCTATCTATTGCTACCCCCACAGAGCGCAATAGAGACAAATGCAACTCGAACCGCAAACACCTATAAAAGTGCACAAAATCAACGTTTTGTAGTACTAGTACCCTGATTTCTTTTCCATAACTTGACCGAATTAATTTCTTCTTTCATTAAAAATTAAAGAAAAAATGTGGCAGTGTGCCTATGTTTCCGTAGTCAACAAGGAACCCTTAGAGTTTCGACATCTCCGTCTGTCCGTCCCCAACCTAGCTCATAGACTCTTAGTACATACTAGAAAGCCGTAATTATACATACGTATTTTTTTTTTTATTTTACCTTCCTTGCACGTGAAGTGGCGATGTATTTTTTTTTCTTGTCTACCTAACATAGCACTAAACCGGCGACCGCCCGCGTAGTGACTATGTACCCATACTGTGAGGTGTCGTTAGATATAAATTTCAAAAATATTGCTGGCTTGTGAAAACAGTTTTTTGATTGAACAGTTTAATATCATGTCTACCTACCGTTTGTGAATTGTTAAAATTATTATTCATTTTTCAATCATAAAAATTGCATTGTGAATGCAAAAAAAGTTAAAGTTTATATAACTTGCCATAGTTATTTCTTCTTTAGCGATTGTCAAATATCTGGAAAGATATTTCTTTCGCGTGTGGGGGTAGTCATATCTTCACATTGATGAAATTAACGCTGGCCATACAGCGCGTAAGATGTATTTTGATAAATTCAACGCTTCTCGTAACGACTCCGTAGCTCAGTGGTTAGAGCAGTCGCCCGGATAGCGAAAGGTCGTGGGTTCGAGTCCCATCCGAGCTGGTTGTGAGACGGGTCGATTTTTTCTAAATACTTCATTTTCCATTTTTCAATCATAAAAATTGCATTGTGAATGCAAAAAAAGTAAAAGTTTAAATAATAATAATAGAGTAAGCTTGTATTGATTTTCATTGTTCTAATCGTCAGTCATGTAAAAATGAGATCTTTTTTTTCAGATTGGTATATAGCTTATCGTGGTGAATGTAAGACATTACATCCCATGAATACCACAGACATTCCAGCCAGGGCTAGCTCCCATATCGCCGGTTTCTACGACAGACATCCACATATGAAACCACGTAGTGACGTCATAATATCACTTAACCTAAGAAGCGTCGCCGTCTCAATCTTTTCTCACCTGCAACTTTGATCATCTGTAACTTTTTATTTTTTTATTCGGGTCAATTATACAAACAGAACCCAAACGTGTCTCAGTTTATGCGTCTTGGCACGCTGATGACTTTTAGGGCTCAAACGCATGGAAGCTTAACTTCATCGGCCGATAAAAAAATCGGTCAGTTACATACAACATAGGCATTACCATAAGAATAAGTTACTTATTCCTCTGGCATTACGTTGACAATTCTTATGGCATTACGTTGACACGCGCGCATGTTATCTTACTAAATCAATATAAAAACTGACCGATTTTTTCATCGGCCGATCAAGTCAAGCTTCCATGCGCGCCTAGGCTTAGTATAGCGACATTTACCGCAGGCCCGCAGGTCTGGGTATTGCATACAAATCGCATTTCTGTGGTGGATGAGCTTTACCATAATACTCGTAGTGATTAGCGTGGTAGCGCCAATTAAATGAGATACTTTTAAAGTCTGTTAGCAGGCGGGGATACCTCCCATACGACGACTTCCATGGGCGAGTGGTGTACGCACCGGTTTTCAAGGTATTTTCTATCTCTGGAGGTCCCGGGTTCGATCCCCGGTCGGGTAAATATTGAAAACAAACTTTTCAATATTTCCTCGAGTCTGGGTGTATGTGGTAATACGTAAATTACGTCGTTGTTTCCAATTTCCATAACGCTAGTGCTCGAGCTACTAAAGTTTGATATTGTAACAATTGTATGTGATAGTGACCCAATTGCAGGAAGCTCCATTAAAGTTAATGCTTCATTAAATCTATTGCTGTCACTTTTTATTTCATGACAACGAAAAGTAACAGCAATAGACTTAATGAAGCATTAACTTTAATGGAGCTTCCTACAAGTGGGTGATAGTCTAATATTTATATTTCTATTTAAAATAAATATACCTAAATAAACCGATTTCAAGTATAAAGATGGATTATTTCATGATATCTGCCACCCTAGCATGACCAACAAAATTCGATATGATATGATAAGTTATCCGGTTTAACTGTCAAAAGACTATGGGTTTTGACGTTTGAATGCCGATACATATCACGTTTTGGGTGGTCGTGCTAGGCTTACTGGAGGGAAAGTATGCAGAATAATGGAGATAGCGAATTTCACTCAAAGGGAAACATTGCTTTAGGTTTGTCAAAAAACAAAGCTGCATTCACAAATTTAAAATAAAGTCACTTATCCATATAAAAATACACATTGACTTGACTCGACATCGAATCATTATTTTATTTCTTTCATTTAATTTATAACGTTTCTTAGAAAGATTTAATCAGTAAGAATTACCCTATCGATTGATGTCATATTATTTTAAAGGATCTTTGAATGCAGTTTTGGGTCATTTCAAAAATAAAGGAATGTTTGTAAAATGCACGCCAGATACCTAAGTCTGCGCGCGGTCAAAGTCGAATACTAATCTTTTCCTTAAGCTTAGAACAAAAAATGTAGTGTAACTAGCGCCAAAAACGCCCCAGTCGCGCGAAAAGTTTTCTGACACGACATAATACGAATTCTGCTTACGAACGCACTCTACAGACGAATTTGACAAGCAAAAATTGGAAAGTTCTACTAGCTAGAGTGCGCGCCAGATAAGTCTGCGCGCGCTCAAAAGCGCAGAGTTATGTAGCGCAGACTCTACATCTGACTCGCAGGCGTATCTCGTCTGCTACCTCGCTCCGCTTCCAAAAATTTATGAATTTCAAAACTAGCTCGCAAACCCCTGTCAGCCGTTAAACATTCCTGCGGTGGTGTCGTGTGAGTCGGGTCGTTACGTTCCCTAAAATATGGTTGAGCGAAGCGATGGCTGGCTCATGCGTCATGCTCGTGAACGGGTGCTGCCAGTGGGGTGGGTCTGCTCATGTCTACTTGTGTTAAAGGTGTTCGGGATATGGTTTATAATAGTATTATATAGTTTTGTGAGCGAGCTGGTGTGTCTCATGGTAATTTTGGTACCCGTGTTACAGTTACAGCAATTTTTCTAATAATTGTATTATTTATTCAAAAATTCCTTTTATTTGTTAATACTTATAGATTTGAATACGCGGTGCAGCTTGCAGTTTCCTTTTTATTAATCCTGTAATATAATGTGAATAAGATTAAGATTAGTGTGTTCATTAAACTATTTGATTCCTTGTTTGGTTGAAAATTGTTTACTGTTTTAGGTAATAAGCAAAATTGTACTTAACTTAAGCGGTATTCTGTATTGTGATGGAAAGTAACCTTAGTATTATGTGAAGATCATTTTTCAAATTTGACGACTCTGTATAAGTTAAAACAGGGAGAAAAAAATAGCCCTTGGCGAGTTTCTTGCCGGTTCTTCTCGCTACAAGGTCTCCTGCCGTAGGATTTGCGAACCGATGGCGTAGCTTCATTGACGTTCATAAGTGTTGTTAAACAAACCTAAATTGAATAAACGATTTTGAATTTGAATTTGAATTTGTCCACTGGAGCTGAGCGGATGGTTTTTGCAATCTTTTTGGTTAAAGTTTCTCCGTTTCTTCGCTCCGGCAGCTCGCTCCGCGTCAATGGACAGGCAGCCTAAATGTCTTCTTTAGCTTTTTACTTTTAAATCTTTTTAATTTAAAGGCGCTATTTGCATGTTTGCTTAAAATCTCCTTAGCGTATTTTTAGTTGCAACCGCACGAAATTAAAATGTTGAAATACCTCCCAGCCAAAACCAACGTGTTTATTTACCACTAAAGGATCCTTGCGGTTTCATCCGCGTGATACCAGTTCCCGTGGGAAAATCGGGATAAAATATAGCCTATGTCACTCGGGAAGAATGTAGCTTTCTAATGGTGAAATAATTTTCTAAATCGGACCAGTAGTTTCGGAGCCTATTCGATGCAAACAAACAAACAAACAATTAAATCTTTCCTCTTTATAATATTAGTATAGACTAGCTGTTGCCCGCGACTTCGTACGCGCGGTGTAGTGACTTTTGTGTTAGTTTAGTTTATGTGTGTTTGTTGCTCAGATTTCATAACGCTCTTCTTGAAGTCCTATTCTCTACTAAAAGGGTCTAAAGAATATCGAATATGCAGGCTAGGGTATGAACATGGTATGTTGTTATCATATGCTGCATGAACATAGTTGAGCCCTCATTCAAAGATCTGTCCGTCTGTCAAGAAACTTTTTCTCAAGTATGCGTGGGAGGTATCAAGCTAAAATGTATGTCAAATTAAATACTGAAGTCTGCAATCCCTTAGAGGCGACAAAAAAACAAACTTCTCTTCTCTTCTTCATAACTCAAAAGGGCCACTTGGATCTCGATTTTCTTTTAAATCTCATTTAGCTACTTGTTGTTACCGATCCCGATTTAAATTTAAACCGCTATCTAGGTCGGTTTAGGCTGTCAAATCTCGATTTACAGTAAGTTGTAATAACTTATCTATATTTTCATATGGTTTTTATACGCAAAAATGCATGTATCACACATAACAGTGTATAATGATAACGATTATTTTGAACAGCCGTTCTTCGTTCTTCGACGTTGCTTGCTAGCGGGCAATAGATCTATTCTACGCGAGGTTCATAAGACTGAACCACACCAAACGATCCATCTTGGATTGGCCAACTACGATCTAAGATTGGGGATCATGGATCTAATTTGTTCTCTTGGTGCTCTTGGATCGCACGAGGCACGTCCATTCCGACCACTACTATGGAGCTCCAGTGGTGAAGCGCACTCTTGCCGCGCGCGATTAGAGCGCGTATTATCGTTTTGCGCATATGCGCGCTTTCACGATTCAAACAGAAGTTCTTACTTAGTAATGCATAATATCAGGCCAATCATATTTTTAATATAAAATGAAAAAGAGATTGTGTGTATCCATACTAATATTATAAATGTGAAAGTGGGTTTGTTTGTTTGTCCGTCTTTCACGTCAAAATTGGTGCAACGGATCGACGTGACTTTTGGAATGGGAATAGTTTGGCAGCTGAAAAGTGACATACTTAGGCAGCCATTAGACAGTCAATCTGGATCAATGATCAATGATCAATGATCGCGATGCAGATTGACTGTGTACGAAGGTGATTGACGGCTCGCGATCTTGATCGCAAAATATCTACAAAGTAAATCTCGATCGCGATCTGGATGTAATGGCTGCCTTTGGCTACTTTTTATCCCTGAAAAATATCACATTCCCGTGGGATAACGTCGTCGTTTAGTCCAAGCGGGCGAAGTCGCGGGCGGAAGGCTAGTATTTTGATATGGAGACATTTCTTCTTTAAGTAACAGGTATAAAATGTAATGATATACCTACCATTTAATTATTTAATTTTAATCAATCATCGCTTATGTAAGCTTTCCTAGTAAATAAATGAATAAATAAGTTAGATAGAAAACTATTTTAAATATTCCTTTATTTTATTGGATGGTACCTACGGCTGAAGGCCTAAGTAGCCAGAGCCGGTTAAATGGCATAAAAATGGTAGGTATAGTGCGCCAATCTTTTCTGTTCCGGTGATTATCTTAGGAACTAAAACAGTTTTCATACGACAGTCCATTTTGACAGCTAATTTCGTATTGCAAGTGGCTCCTCAGTCACGACTGTCACCGGAACAGAAAAGCTTGTGGCACTGTAGGTGTAGGTAACTACGTACTGGCCACTTAGCGTTTGAGCAAATTTTTCAAAACTACATTGGTGACATTTTGTCTACATTGCGACAAACTTATTTCACACAGTGGTTATTTTTTGGTACTAAATATACTGTTGACTGCCGGCAGTCCATTTTGACAGTTAATTTTGTATTGCTAGTGGCTCCTCCAGGACCACTGTCACCGGTTCAGATATATTTGTGGCACTATACTTACTGTAGCGACATCTAGCGTCGAGTGGAAATGCGAAGTATAAATTTTACATCAATAGGGTGAGAACTTCAGTTTTGGCCACTGCCCCGAGTGCTTACTTAGCTTAAAACATTTCGTTAATAACTTTTGCTTGATAATATACTTTTTATCTATGACTTTTAAGTCATAATAACAATAGTAATAATTCTTTATGACATAGGAATATTATTCAATAAACGCTTTTCAGTTTACATCGAATTAGATGTTTCTTTTATTTTATCTAAGTTAGTTAAGTATTGATTTCTCGATGTATCTTTTAAAATTTGATTGACAAAAAACACATCAATCGGCACCCTTCGCACATTTTAAGTTTAAAAAATAGGTTTTTAATTGACTAAAATAAAACTAAATTTCGTAAGTATATGAATACTTAGTTATATGTTTTTACTATGTATGTCCACGAATTTCTCGAAATCTAAAGGCATATCGAGATGATTCTATTTGATTTAAATTAGGTGTATTCTAACTTTGGGAACAGTCTAAGATTCATCAAAATCGGTTTAGTATTTTTCGTGGGTATTTTATTGTACAATATACACTAAAACTTAGGAAATAAATAGTAATTTAAAAAAATAAAGTGACTGGCACCGACCTCAAAAAGGTACCTTAATTATAATATATATTATATTTTTCCTTTTCAGTTGACAAATACTTTTTGGAGTCGGTTAAATTTATTAAGTAGTTTTTTTGTATTGTAAATTTAAAAATTTAAAGAAAAGTATAAGATACATTCTTGACAATTTTAGATACCTACTTAAGACCATAGGCGAAAGAAGTGAAAAAAAATTAAAGTGGCAACAGCGGGGGCTTTCACCCTACTTAATATAGATAATCATTCGAATGTACTTTTGTGAAAGGTATATCGTAATCTTACTGACTTCCCGCGCCATCTATTGTTTAGTAGTTATGATGCGAAAGAAGTGAAAAGCATCTTAAAGTGGCAACAGAGGGGGCTTTCACCCTAATTAATATAGATAATCATTCGAATGTACTTTTGTGAAAGGTATATCGTAATCTTACTGACTTCCCGCGCCATCTATTGTTTAGTAGTTATGATGCGAAAGAAGTGAAAAGCATCTTAAAGTGGCAACAGAGGGGGCTTTCACCCTAATTAATATAATCATTCGAATGTTCTTTTGTGAGAGGTATATCGTAATCTAACTGACTTCCTGCGCCATCTATTGCTTAGTAGATATAATGACGTAAATAACATGAAATTATTTTTATGATTTTATGTGAGACTGGATGGGTTTTAATTTATATTATGTTTTGAAGCAGGTAAAAAAAAATAACATGATTCATTATTAATTGAGACAGCGATTAAATATAACGTATTTTCATAATCATGTGGCGCCATCTATTTTAGTAAGAATCTGTTTTTGTATTTTCCCGTAGGAATAATTAAATTTCCCGCAATAAAAGGTACCCTATATGTTGACCCGGGTTATAAGCTATTACTTCACAAAATTTGGTAAAAATCCGTCCAGTAGTTTTTGCGTGAAAAGCGAACATACAAACAGACAAACAGACAAACAGACAAACAGACAAACAGACAAACAGACAAACAGACAAACAGACAAACAGACAAAAATTTTAATATCTATCGTTTTGGGGTCTATATCCTGTACACATCACATAGCAGTAATTTTTTTTTTTTTATATTTCATGTACAGACTTTTTGTCCGTTTCTGTTTTATTATATGTATAGATAATAAAATGTCATTTATGAGGTTTGGCACTTCGCCGTCGATATATTGGCGGCTTCGAGACTCAACCAAGCCGGCTCTACTCAGCCAAGTTGGGTAGGCTGGCTGACATCGGCCGCTGGCATCGCCGCTGACTTCCAAAAAGAAGAGAGCCAATAACCATAACGAGAGTTTTTCGTGCTTGGGGCACTGTGATCACGAGACTTGGGCCACGTGGAATTTGCTCACACCTCGCAGCCTGTAGTATCGCGCTCCCTGAGGTTTATGGGGAAAAAAAGTATCAAATCCTGTCTTCCAAAAAAGTATAGCGTAAAAAAGTACTATTTACTTACTTATTGTATAATATTTTTTTATCAAAACGGAGAATCGAGTTATTAAAAAACTGAATTTAACCCCTTTTTTAAGATGGTGGAAAATGCACATGGGAAATCTTGGTCGACAATTTGAAGTCGAGTTTTTTTAGAAGTAATACCTATCCAAAATTTAGCTTTCGCGGTTCACGTGCATTTCTAAAGGGCTTATTACATTTGGCTAAATTCAGCATCTAATTAAGCATACATTGCTTGTTTTGATTGCATCACTTGCTACAAATGAGCTCAAAGAAAGCAATGTATGCTTAATTAGATGCTGAATTTAGCCAAACCCGTTTTTTCCGATCTAAAGACTGGTCTAGTTCCTCACAAAAAATACTAATCTCACGTAAGTGAATTCCGGTTGGGACGTTTCTTGTAAAACTAATTCTTTTTGCTTTCATGCCAATAGAAATAGCACTTTAAATGCATTTTGTAATCATAATTTATTTTCGCATTTATAATATCAGTATGGATGGGTTAACAGAAGTCACATGCATAGCAACACACCGCTAGATCGTAAAAGAACAACTTTGATTGCGTTTCGTAAGGCACGAGACTTAAAACACGTGTGTTATAAAAAAGTATTTTAATTTTGATTGGTTTGTGAAGAACAATTACCAACAAGAGAGTTGCAACTGTCTGTGATATGTGTTTTGTTTGAATTAATGTGTAAAAAAGATGACATATTGTTTTAATGTGTCATCATTAATTAAAAAGAAAATCATCTGTTGAATATTTGTTACGGGTGAAAATAACCACATACTTAACCTATTCTGCTAAAATAAGAGCATTTCTAACTAAATCTTTCATCACCGTCAATTTTAAAAACATATCAATTGGAGATTTATTTAAAGTTACTTAGTTTACTTGGGTAAGTAAGTACATTAAAATACAATACAACAATAATACAGTTAAACATATACAACAATATTTAACGTCTGTGGGAGTCTCACTTTGTTTATTTTCAACTGAAAATTATGTTTCAGGCCGCAACAATAGTAGAAAATGCGTTCAGCAAGCTAGTTTTTTGTACCGATTCCGATTAGTGAACCTATACTGAATAACTAAATTTGCACAAAATATTTAAGTTCAATGATTTGGAAATCATTGACATTAATTGGCCGTAAGTTTGTTACAGTTTCTACTAAAGAGATTTGAAATATAGTCCCTCACAAAGGAGTCGGTAAAGTATGATTACCTAAGAGGTAAAAATACACACAAACTGGGTGCCTACCATCAACTCTTATTGCAGTTTTGTTTAGGACCTAAACTGATCTGCATCGCTTATTCGTACCACGACAGCTTAATACCAATGACAGCTATTCAGTGATCATTCAATGACATTTCACATCCGCTGAGCTGTCATCAACTCTTATTTGACTTATAACTCGGCCAAGCTAACATGACACCTGCAGGTTATACCCGTCCCTTTCACTCTCCGGGCATGACAGAATCGAGTGAAAGAGACGGGTCTAAGAAATAAGGACACAAATCGTTCGGTCATTCACATTTAGCTATTCATTTGCGATCCAGATTTTAGAAGGTCATAGTACGAAAGAAAGCAATTCATTTTAGGAACCTATTCTGCATCGCGCTATTTTTGGATCGCTGTCTTAAAGTTGATGGTAGGCACCCAGGTCATAAATTGTACAGTGCCACAATCTTTTCTGAAACTAACATGTTTTTTTAAATGTCACTTGCTGACAAGTTGATGTCCAACCATAGCGCTGCCGGCGGCTGAAGGTCTTAGAAGTCAGAGCCGGTTAAATTGCCACAAAAAAAAAGAAAAACGTACATAGCGCCGCTGTCACCAGAACAGATGAAGAGATTGTGGCACTCTTCGATCAACAATAACACCTAGTTGTTGATCGAAGGTGGCACTGTAATATTTTTATGAAGCATAATATGAATACGAGTGGTTCTGGTGTGCGGAAATCGGCGGTGCATTGTGCAACGCTGTATAATAATGTCGCACGCCGCGTCTCGGAATAGGAGATTTTCTGTCAGATGATTTTTAAAGAAGTTAGTTAGTTCCAAATACCTCGACAGATGGCATTCATCAGATTAGACTTTGTTTTTTTTTATTTGCTGGCAAGGAGTCAACAATAAGACGGCCAATGAAAAAAAAAACATAAAAGCACAGAAGGAAAAAAAAATTTAGGGGACTGAAAAGGCTTATCTACGGGATACTATTGTATTTTTTTTGAGAAATAGTAAGCTGTGTTCTCTGTTTGTGCTGTTGCCAACCATCACATGAGGTCGTCACATCAATATCGCTGCACTGTCACCTGGCGGTCTTTCACTCACTTCTACCTTAGTCTTAGTTTTCCTATACAAGTTACTCTATGGTCTTAGTACATAATTTATTCATCTGTGCTCACTTCACATATTCTGGAGAAAAATAATAATCTTGCTCAATCAACAAGAAAACCTCTTGTCTTAGTTCGTGCTCTATAATAATGTCTCCTCCATGTATTGAACGTTTTTGTCAAAATAGAAGCAATCACTTGTTTCCATCTGATGAAACTAGACAATGGAGTCAAGCAATTGGAATAGGTACCTATTTAGAGCCTGGGATGACCGTATGAAAGAAGTCTCAAATTTGTTCAGCTCACTTCAGGCCAACCGATTATAATAGAACTTCATTATCCTTTACAGTCTGGTTAGTTAAGTAATTTTTTTTGTCCAGTATCATGGTGTGTTACCTAAATAAATAGTGACTTGGTTAGGTACATTACTTGCAACATTATTGTTCTAGACTTTGTTCCAAAATCATTAAAGATAACAGCTATACCAACCATATTTCCATGGAAAACAGCTCCTCAAGATATTTCAGTAAAATCTCAAGAAATCCCATCAACATCTCAAGATCAAAACTTAACAGAGCTTAAAAAACATATGCTAGCAGTCAGTACCCACATAAGTTCTTGCCTATTGATATTTAAAATGTAGATTGAAATGATTTTCTACGCCATATCGAATGTCATTTGATCGGTGACAATTAAACGAAAACCCAATATATCGACATGCCATTTGATCGAAGTTTCAATTAATCGATTTTCAATAGATAGCTGTTACATTAAATCGAAATTTCAATAAATCGATTTGCAACATTTTTGTCCTTGGTTACCATTCTAAAACTATAGGGAATTAATTAAATTGTTATACTTTACCTATTATTCCTCGCTAAAAATAATCTATTTAAATAAAATTAAATGCTAAGATGAAAACTAGAGTTAGAAGATTCTATTGTTTATGTCTGTATGTTCTTGTTGACACATATCGATGTGTCGACATCTAGGCATTTGATTATTTGCAATTCGATCTTATTAAATATCGATCTAATTAGCTTTTGATCTATTGGCATAACGAGCTATTGATCTATCGATTATTTGTCATTCGATCAAACGGCATGTCGATATATTGGGTTTTCGTTTGATTGTCACCGATCAAATGACATTCGATATATTGGAATTCGATATGGCGTAGAAAACCCGATTGAAAATAGCATTCGGTATTTTGGACTCTTTTGTTATACCCTAAACTCATAACTTAGTGCTAGAATGTATACTTACATATATTTCTAGATTTTTTTTAATAAATTTATTTGCCTGGTATCATGTGTTTGGCCTCGTTTTGGCCATTTTGTTGTCGTGGTTTGTCGCGTCAACGCCATCTATGTTATTATTCATAACAATTTTTTCTTAATTAGCTGTCAGTTAGAAAATCCTCCGTTGAGCGTTGTACAACGCTGAAACCAACGTTGTAAAATTTGCGCTGCGTCGGCGCACTGCCAAATTCCTACTATGAAGCAATGGACTGTAAATTTAAAAATTGTGGGCTCATATTCCACCTGGAGTACTTGAAGACTTTCTTTTAACTAGTATTTTTCTGAATAGTATTGTGAATTCCAAAATATGGCAATGTCATATTAATAAGTAATATTATATGTAAGTTACGAGCTAGCTTTACTAAGAAAAAAAACAAAATCCTAAATAAATTATAACTACTAATACCAATTACAGTGACGCTGTGGTCTGCTCTAGAAACCAAGGAAACCATGGAGCTACACAGAAAACTCGAATCACCTTCTAACAACTCTACATTTTATACTAAAATTTCAAATTTTTTTACATCTTGGTATCGGCGTTTGATGTTTAAAAGGTAATATTTGAACAACATACCTAATAACATACTAAACTTACATGGTCATTATCACTATAACTATTATTTAACATGGGATTTTCGGAACAGTTTCACACGCCATGATCACGGAGCAACGCGGAGTTGCTCCAAGACATAGTAAAAGTATATAAGTAAGCGGACTCGAGCCCTGAGGGAGCGATAATAGCCTAAACACGTAGGGCTGTCGCTTAGAGTTTATTCAATCGTCAAACATACATAGTCAATCTCTAAACAAAACAATTTGCCCCTGTAGGGTGGGCGTCAGGAATCTATAATACAATGTTTTTTTATTATTTTTGTACATAGACCAGGGGGGCTACCGCGTAACTTTATGGGTATGAACTTCATACGTTTTTGGGAACTTTAAGTCAATTTTATAAAGATAATAGCCGCTATCAGTTCTTTGTTTTATGACGTCGGGTATAACGATAACTAGTTAGCAACGTTCAACAGAACAAAGCAGCAAAAATCAATCAAAATAAGGAATTCAAGTGTCAGTTGAAGCCCATACCCATATCCATATTTCTTAGCCGGTAGCCCCCCAGGGGCTGACTAAAATTTTTCATTACCTACGTCATGTTACCTGTTTAGTGGTTTGAAAAATTACGGTCGAAATAGGATAAATTAAAACGTGGCTTTACTAAATCATGTAATTATTAAAATAAAATAAAATGTTTACCCATAAAATTGTATTATTATATTATTTCCTTTTTTAAAATCTAAATCATTTTTTAAAATTCAATTTAGGATTCTCTGGTATTTTCGTAGTGTGCATGTGCAATTTGCATGTTGTGTTTTTTGCGGAACTAAGTTACATATATTTCATTTTTTCACAATGATTACGAGTTTTATTTATGATTATTATTTTGTGTTAAAAAAGACTGGCTCCGAGTCTATATAACTCATGTCCCGGGACACAAACTCATAGGAGTACTGTACTGGATTGAAACATCCATGTAATCCATCAATGTAAATCAGCCTTTAAACTTAGAAGGTTTATTTAAAAAAAGACTGGCTCCTGGTCTACAGGTTTACCTTCTCCCCGCATGCTAAAGTTTGTTTCTTTTTTTTATTTCCCGCAACAAGGTTACACTTAACCTTCATCGCACCTGATGTTAAGTGGTGATAAGGCTGAAGGTGGAAGCGCACTACTCCAGGAATCCTCAATCACTGAGGAACTGGCTATCTTATCTCTAACTACCGGAATACAATAATGCTGAAAACATCAGACCAAGTTCTGCCATCAATGAAACCGAATACAATATGTACGCCCACTGCGAATCGAACCCGGGACCTCTGGGTCTGAAATCGGTGGTGTGAATCACTAGACCGCAGAGGCGGTTAAAAATTTATATTATGCTCCCAGTTTATTAATCTAATCACATACCTACCTACACATAGGATTACAAGTTAGGTACAATAATTTTGTAAGTATTATAAATGATTTTCTTTCTTCTTTCTTTCTTTTTAAAAATTACACTACAAATTGGTATCTGGTCAACGAAATCGGAAGCAGAACTATTTAGGTAGGCATACAGATAATACAAAATTATGTACGTATCTACGTATGATAATAATAGTAGGTAGATTGTACTCACCGTTCTTGTTCGCTAGGTAATGCGAAGAAAGACAATTCTGGATAAAACAAACCGCTGTTCAGACATCCATATACACTACAATATTTTCTACTGCTACTCGAATTTGTAGCCATCTTAACGAATTAGGCGGTAGGTAGGTACACGCACGAATTATTACGAGAGGGAGGCAGCGGAGCGTGCGTGTGGTGGGCACGGACAGTTTTACCTTAATAATATTATGCGCGGTCGCGGGCGGCCGGTGCCGGTGGCGCCGCGCGGGCGGCGAGCGGCGGGCGCTGCCACGCACGACTGTCGCCCCGTTATCACCGATAAATTTTGTCAGTGTGTGCGTGCGACGACGCATACGTACGGGCGCGCTTACATACAAACCGTTTGCGGTGCCTGTCTAGGCAGTCAACGTACTTATATACTTTTACTATGTCCAAGATCAATGAAACAAATTGAAACATGGTAAAAATCCCGTTTTATTTATTAGTCATAACTACATTTACGGCCAGAATTAATAATCTATCTACAGATAGGGATAGGCATGATCCAGATTAGTTGCTAGGCAACACCTAGCAATACCCAGGCAACTGTCGTTACAGTCCCATACTCCTGTCTGTTCCGGTGATAGCCGTGTCAGAGGAGCCACTTGCAATACAAAACTTGCTTATAAAATGGACTGTCGTAAGAAAACTGTTTTAGTTCCAAAGATTATCACCGGAACAGAAAAGCTTGTCGCGCTATAATTCTATGTTAATATCAAACGTTACATAGCTACTAATCTGGATCATGCCTATCCCAATCTGTGAATTGATTATTAATTCTGGCCATAAGTAAGCTACGTATCCAATACCAAGAAAAAATTAATCAGCAGTCAGTACAGGAGTTCTCTCTGCGGGGGCACTTCTTCTTCGTGTCGATTATTTCACATTTAAACTAGTTTCGCCCAGTATGTGGCAACCTGGACTGCCCCATCGGTTGCCGTCATCAGGTCGCTTGCACTGCAGGTGAAGGGGCATAGGGGGTACTCCAATAGGTGGGACATCGTTTGGAATGGCTCCCCACATTCGCACTCCGAGCTTTTCACGTACCCCCATTTTTGCGGGATGTGCTTGCAGCGGCCAACCCTGGTACGCAAGCGGTTGAGCGATTTCCAGATTGGCCACGGTAGGCTATGCCCAGGAGGGAGCCCTTCTCTAGGAGGAGTGTAGACTGGCGGAGAGGGGTGTTCGGTTTTCCATTTCTTGACTCTGGCTTCGGCAGGGAGGGAGTCAAGTGGGGTGACGCATCTCGCAAAGCTTTTTCGGCTTTTAAGTCGGGCAATTAGGATCTGATGTTGAAAAAGTGGGTGTCAGTGGTCGGCCTCCTTATAGATAGATAAGGAGAAAAGGCCATGATTCACTGCGCGGGCTTAATGTGGTTTGGTGGGTATTAACGACTGTAAAATACAGCCGTGACCTATGGCTTAAGGTAAGTAAGATAATAGAATTTTGGTCAACCATAACCGAAGTTGCCTAAGCGCCGCAGTGAAACGCCTTGCAAACGACAACAACAAACTCAATATTGAGTGATTTATAAGGAAAAATACGTAGTTTAAAAAACTATAAAAACACACTTTTATAGGAACAGACTAAAAGTACAAAATAACCGACTATTCAGTAACTGAAATTAAAAAGCGTGGTGCGCGTTGTCAATATTAAGTACTTACTTGAATGCATGCTTTGCAAAGGGTGGTGCGCCCTTTGCTTTTTAATTTCAGTTACTGAATAGTCGGTTATTTTGTACTTTTAGTCTGTTCCTATAAAAGTGTGTTTTTATAGTTTTTTAAACTACGTATTAATTTTTTACTTTTTAGTTTAATAAATGGCAAGCTATGGATGGATGGTAATCGATTACACAGTCCATTCATGTGTCTGCCCACCCCGTAAACATTATAACTCAAAGGCGTGATTGTATGTATTTGTTTTACAAATTCAAGTGGAGTTTATTAGTTACCAGATGCGCTAGCCGAACCCTTACTTCATCCTTACTCCATCATCAGACCCTCACCATCAAGTGTAGCGAATAGGTCTCATCAGAACAAAAGAAATGAGCCTAAACTCGAGGGGTTTCCTAGCAGCAATTGAAGAGTTCTATTGCCCACCTCTTGACTCCGTCATCAGATCAGCTCGATGATAGCAAATTATTGTATTGTCATCGGATTCATATAGACTTGCAAAGTTTAAAATCAATACGACAATTAGAAGTAGGTTAAAATTGATTTCCAAGATTTTCTTACATTGTGACTTAGTTACAAGTGAAGCTAATAAAAGTGTGGTAAAAAGAAATTGTTTCTACAAATTAACTCAACTGCGGGCCAATCGCCGTAATTCTATGCAGCGCGTCTTCATCGCGTTTGGGTCTTGACATTTGACTTCGTATTGCCGTAATGACATAACGACGCACACGTCACGCAAACCTAAATACAATCCATTCTGATCCAGTGACATCCGTGACAGAGGAACCACTTGCAATACGAAATTAGCTGTCAAAATAGACTGTCGTATGAAAACTGTTATAGTTCCAAAGATTATCACCGGAACAAAAAATGTTGTCGCACTGTCAAAGCCGCGCGTTATCAAAAACGGTTTTTACGGCACGTACACTTGACTAATGCGTCATAGAATTACCGCGATCGGGGCCCAGAGTTCAAACCTATTGAAACAGGTAAACTATCATGTACCTAGTAAGTCAATTCGTCCATCAAGATAATTGGTATTTAGAGCAAAGACCTCTATAACAAACTAAGGTCATTTTTCTGCGATCAATTTTTTTTTTTTTTTTTAATAAATAAAAATTTATTTCAACAAAAACGATAACATTACGATAACATTACAAATCAATAGATTGCAAATAGTCACTTGTCACGATCGCACTCAACAGCCTCTGTTAGGATAGATATTTCTTTTTCACTTAGCAGGTTCAAAACGATTCTTAATGAAGCATTTAAATCTAAAGTCTAGTGTTTTTCTTATTTTGATTTTTACCCGACTACGACAAAGCAAAAAAAGGAGGGTTATGAGTTTGACCGGTATGTATGTATGTATGTATGTGTATTTCCGATTCTGTACAATGAAAAGAAATAGAAAAAAATATGTCCAGGGGTCTTCTTAAACGAAACAGATACCAAAAATATGGTTTTTGAATTTTTTGTCTGTCTGTCTGTCTGTTGTCCGCGTTTCACGCTAAAACTACTGAACGGATTTTGATGATTTTTTTTTATTATATATAGCTGTTAGTCCTCGCCAACATATAGGCTATAATTTATTTTGAAATCGGAATTAATACCTGATTTGGAGCCATAGCAGTCCAGCCAAAATATGAGAGATATAAAAATACCGTGTTAAGATAAATTGTTAAACGTGATAAGCATTTTCTATTCACGTACAAATTTTGAAGGTCTGGTACACCTGACGTGGAACCCTAGCAGCCAGGTAAAACTATAAGAGATTTTTATTTTATTTTATTTTATTTGTTCTTAGGCACAGTTACAAGATACAAATCAACACATGTGAACAATTACAATAATAACAAAAAATATAACATTAATTTGCATCTCGATTACAACCGCGCACAACATGCGATTGAAGTTTTAATTTATTTGGCTACAAACATAGCGTCTTAAGAAAAGTTGTTTAACTTGATGAACATTTTCTATTGACGTAAAAATATCGAAGGTCTGGCACACATGATGTGGAACCCTAGCAGCCAGGTAAAACTATAAGAGATACAAACATAGCGTCTTAAGAAAAGTTGTTTAACTTGATGAACATTTTCGATTGACGTAAAAATATCGAAGTTCTGGCACACCTGATGTGGAACCCTAGCAGCCCAGCTAAACTATAAGAGATAAGTACAAATAAAGCATCTTAAGAGAAGTTGTTCAGCGTGACAGGTATTTTTTATTGGCATACAATAATCTAAAGTCTGGTACATCTGATTTCCCCCAAGAGTCTAGGTAAAGCTTAAGATATACGAATGTGGCACCTTAAGAAAGGTTGTTCATCAAAGCACTATCTGTTTACGTATTACACAGCGTGATATCACAACTGTTACTTTTTACAAACTTCTTATAATATCTTAAGCATTCAAATAAAATATTTTCTTAAGAATTGATTGAAGCACAATTAATTGAAAAACAAAAATTCGTAAATAACATAAGTTGGGAGTACCTCCACGTGGTGAAGGCAGAAACAGTATAAGTAGGTACTGGCTAAAACTCCCTTTTTAATACTATCTATATAAATGCTTTCTGCCTTATGTTATTGTCATCGTTTACGTATACGTCAAATTTGGCACGGTAGCCTACCCGGTAACGCAGGGGAGCAGCCATCAAATTATCCGTATATTTTAGAGCTTTAGTTAACATTAACTGGGTTTTGCATTGTTTGGCTTTTGTTAAATTTGGTTGTTGCGACATTTACTGAAATGCCTAGACGAAAAAAAAACAAGTCTTTCTCAGTATTCAAGAGACTCCAAACGAAAAAGACGAGATAGATCTCAAGAAACTGAGGAAGAACATGAGACACGCCTAGAAGCAAGAAGAGATCGTTACTCGGAATCTTTGTTTTTGGAAACAGATATGCAAAGAGAAAACAGATTAGCTGCTGGTCGGGACCGAATCGCTTCTTCTCGTGCCTCAGAGACTTTAATGCAGCGTGAAGCGCGACTTACTTCTGATCGTCAGCGTCATGTTACATCTCGCGAAACTGAGACATTCACTCAGCGTGAAATGCGTCTTATATCTGACCTCACATTATATCTCGCGAGTCAGATACATTACCTCAGCATGAAACACGTCTCAGAGCCGATCGTGAACGTCACATTTCACCTCACGAGTCCGAGACACAACTACTTAACGGGTTTTGGTGAAACTTTTTTTATATAGATCTTGGTCATCGGCAACATAATCGGCTGTAATTTATTTTGAAATCGGAATTAATACCTGATTTGGAGCCATAGCAGTCCAGCCAAAATATGAGAGATATAAAAATACCGTGTTAAGATAAATTGTTAAACGTGATAAGCATTTTCTATTCACGTACAAATTTTGAAGGTCTGGTACACCTGACGTGGAACCCTAGCAGCCAGGTAAAACTATAAGAGATTTTTATTTTATTTTATTTTATTTGTTCTTAGGCACAGTTACAAGATACAAATCAACACATGTGAACAATTACAATAATAACAAAAAATATAACATTAATTTGCATCTCGATTACAACCGCGCACAACATGCGATTGAAGTTTTAATTTATTTGGCTACAAACATAGCGTCTTAAGAAAAGTTGTTTAACTTGATGAACATTTTCTATTGACGTAAAAATATCGAAGGTCTGGCACACATGATGTGGAACCCTAGCAGCCAGGTAAAACTATAAGAGATACAAACATAGCGTCTTAAGAAAAGTTGTTTAACTTGATGAACATTTTCGATTGACGTAAAAATATCGAAGTTCTGGCACACCTGATGTGGAACCCTAGCAGCCCAGCTAAACTATAAGAGATAAGTACAAATAAAGCATCTTAAGAGAAGTTGTTCAGCGTGACAGGTATTTTTTATTGGCATACAATAATCTAAAGTCTGGTACATCTGATTTCCCCCAAGAGTCTAGGTAAAGCTTAAGATATACGAATGTGGCACCTTAAGAAAGGTTGTTCAGCAAAGCACTATCTGTTTACGTATTACACAGCGTGATATCACAACTGTTACTTTTTACAAACTTCTTATAATATCTTATGCATTCAAATAAAATATTTTCTTAAGAATTGATTGAAGCACAATTAATTGAAAAACAAAAATTCGTAAATAACATAAGTTGGGAGTACCTCCACGTGGTGAAGGCAGAAACAGTATAAGTAGGTACTGGCTAAAACTCCCTTTTTAATACTATCTATATAAATGCTTTCTGCCTTATGTTATTGTCATCGTTTACGTATACGTCAAATTTGGCACGGTAGCCTACCCGGTAACGCAGGGGAGCAGCCATCAAATTATCCGTATATTTTAGAGCTTTAGTTAACATTAACTGGGTTTTGCATTGTTTGGCTTTTGTTAAATTTGGTTGTTGCGACATTTACTGAAATGCCTAGACGAAAAAAAAACAAGTCTTTCTCAGTATTCAAGAGACTCCAAACGAAAAAGACGAGATAGATCTCAAGAAACTAAGGAAGAACATGAGACACGCCTAGAAGCAAGAAGAGATCGTTACTCGGAATCTTTGTTTTTGGAAACAGATATGCAAAGAGAAAACAGATTAGCTGCTGGTCGGGACCGAATCGCTTCTTCTCGTGCCTCAGAGACTTTAATGCAGCGTGAAGCGCGACTTACTTCTGATCGTCAGCGTCATGTTACATCTCGCGAAACTGAGACATTCACTCAGCGTGAAATGCGTCTTATATCTGACCTCACATTATATCTCGCGAGTCAGATACATTACCTCAGCATGAAACACGTCTCAGAGCCGATCGTGAACGTCACATTTTACCTCACGAGTCCGAGACACAACTACTTAACGGGTTTTGGTGAAACTTTTTTTATATAGATCTTGGTCATCGGCAACATAATCGGCTGTAATTTATTTTGAAAATCGAAATAACTGTTTTTTATTGTGCAATTTTATTTAATTCCCCGGGATGACGTCGTGTAATCCACGAAGCCGAAGGCGAAGCCTCGGGTGGCCGCTATAAATAATAAGCCTAAAAAATAAAAATGCTGTGGAAAGTCACTATTCCACGCGGACGAAGTCGCGGGCACAGCTAGTAAATTATAAAGTGATAGTTGTAGACTAAAGGAATGCGATATTAATAAATTAACAAATAATTCTACTGTTTCGATGTTTAAGGCAAGGAACTAGCGGGAAGGCAAGGGGAAAAAATGTATATCAAGGTCCACCAAGACACAAATACTATGATCCAAACTATGGATACGAGCCATACTGGCCTGGCGGTGAATGGGTGCTGAAGTGGTTAGAAGACTTGAAAACTGAGAATAAGTCCCTTTGTGATGAGAAATGTACACCAATGTATAAAAGGTAAAGTTGTTTGACGATGAATAAACCATTTTTTAGGGTTCCGTAGTCAACAAGGAATATAGTTTCGCCATGTCCGTCTGTCCGTCTGACCCCAGTCTAGCTCATAGACTCTTAGTACTAGAAAGCTGTAATTTGGCATGAATATACATATTTATCACGCCAACAAAGTGGTAAAGTAAAATTTTTTTTAGGTTAACTCCCCTACACGTGAAGTGGGTATATATATTTTTTCTTGTCTACCCTATAGTGTGGGATGTCGTTGGATAGCAATTTAAAAACGTTGTGGGTTCGTAAAGACAGTTTTTTGATTGAGGCATCTGTTTGTGAATTATTAAGCTTTAAAGTGCAAAATTTTGTTAGAGTCAAGTGCCCCAAGGCCAAATGGTTGTTTCTGGATACGTGAAAAAATTCACGATAGTAGTACATATGACGAAGTTAAAAGGAAAACTATCACAGCTAAGTAGGCTTTACAAGTTTTTGAGATAAGTAACACATTTTCGAAAACCGCAAATATAACTTTGTCATTTGTATAAAATAATACTATACGTATTTTATGAAAAACAAAGTTATATTTTTCTGGCAAAAAATGACAGTGGTATTTTTGCTAGGTGTACGTAATCGGTACGTTAAGTGGGTACGGAACCCTTCATGAGCGAGTCCGACTCGCACTTGGCCGATTTTTTTTTATTGAATCAGGCGTCAATGGTGGAAATCCCTATCCATTGTGAAAAAATAAATATATTTAGCTTACTTCCACAAGAAATAACAAACACAAAGCACATGTAGGTCTTATCGCTGAAGGCGCAAGGTGTGCCGCTTTGCTGTCTTGCTTTTTGCAACTGCAGGCAGACTGCAGGTATACGGTGCTTCTTGCATGTTGTGTTTTGCGGAAGAAGGCTAAATAATTATACTTATTTCTTTTTTCACAATGGATGAATAATCTATCCATGTACGTTCAATAACCATACTTCCGTACTAAAATCCATATTTTATAATATTACAACAATATAATATTTCGCTTGTATAAATCAGTGCCCGTAGTGTAAGTTTTTATGTCAAAAAACGCAAACTATTTCGATTGCGTATTTATGTCAATTTGTATGAAAACTGTATTAGCGCCTCTAGCGGCGAGTAGCGCGCTTATATAGTTTTCATACAAATTGACACTAATACGCATTCGAAATAGTTTGCGTTTGCTTGACATAAAAACTTACACTAGGGGTACAGAAAAGCTGTTTATCAGAAGATTCATTCATTTTTTTCATTTCGGGGTGGCTCAGGCGCATTGTTGTCAAATTCATTTAGAAAATCGTATTACAGTATAAAAAAATCGTTCTAAAAAGTATTGGCCCAGACCTCTTTAACTGAGACCATTTTTTGCACTTTTTCCCGCATCTTGGACTTGACCTGGCACTACTTTCCCACCAATTAAAAAGCCTGGCAATGTTATATTCGAATTAAATACTAACATCATTAGCTATAATTTCACACCAAACGCAGAGCTCTATAAATTGTACACCTTCAGTAGATTTTACAATCCCTTCGTTGCCTATCCACTCTCGTACCCACCACTGACCAGTTGCCAGGCGCCCGGACCAAGTACCTAATAATGACACTATGGCATACTAACTAGAGTAATTTCATTGCTCTATAAATTGCATACCTATTTCCGGGGCTAGCTCTCCGTCTATAATTTCTTTGATACGAAGCTAGCTAAACATGCATTTCAAGGTTGTGTTTTGGTACTAAGAAAAGCTATTGTTACGAGTATAATATTAAAAAGCCGGTTCTTGAGTTTGTATTTATAAAGCATTTTTGGCTGGCTTTTTTCTGTCCACGATTTCGTGATAAAGTATGTTTTTTTTTAACAAATATGAAAACTTATTTTTTTTCAGATATGGCAGAATATGTGGAAGAAACAGGTTATTGGAAACTATGACTTTTGAAAATTTTTGCGAGATGCGTCATCACGATTGTGGGGATGATTTTGGTTTGTTCTCATCACTTACTTATCTATATATCGTCGGCGGGCTGTGAAAACCTCGCATGTGCATTACTCCAAATTTTACAGGAGATGAAAAAAACCGTACAGTGAAAATTTTTGAATGAAGCCAAGTAAAACATTTAGTGGATTTTTCATGTTTAAAACATTATTCAATGATTCTGAAGACAAATATTCGCAAATAATTTACAGAAAAGTGTCTAATGTTACTTGAGAGGTTTTCATAGTCAACAAAATATCTTAGTACTGTCGTATACTACGTATGATAAACACGTATACATTCTTACAAGCTCTGCATTTTTTTCCATACTAAATATATTTTTTATAAGAGGTTATGAATAAAACCACGGGATGAACCGCGTAGCCGAGCTTTTCAAACCACACTGGTCAACGCGACTTTTTCACGAGGTTCTCATTTACTTCAATAGATGGCGCTACAATTATTGAATCTGAGTTTCGTTCCGTGTAGACATGTATTACGAGGTTTTCTCACGAAAATCAACTAAAAGTGTTTTTCTCTAAATTTGTGACTTACAAGCTTTTCACAGCCCGCCGACGATATATAAAATCCTTTGTCCTGAATCACTGACGGATAAACGCACAGCCTAAGCCGCTGATCGTAGAGATCTGAAACTTGGAGGGTGTGTTCCTTGGATGATGTAGGCATCCGATAAGAAAGGATTTTTCGAAATTCTACCCCTAAGGGGGTGAAAAACAGGGGTAAAGTTTGTATGGGACAACGTGATTCCTTTTTCCAATCTTCTTCAAATTTTGCATAAACATCCTTTAACAGAATTAATCGAAGATGTGTTTCATATTTCATTAAAACTCATCGCCTAACAGGGTTAAAAAGGGATAGAAAGTTATTTTGGGGGGGATTTTCATCGAAGTTGATATCAATACTCCTTAGTGCTTTTGATTTTTAATTTCATTTTGTTTTGACACATGTTTGAAAACTCAATCCGTTTGTTTTTACATTGCGACGTCTTACCTCATTGCCACCAAAGAGTAGTTATGTATCAACTAGCGTATTGCTACTATAAATTAAGAAGGAGAAAAAAAGCTTAACTTTGCATGAATGAGCTAAGACACGATAAGCCGATGGTTCTGGCTGCATTTGTATTGGTTAGCCCCATAACTGCAATGGGCCCGTGTGGTAGGTCATGGTCCATTCTCCTTATCCATCAATATGAAGGCCTGTACCCCAGCAGCGGGGACATTAAAATGGATTGATGATGGTGCTGATGAGACCTTAGAGAACGCCTATCTACCTACTTTTTGATATGAAATTTTGCGATGTAGGTACTCAATTAAATTACTCACGGACGGTCATTTGTGTTTGTTTGTCTGTCTGTCTATATGTTCTGATTTTACGTCAAAACGGCTGAACTGATTCAGATGAAATTTGGAATGGAGATATTTTGTGACCTTAGGAAGGACTTTTTACCGCGGGAAAAATCTCATTCCCATACGAAAATCATTTTAAGCGCGGGCTAATTTGCAGCCACAAATTGGTACGACCCTGGGAAGGATTATGATAGGCTACTTTTACTTTTTACCACAGGAAAGTATCATATTCCCACGGGAAAACCAATAGGTAGGTATTATTTAGTTGTCCGTCTTTCACGTCAAAACGGAGCAACGGATCAATGTGATTTTTGGTACGGGGGCGGGGGTAGATGGGGAGCTGGAAAGTGACGTAGTTTATCCTGGAAAATATCACATTTCCTAAGGATAATGTCGTGTAGTACACGCGGGCGAAGCCGCGGGCGGAAAGCTAGTATAATATAAACATAGTCCTCCGCCGCGTCTGTCTGCCTGTCTATCTGTAAGCGATAAACTCAAACACTACTGCATGGATTTCCATGTTGTTTTCACCAATAGATGGTTGGTTCTTGAGGATGGTTTTACTATATAATTTACTAGCTGTGCCCGCGACTTCGTCCGCGTGGAATAGTGACTTTCGACAGCATTTTTATTTTTTAGGCTTATTATGCATAGCGGCCACTTGAGGCTTCGCCTTCGGCTTCGTGGATTACAAGACGTCATCCCGGGGAATTAAATAAATTTGCTATTTCGATTTTCAAAATAAATTACAGCCGATTATGTTGCCGATGACCAAGATCTACTTATATAAAAAAGTATCACCAAAACCCGTTAAGTAGTTGTGTCTCGGACTCGCGAGATAAAATGTGACGTTCACGGTCGGCTCTGAGACGCGTTTCATGCTGAGTCAATGTCTCTGACTCGCGAGATATAATGTGACGTTCACGATCGGCTGTGAGACGCGTATCACGCTAAGTAAGTGTCTCAGACTCGCGTGATATAATGTGACGCTCACGATCAGATATAAGACGCATTTCACGCTGAGTGAATGTCTCAGTTTCGCGAGATGTAACATGATGCTGACGATCAGAAGTAAGTCGCGCTTCACGCTGCATTAACGTCTCTGAGGCACGAGAAGAAGCGATTCGTTCCCGATCAGCAGCTAATTTCTCTGCTGTTTTCTCTTTGCATATCTGTTTCCAGAAACAAAGATGCAGAGTAACGATCTCGTCTTGCTTCTAAGCGTGTCTCATGTTCTTCCTCAGTTTCTTGAGATCTATCTCGTCTTTTTTGTTTGGAGTCTCTTGAATACTGAGAAAGACTTGTTTTTTTTTTCGTCTAGGTATTTCAGTGAATGTCGCAACAACCAAATTTAACAAAAGCAAAACAATGCAAAACCCAGTTAATGTTAACTAAAGCTCTAAAATATACGGAAAATTTGATGGCTGCTCCCCTGCGTTACCGGGTAGGCTACCGTGCCAAATTTGACGTATACGTAAACGATGACAATAACATAAGCCCGAAGGCATTTATATAGATAGTATTAAAAAGGGAGTTTTAGCCAGTACCTACTTAAACTGTTTCCGCCTTCACCACGTGGAGGTACTCCCTACTTATGTTATTTACGAATTTTTGTTTTTCAATCAATTGTGCTTCAATCAATTCTTAAGAAAATATTTTATTTGAATGCTTAAGATATTATAAGAAGTTTGTAAAAAGTAACAGTTGTGATATCACGCTGTGTAATACGTAAACAGATAGTGCTCTTTTGCTGAACAACCTTCCTTAAGGCGCCACATTCGTATATCTTAAGCTTTATCTGGATTCTTGGGGGAAATCAGATGTATCAGACTTTAGATTATTGTATGCCAATAAAAATACCTGTCACGCTGAACAACTTCTCTTAAGACGCTTTATTTGTATCTCTTATAGTTTAGCTGGGCTGCTAGGGTTCCACATCAGGTGTGCCAGACCTTCGATATTTTTACGTCAATAGAAAATGTTCATCAAGTTAAACAACTTTTTTTAAGACGCTATGTTTGTATCTCTTATAGTTTAACCTGGCTGCTAGGGTTCCACATCATGTGTGCCAGACCTTCGATATTTTTACGTCAATAGAAAATGTTCATCAAGTTAAACAACTTTTCTTAAGACGCTATGTTTGTATCTCTTATAGTTTAACCTGGCTGCTAGGGTTCCACATAATGTGTGCCAGACCCTCGATATTTTTACGTCAATAGAAAATGTTCATCAAGTTAAACAACTTTTCTTAAGACGCTATGTTTGTATCTCTTATAGTTTAAACCTGGCTGCTAGGGTTCCACATCAGCTGTACCAGACCTTCAAAATTTGTACGTCAATAGAAAATGCTTATCACGTTTAACAATTTATCTTAAGACGGTATTTTTATATCTCTCATATTTTGGCTGGACTGCTATGGTTCGTATTGATGTTTGTTGCTCAATCACGCCAAAATGGGTGAACGGATTTGGCTGAAATTTGAGACGCAGATACCTTGTAGCCTGGAAAGACACATATTATACATTTTATCCCGGAAAAATATCAAATTCCCGCGGGACAACGTCGTGTAGTCCACGCAGGCGGATATTATAAATGTGAAAAAAATAATGTTTTGATGTTTGTTGCTTAATCACGCAAAAAACGGCTAAACGGATTTGGCTGAAATTTGGGACACTGATACTTTGTAGCCTGAAGAGGAAAATCGGCTACTTTTTACCCTGGAAAATATCACATTCCCGCGGGATAACGTCGTGTAGTCCACGCAGGCGAATATCATAAATGTGAAAGTTTGATGTTTTGATGTTTGTTGCTCAATCACGCCAAAACAGCTGAACGGATTTGGCTGAAATTTGGGGCACAGATACTTTGTTGCCTGGAGAGAACAAAGGATACTTTTTATTTCGGAAAAATATTACATTCCCGCGTTATAACGTCGTGTAGTCCACGTGGGCGAAGCCGCGGGCATAAAGCTAGTATGTAAAATATATAGAGCGTTTGCTGTTATGTACAAAGGGTTGTTCTACGCTTGCCTCACCCTCACCCACCTTTGGTACCGTTTTCCATGAGTTCTGCGTTGTGTTTTTCAAAGTGTATTTTTTATTATTTAGGTTGGGTGGTGGTATATCGAGGTGAATGCCGTATGGAATTGAAGTATCCAACCTCTCAGAGATCTTCTACGATAACACCAATACCATTGAAATCGATGGCACCGATCTACATTGTAGAGTTTGAAGCTCGGCATCCAGATCTTATGAGACTGGGAGAATATTTTGCAGCCAGAGCTACCAAAAGAACCACCAAAGCCTAAATAATTTAGATTGTAATAAAACGAATAACCATAAGTTTGTAACCTTTTTTTTAAGTACCTACCTTCTTACCCACCAAACTGCATCAATACCCATTATTGCCCATTCCTCTATTCCATAGATAATCCAACTGGGGCCCAACTAGGGCCAGGCTAGAGCATCCAATCCCGTGTGTTATTTGTAATCGGGTAGTAATTAAACCGCCTTCTTTTTAATAGCATTATGCGCCTTAAAAAATCTGCATTGCATTCTAAATTACTAAGTCAGCCGCTATTAATGCGCGTCTGAATAATACTGTCTTGACCACTAGTTATCTTCTATGTGAGCCACTATAAATCTAACTCATCTTGGTAGTTATTATTTAGCATCTAAATTTGTAACACACATTCAAGCAGTAAACTTCTAAAATGTTAATTATATGACATTATAATAGTAACTCTATAGCTTTTCTAATTTTATAACTCACTGCGTTTAAAATATAACTCGTCATACATTAATTAAACGTCAAATTGGTAAAAATCTTAAAATAACTCGCCTTGCTAGGGTTTTTTTAGGAGGTGGGAGGGGGGGGGGGTCAACGGACCCCCCCTCTTCAAGTTCCACCGGCCCGTAATGCGTAGTTTTCGAGATATGAGCGATAGAAGCTAGTATGAAAATCGTTACAAATCGCCTCAGTAGGGGATTTTTGAGAGGAAGGAGGAGGGGGAAGTGGAGGTGACCCTCCTCTTCTAACCCCACCTACCAGAGTTGCGTAGTTTTAGAGTTATGAGCGATAGAATTTTAGTATGAAAATCGCTGCCGCTTATTAGTTTCCGAGATAATCGACTTTCAAAATTCGCTCGAGAGTACGCCTAAAGACGTTTCTGGCGCTTCGCCGGCCGCTGCCGCGGCACGCTCGCTTCGCTCGCTCGGCTCGCGCGCTGGGTTCATGTCAACCTGACACGCTCGTCGCTACGCTCCTCGCACCTATCACGTGACCTGCGGTCTACGGTTTCTAGGTATTAGCCCCATAGTGCCCCCTTCGGTGCAGAATGAAAATTACCACGATGAAAATAATAGTCTCTACACACCTTCCGATCCGACAGCCGATTTGGTCTGCTCCCTATTGCGGAACACCTTATCCACTCGGGGCCAAATCACTGGATTGAGTTTTAGCTGAGCTGGTCAGGTTGGTAACTCGTCGGTTCATGAACCGAATGACGATCTCTGATTGGTGCAAATGGCCCGTTCGCTGTCATATCGCGCACTCGCGCCAAATTTAAAGGAGGCTATTTTCACGATATTAGAATTATGATGTATCATTTTACATGCTAAGTTATAATATATGATGTTGCTTATTAAAGCTCTAAATTACAGTATTTGAGGAACTTGTGTCGATGCTGTAAAACTTAAAATAATGTTAAGTTACAAAATCCGTGGCTGAGTTAGTAAATTACGTGTCAAGTTATTAATCAGAAGGACAAGTTAAAATAATTGTTGCCATTTACTTGCCGCTTTTTTAATATTTAGTGGGCGTTGTAAAAAAGATGAATTAATTTATTAGGGGCTAATATATTTTCCCGTGGCTTGGTTATAAAAAAAGAAATTTAATCACGTGGCCAATTAAAAATTCTGTGGCTGTACTTATTATTTCCCTTTGTAATCTCGATATTTGCGGGATCAATGATTTATATTCCCGCGTGATCTCGGAATTTGCGGGTTCCCGCAGATTTTTTATGAACTCGTTAAGTGTTATGTACTATGGGCAACAGCGTCGCTTAACCACTTAGCAACAAAATTCGCGTGCGCGCATATCGCCCCTACACGAACTAAACGTATGTTGTGACGAACGCGGCGTGCAAGCCATTTTGACATTAGAAATGCGTTAGCAACGCTGTTGCCGATGGTACCGACGTTAAGAAAAGAGGTATTTATTTATCTTTAAATAAAAATCCGAAGGTATTGTAATTGTAACATGTAAACCCTTTTGTTGACCTAGCTGTAGTTTTCAGTATTGAATCGCATAATTTACATTTAGGTGTTGCAGTGTCGTCGTCGGATTTAAAAAAAATGTTTCCATATCGGAGTATTACCTAACTGTTAGTACCTATACTCAACTGCACTTGATATTTTTTTTAGTTAACTACTACTTTGCCGATAAACAAAAATTCCAAACATTATTATAAATAATCAAAATACAATTTGTATAATTAATATAATATAATAAATATTATAATAAGATTTTATCTTTGAAAAGGCAAGAAACACGTCAAGGGCTGTTATCTCTCTCGCTGTGTTTTATTATATCATAAAGAGTCAGTAAATGGAAAAATAATCTCAACATTAAATAAATAAATAACTTCATACCTTCGCACCAATTATCTAAGCCCATTTTAATTACATTAAGAAACTGTATCATGGATAACTTGATAACGGATAAATATATACATAAATACTTTTTGTTTGTAAATACATACTTAATATACATAGTAAACACCCAGACCAAGACAAATAGACATGTTCATGCACACAAATATTTGTCTTGTTCGGGAATCGAACCCGAGACCAATGGCGCAGAAGGTGGGTAGTCTACCCCTGCGCCATATCGGTCGTCAAAATCGTTATAGCGTGTTTTTAATTTGTTTAGGTGAATTTTATTTCATTCTTTTTCATACCCAATTAATTTCAACTCTTGATTGGATTTTCGATTTTATTTCTATCCAATCGAATAAAAGGAATTTTGCTTCATAGTAATAATGTACAAATAAATCAGTGCTTCGACATGCTTCTATTGAAAGCAATCGTTGTAATTTTGAATAGCTGTGAGTATTGCATTCTTTTTATAAATTTTATGTAAAAAATCTTTGATAAAATTTTAAATGAATTTTATACTTAAGTACAATATATAAGTATAAAATTTAAAAAAAGAGTACTCACAAAGGTTCAAAATGACAACGAATGCTCTAAATAGGAACGTGTCAACAACTGATTTATTATGTACCTACCTACGTTATAACTTATTACTGTAAAATCAAAAAGCTTTAATTTAATTGTATTGGGACACAAAATACATATTACGATCTTTTGCAAGATAGAAAGCACACTGATTCCCACAAAGTTTTGTGTTATGATCGCGTCGCACGTTTTGCAAATTATTGATTTTGATGACTATGTATGCTAAAACCATAAACTTACTATACTTACCCTTAGTATAAATAAGTTTATGGCTAAAACACAGCGAAAGAGAGCAGCCCTTGACACAGAATAATTATAATAGTACTAACGTCCCTTGACGTGCGTCTTGCCTTGTCAAAAATATAATTACAAGATTTTTATTAACTTGCCATGTTAGTAGTTAGTTGATGGGGGACAAATCTTGCAAGCTTAATTTGACCCACTTCCCAGTGTCCGATGGAGCTGAAATTTTGTTTAGATGACAATAAAATACTAATCCTTCAACGCCCCAGAAATGAGACACAATTAGATTTATATTGTTCTCTGGCCCTATTCGGTCGAGTACAGCCAGCAAAAAAGCTTGTCATAAAAATGAAATTTTTACTAAAATAAATACTTATTACATCAATTTGCAGTTGCATCTTACTTTATCTAAGTAAGAATATAGATAAGATAAGCTGTTGTTCCAAAAAACCGGTTGCTCTTTCTTGGGTAGGTGCATTGCAATATGAACTAAGGTGGCACAATCTTCGATCAACAATAATAATAGATAACGCCTCACGATCAACAATAGAACTTAAATATGGCACCAACAGAGTTTTTTTAAACAGTGAAAAAGGTTATGAATGTTAATCATCATCATCATGTCAGCCGAACGACGCCCACTGCTGGGCATAGGCCTCCCCCAAGGATCTCCACAACGATCGGTCCTGCGCTGCCCGCATCCAGCGGCTTCCCGCGACCTTGACCAGATCGTCAGTCCACCTTGTAGGGGGCCTGCCCACAGAACGTCGTTCGGCACGCGGTCGCCATTCGAGAACCTTTCCGCCCCTACGGCCATCGGTTCTCCGCGCTATGTGTCCCGCCCACTGCCACTTCAATGATGCAATCCTTCGAGCGATGTCGGTTGTTTTAGTTCTCCTGCGGATCTCATCATTTCTGATTCGATCGAGCAGGGCAATACCAATGAAAGTTAATATCTCGTCATAAATAAATAAATAAATAAATAAATATTTTCTTACAATCACACCAATTATCTAAGCCCGTAGTTAATTTCTTAAGAAACTGTGCCTACGTGAACTTGATAACGGATAAATATATACTTAAATACGTTTTGTTTGTAAATACATACTTAATATACATAGAAAACACCCAGACCAAGACAAATAGACATGTTCATGCACACAAATATTTGTCTTGTTCGGGAATCGAACCCGAGACCTTTGGCGCAGAAGGCAGGTAGATTACCCCTGCGCCAAATCGGTCGTCAAATGTTAGGAAGTCGCACTGTCGTCAATATTAGGCTCTTTTACGCCGGAGCAACACTGTGCGACATTGCCGCATGCTTCATGTTGTAGCGTACGTCATCTTGTGGTTTGCTACATAACCAACATTTGCGGCATGCGGCAGCCTGTATGTCAAAAATATCGCATGGAATCTAGAGGTATTCCAGTTACGGCACCAATTTTAACCGCACCATTTGAATCGCACCAAAAGCATTCCCGTTACGGCACCATGGTTTAAAGAAGAGGTGTTCACTAAAATATCGATAAATCAGTTCAGGGGGGCGATCGCGTTATTTCAAAAGATAAAAGTTTGGTTTCGTTTCGATAGTGTTTCAGTTCTGATAATGATCCAACTATGGTTCAAATCGGTATTGCCATAAAGTTTAAACGTCAACCAAACTTTAACCATTTCCACACCATTATTGGAATAGAAACGTTAGAGATGCCATTCGTATATTTTCATTCGTATATGCTTTTGTGTACAATCGACGGTCGACTTATCAATTTTACCACAGCACTACTTGTTATTTGACCTCCCAAAAGTGACAGTTCTAAGGGCGTATTCCACTTGTCAAAGATCTTTGTCCAATACGCACGCATTTGATCAAAGAATTTATCAATGAAACTATTCATGAATTCGTCCTCGTTCAATTTCTTTGACCAAGTATTTTATAAGTGGAATACCACTCGTAGTTGATATTTTGTTTACTGAAAAATGACTGAAAGTATTATTAAATTAAAGGTATAAAGCTTGATCGTGAGATTCGTGAGAATGTTTTCAAGTGGATGAATACTTTAAAAGAAGAAACAAGAATTATATTAGATGAGTAGGTAGCACATTTTATTACTAGAAGTGCACCGCATTAGTCATAAATTCATAATAATCATTGTAACTGCGCCTGAGTCTGTCTGTAGAAACAACCAACTGAGCTAAAAACTGGATACTGGCGAAATCCGGAAGGGACACGCCATTGCATAAAAAGAAGAAGAAGAAGAAGAATCTACCAAACGTTTGTTGTGTTTTGCGTTTAGATAAAACATATAATACCTACCTATTACAGAAATTAAAGAATGCCACTGTATAACAAGAGATACAATTTAGATGTGGAATGAATTCAAATTCAAAGTTAGAACAAAGTCCAATACAACAAATGCTAACCAAAGGGGTCAGTGGCCCTCGTAATGCAGTGTCCGTTCCAACGGAGTTCCAGTGAACTCCGTTGGAACAACAGATTTCAAACAACATTTGAGGAAATGATGTTGTTCCAATACCAAATGTTGAACAAGAACAATAAATTAAGGTTAGTTTATTATGAAATTACTTTTCCAATACCTAGTTTGAAATATGAAAGTGATTCTTACACCAAAATTATCACATATATTCTAAAAAAAATATCGTCTTTTTTTTCAGCATCGCAGATGACCTCAGCTTCAGCCTTAGACAAGGCGAGGGTGATGGTTTTACAAATAAAAAAACCTAAACAATCTTACAGAATGCTCAAGGCCTTAGATATTTGCAGAAGCATTTAAATGAATACCCGAAAGCATAGATCATTTTAGTCAACAGGTATATTCATGTTATAATATTACTATAAAAGCTGTCCAATTTTTTACTAGTTACGGTAATTAACTAGGTAACTTATGTTTTGTTTCAGTATCACCAATCACAGTGGCAATGAGATTTGTCAGGAGAATTATTAAAGGAAAAACGGTGATAGTAAAAGTCTAGCAGTCCTGCTAGTAACTTTCAGGCGGGATTCGAACCCGCCTTAACTCGGGGAATCCGGCCTTTCCTTTACAGAATAGCATTGTAAATGTATGAAAATTATTTTAAATCTTAAGGAGAATAAAATTATTAGTTTGATAGCAATAATTCTTTTTAAATGTATGGTAGTTTATATAGAATATTTTGTTAGTTTATTAGGATATAGAAATAGAAATACACTGATAAAAACTGTACTCGAGTTTATTTTTTACCCTTTTACTTATTTACTTTCTCTTAAAATTAAGAAAATAAAACACTTTTATTGTATAACACTTTCTTTTACTTACTTAAATTAATTTTATAACATTGGGACAATTAATGTAGGTACCTAATTAGAAGAATATTAGTTTTTACCCGTTGACATAGGTTACTTTCTCTATGAAACACTTATTGCATAACACTTTCTACTTAAATTAATTTTATAACTAAGTAATTGGAACGATTAATTTACAATAATAAGTCTTTCCTATAAAAAAAACCTCTCCTTATGTTCTGCTGTGGGTGTACAATTGCCAAAGGGTCCCACCTATCAATACCTACAGCCCAGCGCTCCAGGGCATTGTAAAGTATCTGTAAAATAAAATAGGCAAATTTTAGTACTCATCATTTGTTTATACAACACATTTATAATAATATATCTCTAGAACTTACTGCCTTTTCACATAATCCGGTCAGAGTGTTGTTGTTGAAATGATGGGACAACATATTTGTTTGAAATGCATTGCTTATGCAAAGCTTTTGTCACTTGGTGTAGTTATTGCTTTTGAGACACTGGCTTAGGAGACACAATGGTCACAGCGGCGTCCCCAATAATAGTTTCTTAGGACCCAGTAGCATAGGAATGGATATGCAACTAAAATCTGTAAATAAACAAACACCAATGTTGAGACAATAATATCTTTGTATTTTAAGAATAAACATATGTTTTATTCGTTGTGGTTATTTAAGATTTACCTACCTTTGTCTCTTCAATGCATCAGAATGAAGAGTTAGTGGCTTATGTGGAGATAATTCACTTTGTGATTTTCCGAACTAAATCCTTGGACAGTCGTATTTTAACAATCTCAGCACGCAACCTTGGCACTCCAACATCATAATCATGAGCTCTTTCAAACATTTTGGCCTATAAAACACATTAAAATACTAAATTGTGTTATTAAACACCACTTGTTTGACGAACGATCATGAAACGATCCTAAAAAAGTAGCCTCGCCTAAACTTTTTGATATCGAACGGTAGCGGTCCAATAATGGTTAAGTTTCGTCAGAACTAGCTGTCAAAACATTACCGCGATACGAAACATGTCAAAAGTTACGGTTTGGTTATGGTCCAATCGCGATTAAGTCGAGTTTGTGTTAGCGCGATTGCCCCCCAGTTCTTTATTATATTTGAAGTAGGTATTCTAGTAACAACAGAATAACACAATTAATATGCACGGTATAAGGTAAAATCGTTTGGATTCTGAAGTACCAGGATAACATAGCTATGGAGGCAGTAGTATACATAGGTAAAGATCTTTTTCTAACCAGTCGCAACTATAACTACCTCCTGCATAGCTATGATATCCTGGTACTTTAGAATCCAAACGATAATTCGCAATGCTACATTGTCCTTGTACTTTTAACGTATTACTAGAAATACCTACTTCAAATACTGTCTTCAAAAATAATAAAAAAGTGAACTGTGTTATCGATGTTTTTTAGTTAGGTAACAGCTCTACTAAGCATCTAACGATTGGTGCCATAACGGCAATGCTTTTGGTGCGATTCAAATGGTGCGGTTAAAATTTGGTGCCGTAACTGGAATACCTATTTGTGGCTCATTTGGCTAAAAACATTTTATATGAACACCCGCCGGTAGTCGTCACTTGTTTCTTCTTCTAGCTTCAAGTAGCGGCGTTTGTGGCTCTTGTACAGGGACGGTAAGTGTGCTTGTACACGGTGCAAGTAGCCTGCGCATGTTGAGGCACTTGCGTGAGTTATATGCATCGTAAACTAGCGTTTAAAAACATGTGCGAGTCTAGCGACTCGAGCATGTACCTACCAAAGCGAGACACCCGCGCAACTAATCCGCGTGCTCGGCGGCGCACGCGGGTCACTCGCGTGTGTCACTCACGCATGTTATAGTATCTACACACCACGTTCCGATCCGACAGCCGATTTGGTCTGCTCCCAGACCAAATCTGCGCTACACACGTTCAGATTTGGTCTGGGAGCAGACCAAATCGGAGGTCGGATGCGAACATGTGTAGACACTATTATTCGAGCAGGTTCAGAAGTGCGCAAGCGCGACGCAGGGTGATCATTTGTAGCCACGAGTAAATAGTCTGTGCTTACTGCTTGGCTTGCGCAAGTAGCCCGTGTCTTCAATTGCTCCAATTATTTGCTCCATGTACAAGTACAAGCGAGTAACTTGAAAAAGTAGCTTGCGCATATTACTCACGCGTGTAACCCGCATCTTTACTAGCTCCAGCTACATGCACCGTGTACAAGCACCCTAAGCGTCACCGCACACTTGAAACTAGAAGCGGCTACAAAGGTAGCTGAAGCGCGTGACAAACACTTGTGGCTGGAAGTAGACACTTGTTGTCGGTGGCCGCTACTATTTTTACCTATTTACTTGCATATTTTATGTTGTACTTACTTCGGCAGTAGGTACAGTCACGAGCAATAATATGTAAACAACATCGAACTTTGTCACATTAAAGCGTTCCGAAACAATGTTAGTGCCAGTGCAAAAGTCATTAAATATTGTAATATGACATAATGCCATGTTGTATACATATTATTATAAAATTGGAACGATACCTACAGAGAAGATTGGCATGGCCCCGGCTGGTAGTAGACACTTGTTGTCGGTGGCCGATACTTTCTAGGGTTCCGTAGCCAAATGGCAACAAACGGAACCCTTATAGATTCGTCATGTCTGTCTGTCTGTCTGTCCGTCCGTACGTCCGTCCGTATGTTACAGCCACTTTATTCCAAAACTTACGACTACAGACTTGAAACTTGGTAGGTAGATATATTCTGTGAACCGCTTATGGATTTTTATAGAAAAAAAAACTAAAAAAAAAAAACATAAAACATATTAGTTTGAACGAGATATAGAAAGCAGTTTTAGAGATATAACATATTTTCAAAAACCGCAAATGTAAGTTTGTCGTTCATACAAACACTATGGAAAGCAAAGTTATTTTTTGCTGACGAAAAATGATACTGGTATTTTGGCTAGGTATAGGCAATCGGTACAGTAAGTGGGTACGGAACCCTTCATGGACGAGCCCGACTCGCACTTTGCCAATTTTTTTAACCCATTTGCTTGCAGTATTTTGTGTCAGCGTTAGTGTCCGGTGGCGGCCACAAGAAGCGAGTGGCGACGATTTGTAGCATGTGGCGACCACGGCGTCACCGTGTGCGGCGAGTTCATTTAAAACGATTTACCGCCTCTGTGGTCTAGTGGTCCACACGACCGATTACAGACCCAGAGGTCCCGGGTTCGATTCCCAGTGGGGGTACATAATTATTATTCCCTCCCGACCCGTCCACCCACTGGACATCCCCACTGGTGGGTTGACGGGTAGTTCACGATAACCCCTCCTCCCAATACGCTAGTGTAAACGGAATTAAGAGTACGTCTAGTAATCGACTAATTTATAAATTCTATTAACTATTATTATTATTCGAATGAAATATTTATTTTGCTTTCCTTTTATTAAAATACTGACTAACTCTCCCTCTATAATATTATTGTATTCGGTTTGGTTAGTGGTAGGACTTGTTCTAAGTCCGGCTGGCTAGCTACCACCATCTTATCTAGTCTGACGCCATAACAATGATGTTTTCAGCATTATTGTGTTCCGGCAGTTAGAGATAAGATAGCCAGTTCCTCAGTGATTGCGGATTCCGGGAGTAGTGCGCTTCCACCTTCAGCCTTATCACCACTTAACATCGTGTGATGAAGGCTAAGTGCTACCCCGTTGTGGATAAAACAAAAGTTCATTTAAAATGAAGTTTAAAATGTATTAAAACTACTTATTACTACTTTTTGACGACCCATTTGGCGCCGGGGTAGGATACCTGCCTTCTGCGCCAGAGGTCTCGGGTTCGATTCCTGAACAAGACAAATATTTGTGTGCATGAGCATGTCTATTTGTCTTGGTCTGGGTGTTTCTATGCATATTAAGTATGTATTTACAAACAAAAAGTATTTAAGTGTAATATTTATCCGTTATCAAGTTTTCCATGACACAGCGTCTTAATGAAATTTACATGGGATTAAATAATTGGTGTGATTGTAAAAAGTTATTTATTTATTTATTATTATTATTTATTAAAACTTCAGGAAAGACGTCGGTGGCGACGTTTTGTAGTTGTGGTTGGTGGCCCGTTTGCGTCCAGGGTAAAGGGCAAGATAAAATTGACTACACAAAATGTTTGTTTCAAGTTTCTTTTAATAAATTCATAACCAATTTCAACTCCCATAATCTTGATTAGCTTTTTGATTTTAGTTCCATCCAATTGAATTAAAGTAATTTCTTTTTAAAGTTTAAACGTACATTATAAATCAGTTTGCCAACAATATGTGCCCATATAGAGCTTTGGTTTCAATTTTAAGCCTCGGTGAGTATTGAATTGCTTCTTTAATAGGTACTGAATGTGTAAGCGCACTATTCCCTGTTAACTATACTGACTGAGGAACTGGCTATCTTATCTCAAACTACCGGAACACAAAAATGCCGAAAACCATGTTGTTATATCGGCAGACTAAGATTATATGGTGGTAGCTAGCCAGCAAACTTTTTTTTTTCATTATTCTTGTTTGAAAAGAGGGTTTAGTCACATACTGACTATGTCACCCCCGTAAAGAAATCTAAGTATAATCATGAACAATAAATTAACCAATAAACACTACATATTATTGACATTAACAAAAAAAAACTAGCTTCTACATACATTAATTCTATTTACCAAATTGTATAGCATCCTCGCCTCATCAGATAAAGGTGAGGCGTGAATACTATTATATTTACCCACATTAAAATCGCGAGAAAATAATGGCAATAATGGCTTCACCCCTGGCAACTAAACTGAATACTATATGTACCGCCACTAGGAGTCCTCCTGGGACCTCTTCTGGGTCTGATACCTACGTATTGGTGTGTAACACTAAACTATAAGCGGTTTAATTAACACTTGAACTAAAGGCTAGGATTCCCGAAAAAAAGTGTATTTTTACCCGACTACGGCAAAGAAAAAAGGAGGGTTATGATTTTGACCGGTATTTATTTGTATGTTCATCTGTTCCTGTGTACCTTCTATCGGTTTTCTGCTGGTTCATAGGCTATATCTCGCACGTCACATGAAATTGAATATGGCGCCTTCTAGACGACTTATAGCTGTGAACTAAAAATCTTTTTTAAAGAATGTCGTGTTTAGTATCAAATAAAAGCTCTTAGTGAGCACATTTCTTTGTTAGTTGTTGCTCGCGGCTTTGCTTGCATAAAGCGAATTTCGGGAATAAATTTACATAAGATTAGGTTACGCGTCTTAGAAGCGAGCTAAACATAATGTCTCTCCAAACCAGGGCCCCGATCGCGGTAATCCTATGACGCATTAGTCAAGTGTACGTGCAGTTGACGTGCAAAACCGTTTTTGATAACGCGCGGCTTTGACAATAGGTTTGCGTGACGTGTGCGACGTTATGTCATTACGGCAATACGAAGTCAAACGTCAAGACGCAAACGTGATCAAGACGCGCTGCATAGAATTACGGCGATCGGCCCGCTGTCGCTAATTAGGAAGATGTAAATCAAAATTTATTCCCCTTTTTCAGCCCTAACAAAAACTTTAAGCTATAATAAGAGTAACTGTGAAAAAATTGTGTTGATATCACGTAAATTAAATTATTTATAAGCAAACCAATATGGGAACTCGCGAAACTGATCGCTCCCGTCGTGTAATGTCTGTGACGTCATTCCGCCGGTTGAGCGACGGGCGGCTAGGGCGGTTTATGGATTGTCCACGATAGCTCCCCGCCAATTTTGAACCGATTTTTTTTGATTCTAAAGAGTATTTTCCTGAGTTACCTCAGGGATCACTCCCATTGTTGCCAAGTCAGGATCTGATGGTGGAATCCAAGGGAAATCGAGGAAACCCTCAAATTTTATAGGTAATTTCGTGTTTTATATATTTCCTAAAGTTTTTTAAGTATATTCATCTAGTCATCATCTCATGATGTCGAGCTGGTGATGGAAGGTACAACTCCTGAATTGTTAGGAGTTGGAGGATAATTTTTAACATATCGTTGATACGTAAAGATTTATAGTTGCAATATTTCAGGTTATTTAGATGAGCTGATTGTTGTGTATTATTATTTACATGTGTGTGGGTATGCAAATAAATTCAGTCTTTACCGATACGTCGTGGTTTCACTACATGGTGACAGCGGTCTAGAATAGAATTGAACAGTTATATAGATAAATAGCGTGTTTAGTGCCCTAAAATTGTGTTAACATATATTTTCAAATACATGTATATAATAATACACAACACTGATGATGAAAGGTAGAACTCCTTAACGCTTAGGAGTTAAAGCATGTTTTTTAAGTACTGCATGCACCAATAGACCTTGAGTTGTATTCTTTCAAGTAATTTAGGTAAGTTGGTGGTGGATCGTTAAACAGCTTAACAGTTAAGAGTTGGAGGGTGGATTTTTTAATATTTTTAACATTGCGCTGCTGTTTTTTTAACAAAATAGTAGGTACCCAAAACCGAGTTATTTCAAAATCGTCCCACAAACAAAAAGAAATCGTACATTTATACAACTTTCAAGGATATTTCAGAGATCACTCTGTACAAATGTATTATGGATTGAGTGATTCATTGTGACCGTCATAGATTCCTGTTAATATCTCCTAATGCTTTGGTTTCTGGGTAAATTTTTGTGACAAATTATGTACAATTTTGTGGTATTTATAGGACTTTTGGCAATAGAAACATTACTTACCGAGAGTCAGCGCGTAACCATTTTGCAAAATGTATGAATTGAGTGATTCACATAACAGACTTTATCTTTCTTCCCTTACGAGTGACACATTTTTGGATATCAGTCAGGGGTTTCGACATTTTTTGCCTAAATACACATGATTGTACTTTTTAACCAAAAACAAAGAAGGATATCTCAATCCAGATGCTCATGCATGGGGCTAAGAACAAAAAAAAACTTTAAAAACCGTGTGCAAGACTGGTGCGTGGGGGAGCTACTACTATATGTTAACCTTAAATCGCGTCGAATGAATAAGCTGTGAAACATAATTCTATATTATCACGTAAATACTTCATAAAAAAGATTTTATTTTGCAACCGGCAAAAAATGGCCGCCCAGCGATTACAGGTCACAGCAGACCTATCAACTCGTTAACGGATCGTAAACATATCGAGCTGTTTGGTTACGTGCTTGCGTTAGGTTGACGCCTGGTTGCCGGCGAGGCGAAAGGCGATAACGGTGTCGATCCCTTTCCGAGTTGACGTATCTGCTGTGACCTTACAACTGAACAAGCGGCGAAGAGTGAGCAGATCATTTTTTTTAGGTTTAATTCTCAATTTCTATTGGTTAATCACAAAAGAATGGATAAATAATAAGTTGTCGAACTTTGAAATTCATTAAAAATGTGTTCGTAAAAATGACTTCTGTGGCACAGATAGTTTTGTAGCGGAATGTGACAAATTAGTATGTTGTACATACTATTGCTTAGGAGTCATAAGCAATGTACAACATACAACGTAGGTATGTACAATACCGGTTACATTCATAAGTTGTGACAAAGTAATGTATTGTTTTATTTTTACATAGCTATATTTCTTTTCAGCGTTCCAAGTTCACATCAGCAGCGGAAGCACTGAGCCGAATATATTTAAGTAATATAATGTTTAACATTGTTTATCTGTATAAAATCTAGACCTAACGGACATAAGTAACATAACTTATTTTGTTTTCACTGCTTACCTACCATTATTTGGAATAAATAATAGGGGATGATGGCGAAATGCGGACGCGGGGTAAATACGAACTTACAAGTATTTGCTTGATCCTTTCTTCCTAGGCCCGGCTACTTATATCACGTGTTGCTTTCTCGACCATCGATAGTGCGACACAATATTCGTCCCTGCGTCGCCGTTGTCTAAACCGCTTTGCAGGGCTATTCACGAACTGTCGGAAACTACACTTTTCGAATCGATGAGGAAAGTTTTCGAAGATGTCATAGATCGCTATTCACGAAACGTCGATTTCGTAAACTTTGACATTACTCGGATCAATGACATTAGCAATCGAAAACGTTTCCGACAGCCATTGGGTGTCGGGAGACTTTTCGAAACAATTTAAATAATTAAATTTTACTAGAATAAAGTGTTTTAAGTGCATTTTTTTACCCGTCTGCGGCGAAGCCAAAAAAGGGTGTCCGTTTCTATGTTCCCTCGTAACTTCTAAACGGATGAACCGATTTTAATAAATGATACGTCGTCAGATTTGTCTAAACGGGCCGAGTTACAATGGGACATCAAAATTAACAAAAAAACAAAATGGCGGCTTTTAGGCGATATATTCTGTGCATTGTAAAAAAATATATTTTTTAATCCCATCGAGTGGGGTATCAAAATTAGGAGGTTACAAAGACGATGACGAAAATGTAAATAAGTGATATGTTTTGAACTAATTTCGACTAATAAGTGCTAATTGTTTGTATGGGAAAAATAAAAAGTGTTGTTTTACTATTTTCCACGCAGTTTCTTCATAAAAACCTTCCCGCGTGCTTTATAGAACATATGAAAAAAAAATAGCCGCATTTGCCTAACCGTTCTCGAGTTTTGCGCTTATCAACATTCATTTTTGAATTTTATATAGATATTGTTTTCTTTGGTCACAGCTAGATGACGCTGATAGTCGATTAGAACGCGCTAACGTTTGGCAAACATAAAATACTGTTAAGTGAGTGTATTTAATTTTCCTCCGGGAAAAAGGCAAGTGGACCGAAGTGTCCAAAATGTGCCTAACCGAGAAAATTAATTACACCCGTGCGTCCAACACGGGCTCAGCCATCAAAATTGAGGTGTCCACCATCTCTGACTACCGCCAACTAATCTCAAAGCTATCTACTCTCAAGATAGCCTACCACACTTTCGCGCTCCCGGAAGAGCGCAAGATCCGCGCGGTACTCCGTGGGGTACCCGTGGAGCTCCCCACCGATGAGATCAAAGCCGATCTCATCAGCCAGGGCTTCCCTGTCGAAGCCGTGCATCCGATGTACGGCCACGGCAGGCGCCGCTTCCCTCTGGCGTTGGTCGCTATGACCAACACAGCCCAAGCCAAAGAACTATACAAGGCCAAAGAACTTGTCATCTGCGGCCTTTCCAAAATCACCGTCGAGCCCCCGCGCAGCCGCGGGGTCCCAGCGCAATGCCACCGGTGCCAACTTTACGGGCACGCGGCGGCCAATTGCACGGCCCCACCAAGGTGCGTCAAGTGCCTTGGCTCCCATTCCACCAGTGAGTGTGAACGCACTCGCGACACTCCCGGTCAGCCCGCGTGTGTCAACTGCGGCCTCATTGGCCACCCAGCCAACTGGAGAGGGTGCATACGCGCCCCCCGCCCTAATCCCAAGTCCCAGTCCCAATCCCAAAAACAAGGGCCAAAGCGGCAACCTCCCAGGTGGCCGCAGGCGGGCCCCCCAACAAACAATACCCAGAACTTCCCCGATCTTCCTAAATCGGGAGGTAGGATAGCCGCACAGGCCACAAAGTCGGCCTGGGGCGGCTCTAACACCTACACCCCCAGTCAGGCACCCGCCCCACCAAATTGGCGCTCCCAAGCGCTCCCCACAAATTGGCGCTCTGAAGCGCTCCCCCCGACGCAACCATAGTCCTACTCTAAAGAGGAAGACCTTGATTACGTCCTCAGTTCAATTCAAAACATTGACCTCGACGAGGTCTCAGTCATTGCCCATAAATTACGCAATGCCCGGACAGGCCGGGAGCGCGTAATCATAATATCCCAACACAGTCAGTGCCTAAAAGCACTTCAAAGTTTTAAGTAAAGTTCCCATTTTTCTATCTTATCTCATTTTAATTCCTTCATTTCACTCATTTCATTGCCGAACCGCCCGCTTTGGGCATCGGCCCTTTTGTTTTCTGATTTCAGATATGACCAGTCACCTCGTTTGGATGCTGGTCATCCCCAGTGCGCACTTCGCCTAGGCGGGTGACGCCCTGCGCCACGGCCCTCCAGGGACGTGGTCGCCACAGATATGCTGAAATACCCGTCCAGGTAACAGCTGTTTCAGGCAGTGTTTAGTCGGTAAGAGTCCGACATAACCATTACAGCCGGCTGTAATGGTATCCATGAGGATTCACTGCCTCCTTCCCCCGTAGTCCGGAAGGTTGCCGGATGAGCGATTGTTTCAATAGGAAACGGTCGGTCGTTCGACGCAAAAAAAAAAAAAAAAAAATAAATTGAATTATTAATGTTGTGATACAATAATGATAGCTATACGAACTGCGATGTTAAAATAAAATATCTGTTTTAGGTATAAGCAGTGCTGCCAATTGCGGGGAAAATCCCCGATTTTCGGGGAATTGAGGGTTGACGCGGGGAGAGCGCGGGGAATAACAAAAATCGGGGAATTTCGGGGAGCCAGGATATTTTTTTATTTAATACGATACTAATAGTTTTTGTATACAAATTACCTCTACTTACCCTTCATTTAAAAGTATTTAAATGTTTTCTTGACGCGTATGTACCGGTTGAAATTTTCAATAAAATTATGGAAAACCCGTTAAAAAGTGCAGCTACAGTTAAAAACATGTAGGTAAGTTGCATGTTTTGCGATAAAAACAGTGTTTTTATTCCAAAAATATATATTTAAAGGAATTTGTAAGAAATTAATCAAAGAGAGCGGGGAATTTCGGGGAATCGGCAAAGCTGATGCGAGGAATGGAGATTTTTTTATTGGCAGCACTGGGTATAAGACGTCATTGACGTGACATGATATTTAATTAATTTAAAAAAAAATGTTCGTCGAATTTTAACGAAATCGTTTTCATTGATAGTTAAGTTACTCAAGAAGTTTTATTTTCTTTGGTTTATTATAATATAATAGGATAGGAGTTGTTTAGAATTAGATTGTTTAGATTAGAACACTCATATCGAAATGTTGATTGTTACTGATTTGGCAGTGTATATTTAAAGATACATCGAATTACACAATAAATAAAACATACAGATTTTTTAAATTATTTTTCCCCCACCTCTTGGACCCCAAAGAACCCTAAAATAAAGATAAAACAATTAGTTTGTAAAAATAAAACTCCTGCCAAGTGAAGGGTTAAAAAACTAAAAAACCCGTCTGCGGTGCAAAAAACTAAAAAGAAAAAAACAAGCAAAAAAAGATCGATTGTGGATTGAATATGTTCTTAGTTCTTACTAGTAAATTGTATGCAGCGTTATATATATTAGGTACTTAATACAAATTTTAAGTAAGAGAATTCTTGGAAGCAGGCGGGATCCATGATATTTTTATAGATTTTATACGCAAATGACGTCTAAATGTACTAAATGAACACACGATCTGACACACGAACTCGGCGCTCGGGCCCGGGCGCGGTGAGGTAATTGATTGCGGGGCGGGGCGGAGAGTTTTCTTTCTGTACGGTAGTACTTATATCTATTTTGTGTCCTCAATACAACTTTATTATTATTATTATTTAGAGGAGGGACGCCAGTGAAGCCGGACGGGTGATCAGTCACCTTGGTCGGGACCATTTCACCCAGTTCCCCAACTCCCCTGAAAGCTGAAAGCAGAGGGAGGCGGGTTATCATTTACCCCACCGGCGTCGGAATCTCGAACCTACTTGTACGCTTACGGTACCTGCTGAGTAGACTTATAGTTAACTGGCTTTAGATCCTCTTCCTAAAACTTGTACGTTCCAAAGAGCTCCCAGCGCAGCTCAATTACAATTTTATACTTTTGTTCTCTCCGCTCGTCGCGCCGCTGCTCTACGCTGCCAGGAGCGGCGTGTTCATGGCCAGGCAGTGTCGTGGCGGCTTGCGGAGAAGCCCATAAGCACAGCGGTGACACTTCGTGTACGTGAGAGTTCGAACGCCGGTGACATTAGGCCGACGCTAGGGTTGATACCTAAATGGAATTAATTAAGGCATAGCATTCTTTAATAAAGTTCCACAAGAAGTAATCGAACTGCCTTTGAATAAATTTAAAAAACATGTTAAAAAGGCGCTCTTAAGCAAAGGCTATTACAAAATAGAAGATTATTTAAAAGATCGCAACGCATGGTTGTCATAATTATAGTAACACTAACGATGTATAAAAGGAAAATATTCCTATACATAAGTATGAGAAAACTTTCCTTCAGCATTAGCTTCATGTTCCTGTATAAATGTTATTATTGTCCCATTTTGTCTAGCTACGACATAATTATTTTTTAAATGCGTTGCTTCTGATAAAGCTGATGAGTTTTTTTCGCCTGTTTTTCTTGTCAGTTAAAAGATGTCCATAAATCTATAATTATGAATAAAAAAAATGACTTTTGACTTTGACTAAAATACTTAAAATGTGCTATTAACAGTGGGATACAGTTAATCCAAGTGTCCGAATAAAATACTAGATCGTCCGAAAAAAATACCAAGTTAGCGACAGAAACACTGAGTGAGTAAATCAACAATTGCCCAAATAAAAATTTGTCCTCTCAATAATATTGTCGACAACTTTCGTATTTTTTTGGCTTCCTAGTAGTTCCCATTTGAATGTATGAAGATTGCGCCAGCCCTAAGGCCAAGGCATTCACCGACTGCCCGTTCCCCACCCTGCGCGCCTCTCACGGCCCCCGCTCACATCCAGACACCCACACATAGCCGCAAGCGATTTTACGTGCACACGTCATGCTTAAGTGTCGTTTCTTTTCGCGTAAGTGTATATATTCTTTGCCATAAGGCAGTTGCCCCACCGCGCCGGCCATGAACGAGAAGCGAGCTGAGAGAGTATCGCTGAGCGAGATTTGTCTTTGATTGGTAGCTCTTGTTGCTCAGAAACAAAACTAGTGGAGCGAGTCCTCGCTGGCAGTGTGAACAGTCAGCGATCAACTATAATATATGCCTCTCTTTTGTTTACACGGAATGTATATCTATTGTACGTTTCTTGAGCGAGAAAATAGCTGATAGTTAGTAGCTTCCTCGCCGGCGGCGGTGGGACAACTGCCTTAGGTTTAAACCTATTTGTTCCGCTGCTCACCTAGTATTTCTGCGACCCCAACCTAGTAATTTTTAGTCGCCCGGTTTATTATATTCCAAAAAAAATATGCAAGATGCACCGCATTTTTTTGCAAGCAGGCGCCCGAATACGTTACACTAAAAATAGTAAACGACCGCTAGTAATAGAATTTATTAGCAAAAGAATAGTAAAAGATATAATTGAAAATATCTACTTTTATTTTATTTTTTTTAATTTGTTTTTACGAATTCTTAGATAAGACTAGCTTAAAAAAAATGCGAGAAAAAATGCTCTCGGCTCGTAAAAAGGGGCTCCATGCAATGTTACGCAACAATCAATTATATTTATATTATCGAAGGCAAACTTGTCAATGTTGAAGATATTCATCGTACTCAGTCCTTTTCCACGTCTCCGATAAGTAAAAATCAAGAAAGAAATACTGTTAATTTGACACATAATGATCGTGAGAGCTTTGGAAATAACCACCTTTCGAAAATAAAGAGCTATCTAATTAAAATTTTATACAAAAATAATAAGTGTATTATAATAAGAAAGAGACGTTAGAAGCCTTTTTAGATAAATATCCTACCTTCAATGCCTTATGTGAGACATGGTTAACGGAACAAAAACTTAACTTAAGTTGTTACATTTTGATGGATACTTAGTTGCAGCATCATTTTGCAGAAAAAATCACTTAGGAGGACGACTTTGTATAGGTACTGCTACAGGATCATTTCAAATATAAGGAGATAACAGATATCACTAACATGTCAATCGCCCTGTTTTCTCGTGGTCCCATTATTATTTAATGGGACTGCGAGGGACTACTGCTTTTCGTAGTCCCATTATCATCTAAATTCGTGGATCTATATATTTCTTGCATAGGCAAACTTTTTGGAGTGTGTAGTGGAGTCGATGATAAATAAATGAAAATGTTATAATGTATTCATACAAATACATAGAAACCAGTAGTGGCGCGGGAGTCATGTCGCGTTCGGTTGTTGTTTAACGCTGAGTAATAATTTACACCTTAATGGTAGAAAGGGACCATCAAACTGAACTATGGGACCAACTCTGAAATCACGAAAAAAAAAATCAGCTGTTTCATACATTTTCATATTTTCATTATCAATCAATTTTTATATGAAACAGCTGAATTTTTTTCGCGATTTCAGAGTTGGTCCTATTAGTAAAAGTTGTTCAGTTTGATGGTCGAATAGTGCTAGAAGCGACAGCAATTGATGTTAAGTATGTAATGAAAATACTTTGGTTGTTTTATTGTAGGTACTGGAATGGAAAAGAGGAAAGCGTTTTCTATTCACAACTAAAATTATATTTGTGTTATTTAGGTAAAAAGTTTTTAAAACATAAAGTAGTTTAAGATGGAGATTTTAATGTAGACGTACTAAAGAAAAACAAAAAAACATCAGAATTTCTAGATTTAATGCTTGAATACAAACTAATCCAACATATAAATAAACCAACTAGGAAAAAAACATGCTTAGACCACGTCTTCACTAACTTTAATGATGAATATAAGTACACTTGCGTCGAAGAGCACGGCTTTTCAGATCACGCAGGAACAGTCATAAACATAAAAAAAACAGACAAAAACAAAACAAAATAATTAATAATAGAAAAACGATTTTATAATAAAAAAGAAATTATTAACTTCAAATCAGAACTGAGCTTATTGAACTGGAATGAAATAATTAATCCTTGCATAAATGTAAATGAAAACTATAGTAGGTACTTTTCACGACATTCTAATAAATATATTAAAGAAGTGCATACCAAAACGTAATGTTAAATTAAAATCTAAATAAATAAAGACGTAGGTTTAAAAAAATCTTGTAAAAGTAAAAGGTTGCAAAATACTGGCTACAAAATCTGACAACATTATAAACAATATGAAGAAATATTAAAAAAACTAGTAAACTGCTCAAAAATAATACATTATAAAAACAAAATAAAAATGTCAAATTAATATGGTAAAAACCATGTGGGATGTAGTAAATGAAAGAACTAACAAAATAAATAAAAACGTGAAATGTAATATAGAATTAAATATAAATAATACACTAATTTCAGACCCTACCTTGGTTACAAATGCATTTAATAACTTTTTTGTATCTATTGGCCAGCCCGCCTCAGAGCGGCAGCGCGGACGCGGAGACACTGGTAGTCCCTACCAAATAGCTGGTTGCACCCGCAGCCGCCCTGTGCTACACCCCTCGGAAAACTCTATGTTTCTTAGCCCGGTCGACTGCCAGGAGGTCAATAGAATCAATTTCACGCATTATGACACATTTTGATTACGTAAAATGACACATACGCAAAATGGCATATATGCGAAATGACACATGCGCAAAATGACATACGCAAAATGTCACATACGCGAAATGACAAATACGCGAAATGACAAATACGTGCAATGACATATACGCGAATTGACACATACGCGAAATGACATGAATTAAAGACGTAAAATTTTGTTACGCGTAGATTTGTAATAAATACCTACGTATCCGTGTCATAAAAGTGGTGGTGGTATGTGGCATGAGATCTCCTTTTTGCATAATGTCTTTATTCCTAATTTGCTTTGGCAGCGGCATAACAAATTATCCATATTTTATTTGTCATATTAATACACTTTGCCATATTTTTTGGCATACTATTTATATTGGCATAATTTTCATTTGGGCTAATTTGATTTTGCATAATGTTATTAGGCATATTGTATATTCGCCTAATATTATTTAGACATAAATAAATATCAAAAACAATGAGAACGAATGATGTCATTATGCGTATGTCATTCTGCGTAGTCATAGATATGTCATTATGCGTATGTCATTCTGCGTGGTCACAATATGTCAAGTCCAAGATATGTCATTATGCGTATGTCATTCTGCGTAGTCACAATATGTCATGCGTCAGAGACGTAGATATGTCATTATGCGTATAAACGATAAATTGACTTTATCTTTCTGTTTATTAATAAATCAGTCGTTTAGTAAAGGTATTTTCCCGAATTACTTAAAACCACTCTCATAAAACCGATTTACAAGAAAAATGATAAAACAGATACTAGCAACTATAGACCGATTGCCATACCACCAACAGCATCAAAAATTCTGGAAAAAGCAATGTGTGACCAAGTGGTAAAATTTTACGAACAATATAATATTTTTGATGACTCACAAGTGCTCACAAGTGAAATGCTTATAAGTGGTTCGCTTCGTATCTCAAGGGTAGGCGCCAGCTCTTTGAAATCGAATACTTTGACAACGATATTGGTCAGATCACACGCATGCGCTCCGATTGAAAAGTAGTAAATGCTTCCATTCCTCAGAGTATTGTAGTCGGATGCCTCTTATTTATATTCTACATTAATGACCTGCCGAAGATCATGGAGGAGTCCTGTATTCTATTCACCGACGACATTTCCTTATAAACATCGTGTGACAGTAACAAAAATATCAATAAAAATATTAACCACTTACTAACTAAAACATCAGACTGGCTAGAAGAAAATAATTTAAAATGGCATGCTTGGCTATCCTACGGAGTGGTCCTGGGCCCCGATCGCGGTAATTCTATGACGCATTGGTCAAGTGTACGTGCAGTTAGTGCAGTTGACGTGCAAAACCGTTTTTGATAACGCGCGGCTTTGACAGTGCGACAACGTTTTCTGTTCCGGTGATAATCTTTGGAACTAAAACAGTTTTCATACGACAATCTATTTTGACATCTAATTTCGTATTGCAATTAGTTCCTCTGTCACGGATGTCACCGGATCAGACAGGATTGTAGGACTATAGGTTTGCGTGACGTGTGCGTCGTTATGTCATTACGGCAATACGAAGTCAAACGTCAAGACGCAAACGTGATCAAGCAAGACGCGCTGCATAGAATTACCTCGATCGGCCCATACGGATGCAGCGTTGCTACTTACTCTACAAAAGAAGTTGATCGGTATCCATAGCCAACATTGAAGAGACGGAGAGCTGTAAACGCTATTTTCAAAAATATCAGATACTTCATGCTTATATATTTTCACCCAAGGTCCATACATTTTTGGGCTTTTTCTGAAAGTGCCGGCCAACAATAATAAACTTAATATAACAACAGAAGACACTATTCTAAACATTTTTTATTAGTACAGCTAAGTTCTATTTCCAATATTTTAGATTATATTGAGATCTAAGGTCACCCGTTCTCCATACATTTTGACTAATTTTAAAAGTGCCGGCGTACAATAACTAATACTACAGCTAAACTCTTTGTACCATAGATAAAATTATATATGAGTTTAAAGATAACTTGATCACATACTAACGTTAACGTAAGCTCTAACTAAGGAAACAAAAGAAAATCCAGGAAAAATTTGTGTTTGTGTCGTTAGACTTTCTCACATCCAAACTCTGTTCGCCGAGAGTTTATAAAAATATACGTCTCCAAACAGCGTTACTGTCGCTTTATCATTTCAGCCGTACGACGCCCACTGCTGGGCATAGGCCTCCCCCAAGGATCTCCACAACGATCGGTCCTGCGCTGCCCGCATCCAGCGGCTTCCCGCGACCTTGACCAGATCGTCGGTCCACCTTGTAGGGGGCCTGCCCACGGATCGTCGTCCGGTTCGCTGTTTACTGTCGCTTAATTATCGCAAACTGTATGGCGGCCGTCGCTTTAACTCTCACTTTCGCCGTGTTTCGTGGCGGTTGAATTGCGCTCCAAACGGGAGAGCAGTCGCCGCGGACATTTAACCATTTTCTCTTTATAAATAATTAGCGGACCGTAATTAGTTATGATTATGAGTTAAGAAACTCTAACTTTATTAACTCTCGACGAATAGAGTACACATGACAGTAAAAAGCCACCATAATTATTATCTCACTTGAATTATTTTTGCATTTACCATATTGGCAAAAGAACCACATGTGATGTGTATGATGCTGTATTATGTGGTAAGGGATACGCAAGGCTTACCGCGCATGCAATAATATTCCGGCAATAGGCGTTGAAGATATTTTTGTAAGATAAAGACAATTACATTAGAACTACCTTTCATCACCATCATTTTAGCCGTACGACACCTACTGTTGGGCATGGGCATTACAACTACGTATGAAAAATTATAATTATGCTTTTTTAGTATAAAGTCCTTTGCCGCCGCCCCGCCGCATTTGCTTATAACCGTTAATCACCGTCACCATAAAATATATATTCCATCCAAGCGAGCGAAGCGAGCGTGCTGCGGCAAGGGCCGGCTATTTTCAAACATTTTCGTTATGGAATTAATAATCCAAGTAGTTTCTGTCCCTGATTATATTCAGCCTTAAAAACCCATTTTAGAAATTAGCTAAAATAAAGTAAGGTGGAAGTTTTTACAGATGTTTTATCTCCCGAGCACTTCCCGCTTGTGTGTGTAAATGTACATGCACACCATAAAGTAACTTTTTGTATATAGGAAATAGAGACCAATCTTGGGCCTCTTTATTGGAAGTGCATTACTAACACCATCTGTTGTCTAGTGCAAGCAGCTTTTGATGTATAAACACACACATAAACACAATATATAGTGATAAAAAAGTGACACCTAGGGCCTCGTTATAACAACTTTCGTTTTTTTAATATAATTTAATCTATGGTACATAGAGCTTAGCTGTAGTAATAAAAAATGTTTAGAATAATGTCTACTGTTATTATGTATGGTTAGTTATAGTAAGCCGGCACTTTCAAAATTAGTCAAAATGTATGGAGAATGGGTGATCTTTGATCTTAAATATAATCTAAACTATGAGACTTTGAACTTAGCTGTGGTAATAAAAAATGTTGAGAATAGTGTCTTCTGTTCTTATAAAAGTTTGTGGCTCTGTACTTCTTTTTTTCACAATGAGTATGGACTTCCGACAATGTGACGCCTGATTCAATCAAATATAATACATCCACTTCACATTTGTACGAAATTTATTTACTTGTTTATTATTTACAGCTTCACACGAAAAATCGTCCTCTATGGAAGGGATTACACTTTAAACTTTGAAAGAGATCCGTTAGTGACGTCATTCAGGGAAAAAACACACTATTACCCGCATTATGGCTATGAACCATTCTGGACAGATGGACAATACCTCATCAGACATCCTGACAAGGACCTCAAACCAGGCGAGCAAACGACGAAGATGCCATTAGTTTGTGGTGAAGAGTGTGGATATGTTTACTTGAGGTAAACATCATCATCATCATCTACTATCTACAATCGTTTGTTATCTATAACGTATTAGTACATGCGATATAAATATGGCACCGGCACAGTTCACATGAGACACGACTATTTTAAATCATCTTTCGCTTAGACAGAAACAGTACCGCTGCTAGCATGAAAAACTCGTGAAAGTAATCGAATAGTAAACTACACCTACCGTCCTTCAAAAGCTTGTTCAATTTCAGTTTCTTACACGACTGAAATAGGACAAAATATTACGATCACGATAATGGTTACCATAACGACAGTTTTTCACGCTAAGAGTACTGTCTTTGTCTAATAGTACATGGAAATCGTACCAAATAAGTGGTGTTGCCTTGCATTAAATGAGGTAGTTCTGATTTTTTTATATGTTAGTAGTGATGAGATGGTAATGACAAATCCAAGTTTTTCACCTCGAAAGCCCTCCGGATCATTGTTAAGTATTTAAAAATCCAATAAATTTTCAGATTTTTTTCAGTTTTTGTAAATTTTTACCACCAAGGATCTGAGTCACGGCAAATGTTACTATGCACTCTTTAAAGTAGACTAAATTTGCAATAAAAAAAGAGTAATTGGGTTTTTGTAAGCCAAATAGTTTTTAAGATACGGCTATTTTAAAATTTGCAAAATCACAAAAAGGAAATATTACAGTTTTTTTATTTTTCGTCAACTTTGACCCCCTAGTAGTGGGTTTATAGCAAAAGTTTTTTATTAGTTATTAAAGTCCATTAAATTTCCAACAAAATGAGATTAAATTTGTCGATTTACACCTGATAGTTCCTAAGACAGCTGTTCAAAGTTATAGAGGTAGGTAAGTAAACAATTATGTAATAGAAGGCTTTGCCAAAGGTAGTAAGCCCTAAAGGAAGAAGGATCTGGGAGACGTTCCCGTTCTACCCTGTTAATGACACGCAAACCTTAATCACCTTGAAAGCATACCAAAGATGTAAGGTTGTACCAGCAGATGTGGTTGCAGGAAAGCAGAACTCAAATGTTCGGCTGTTTGCAGCTACTGCATTGGCCAATCATGCGAGAACATACCAGACCTGATGTGTGATGGCATTGATGAACCATTGATTGATAACCCACCATCAAAGGACGATTTTGACCTTCCTGAGCAATTCGATGAAGAAATTATACCTCAGCAAGCTGCCCCCAAAAAGTGTGCTGTGCTGTGATTCAGAGGACGTGCCTGGACCATCAAAATTATACATACAATGTCATAATTGATCCCACCACCTCCCAGATCCACCTTGCTTTATGGCGTACTTCATTTTGCAAACCCTTCTATTACATAATTGTTTACTTACCTCAATAACTTTGAACAGCTGTCTCAGGAACTATCAAGTGTAAGTTGATATTACTAATTGGTCTCATTTTGTTGGAAATTTAATGGACTTTTATAACTAATAATTTAACTTTTGCCATAAACCCACTACTATAGGTCAAAATGTCGAAAACTAAAAAAACTGTAATACTTCCTTTTTTGAATGTTTGCAAACTTTTAAATTGCCCCATCTTAAAAACTATTTGACTTACAAGAACCAAATTATTCTCTTTTTATTGCAAATTTAGTCTACTTTAAAGCGTGCATAGTAACTTTTGCCGCAACACAGGTCCTTGGTGGTAAAAATTGATAAAAACTGAAAAAAATCTGAAAATTTATTGAATTTTTAAATATTTAACAATGATCCGGAGGGCTTTCGAGGTGGGAAACTTGGATTTGTCATTACTATCTCATCACTACTAACATACAAAAAAATCAGAACTACCTCATTTAACGCAAGGCAAAATGTACGATTTCCATGGACTATAAGCGGAAGATGATGTAAGTATAGTGGGACAACGTTTTCTGTTCCGGTGGCCGAAAACTGGAACTAACTAACGTGTTTTTATGTCATTTTGCTGTCAAGGTTTTCCTTCAGTAGACTTAATTCACCTAGGCCATATCACCTGGGTGAATTAAGTCTACTAAAAAGTATACTTAATTCACTAAGGTGATTTAAGTGCACTCTTAAGTAGACTTAATTCACCCAGGTGATTTAGGTGCACCCTTTAGTAGACTTAATGCACCCAGGATATGCAACCTATACTTACATGCAATGCTGGCGCTTGTAAATATTATAATGATAGTGTACCTATGTCAGTGTCAATTGCATTTATCATTTCCTTATTCGTGGTTTGGTCACAGGCTTACAGTAAAATTATTACTATATTTTAATATTAAGGCGATACTCGGAAAAAATATGCTAAAGCGAGATAGCAATGAGAAAACGACGCGCGCGGGAGCGAGACCGATTTTGCCGATTATGCAAAAAAACACAAAATCACTTCGTATTAAAAAACTATAGCGATTTTAAAAAAATGCTTCTATACGTTCCTAAATATTATTGGTGTCCACTAATTAAACCAATTTTCAATAGTATATGTAACCCCATTTAAGAATAATCTTGATATTTCGAATTTTTTTGAGCTATTTTCGAAAAGAAAAAGTGTCTAAGTGAAAAACTAAGTTACATCTAAACCGGCCAAGAAACAAAAGAGTTGGCCGCCATCTTGAATTTTTAATTATTTTTAACATTGCGTTGCTGATTTCTCGTCAAAATGACTTCGCTTCGAAGTCGAATTCTATTTTGACAAGAAAACAGCAACCAAGTCAAAGTAAAAATTTTAAAAAGTCTACAAACATAAGAGTTTACCGCCATCTTGGATTTTTTAATATTTTTAACATTGCGTTGCTGATTTCTCGTCAAAATAGTACCAAAAACTAAGTTACATCTAAACCGGCCAAGAAACAAAAGAGTTGGCCGCCATCTTGAATTTTTAATTATTTTTAACATTGCGTTGCTGATTTCTCGTCAAAATGACTTCGCTTCGAAGTCGAATTCTATTTTGACAAGAAAACAGCAACCAAGTCAAAGTTAAAAATATTAAAAAGTCTACAAACATAAGAGTTTACCGCCATCTTGGATTTTTTTAATATTTTTAACATTGCGTTGCTGATTACTCGTCAAAATAGTACCAAAAACTAAGTTTCATCTAAACCGGCCAAGAAACAAAAGAGTTGGCCGCCATATTGAATTTTTAATTATTTTTAACATTGCGTTGCTGATTTCTCGTCAAAATTGTACCAAAAACTGAGTTTTATCAAAATCGGTCTACAAACAAAAGCGTTAGCCGCCATCTTGAATTTTAGAAATTTATGTCTTTTTTCATATAAAAATGCGAGCTATCAAGAAACAAACAAAAAACCTGCGCAGTTGCAATATTCAGTACAAAATTTTCTTCTGCGCAGATTTTATTGTCTATGGTTGGGTTTAACTTATATGCTGCGTATTGTATGCGACTGCACATGTATTATAGTACTCTATGGACTGCACATAGCTCGGTATAAACTATTTCGCCAAGGCGAGTTTTTTTTTTTTTTTAAAAGTCAAAAATCCTTTGTAGGTACCTGTTTTTTACTACAGATCAATAAAAATTTTGTTACGTTCAATTTGTTTTCCCGACATTAATTTGTTTTTCAGAAATTTACTCACGTTGTATTTTTGTTAAAATTCGAAAAAATACTGTTTTTGAATTTAGTGGCATAGGTGAATTAAGTCTACTAAAGGTTAAAATTTTCCTTCAGTAGACTTAATTCACCCATTTTCAGGTGAATTAAGTATACTTTTTGGTAGACTTAATTCACCTGGGTGATATCACCTGGGTGAATTAAGTTTACTGAAGGAAGTTTCCTTTTGTCCAACCATAGCGCTACTACCGGATGAAGGTCTTAAGAAGTAGGACCGGTTAAATTGCTACAAAAAATAAAGAAAAAGCTACATAACCCCGCCCGCTGTCACCGGAACAAAAAAGATTGTCGATCTACAGAGATGTGAATTATTTGAAATGCAAATACAAAATGCAAAATACCTACCTATTTTTATTTTACATTTGTATTTTGTATTTTATTTGAAATAAGTACTATAAATATTTAGTATTTGTAAAATACAAAATTGTTTTTTATTTTTCATTCTTCAATCAAAAAGTACTTACTCCGTGTTCGTGCGTTGTTATTTTTTTGGGATTTTGCTCAGTTTCCTTGACTTGCTGATTGTAAATAAAGCTAGAAACACATTTCGCTGGCGCAGCGCAGCGCAGCGTCGACCCGGGTGTGCACACTTTACTAGCGTGGCGCAGCGTTTCCTGACGAAATTTTTGATCAGTGTCAATCGAGTCGTTGCCGAGCTAACATCTGCATTATGTTTTCTTCTAATTTTGAAAACAATTTCTGTTCTTACTTGAACATATTAAATCCAAAAAAAATATGTTGATGATTACGATGATAATATGATGATGAATCAAGACGAGATGCAATTTATATCTATACTAATACTATAAATACACTTTGTTTGTTTGTAATAGATAAACTCAAAAAATACTGAACCGATTTTAGAAATATTTGTGTAATTTATTTTTAAATCAGAATTATACATTATTTTTGTTATAAAATTAAAAAGTATAGTGTACTAAAAACACTTTAATACTGTTTTAACAGTATAATTAACAACCCTACATGATAATGAATTGGTGACTCTTCTAAACAAAAAAAATATTTTTTAAATTGGCCCATTATTGACGGAGAAATCGGAGAACATAAGTAGTAAAAAGTAAAATGCGGAGCTCCGCTGCGCAGTCCGCCACCGAGCCATCTGACGATACAATGCTAGAAAGTGGTGGGGGGTATGGCCAATCGGAGCCGAGCGGAAACGCTGCGCTGCGCTGCGCTGCGCTGCGCCAGGGAAATGTTTTTCTAGCCATACTAAATGTATGAAACCGATCGCGCTGCGCCAGTGAAATGTGTTTCTAGCTTAAATAACACGTAAGTAGGGTAACATGCTCAGTTTAGCGGCCGCCACCAATGATGTCAGCATTTTATGAACACTCGTCTAATTTTGAAATTAAAACTGCTACTTTTAAGAACTATAATATCTAACTAGCTTTCCGCCTGCGACTTCGCTCGCGTGAACTTCATGACGTCATCCTGCGGGAATGTGATATTTTTCCGGGATAAAAAAGAAGCCTATGTTAATCTCCAGGCTACAAAGTAATAGTATTTTTATTATTGTATTTTTGGCGTGATTGAGTAACAAACATCCAAACATATAAACTTTCACATTTATAATATTAGTAGGATTACCTACATTCAACGTAGACTCCCTTACATCTGGTGTAAGTCAATAATACGGTTTAGTTTGCATTTGAAATCAGAGCAATGAGCACGAGCTTTGACATCCACGGTCACGGAAAAAACAATTGGGTATTTGACTGAATTTTTTTTATTGCCTTAAAATATTAATTGAATTAGTAGCAACACAACATAGGTATTTATTTTCAAATATCTTGCATATTTTCAGTGATATAGAGCATCAAACTTTCTAATTAGACAAGGAGAGCACTATAGAAAGGTGACGTCACATCTCTATAGCGCCATACTCTCGCCATAGAAAATTTCGTTTTAGAAAGAGATAGCTAGAGTCACAATTAAGTAGCTCATAATTCGCTTGTTATAATACAGATTGAATTTCTTTTTTCACATTTGTTATTCTATAATGTTATATTTCTGAATGTCATAATTAAATATCTACATTTTAACAACAGTCAAGTACCCAATTAGTGAAGAGCCGATTTTAAGTGGCAAGTACGCCTATAGGTACTCAGCACTGAATTAAAACAGATTTGAGTTTTATGACTAAAGTACTTATATGCCTTATTCTTCGATAAACAATAACACCTAGTTCTAGATATACAGGATAAATTTTTTATCAGTGCACAAATTTTTAGGATCGACTCAGAATCGGTAAGTGAACAACTTTCTCCTAGAAACATAGGTCGAAATATGACAAAAAATTTTTGACCTTTCATACAAATCGGACTGATCACGTGATCGAATTAGTATGGGAAGTCCAAAAATTTTTGTCGTATTTCGACCCATGTTTCTAGGAGAAAGTTATTCACTTATCGTATCTGAGACGATCCTAAAAATTTGTGCACTGATAAAAAAATTATCCTGTATAATTGAAGTGACAGACATGGCCGAGCGTTGTACGCCCACTTGAGAGTATAATTTTATAAGCAGATTATTTTGACAGATAAACAATGCATTTGCGTTTTACAAAACTATTTTTTACATCTCCATAGTACTTATCGTGTCTTATGTGAACAATTCGTGAATGTAAACAGGAATTCACCGAAACAAACAATGTCACTCATGCTTCAGGCCCGCTTTGCCCGCGTCTCTGCGCCTGCGCGGACGCCACAAAGTAAATATATTAGTGTTGCCGAACTATCGATAGTTTTACCATCGATAGTTTTAATCGAAAATGCCAAACTATCGATAGGCCTATCGATAGTATCGATCTCTTAGTTAGTACAATACTATCGGTAAGCAGCAATACTATCGATAGTAGGTATCGATCCCTGACGGCAAATAAACTATCGATAGTATCGATAGTATTGCTTTTCAATATTAATAAACTATCGATACTATCGATAGTTTTGTACAATCGATAGTGACCTTTAATTCAATAGTATCGGTTCTACCCATCTGCCAGTGTAAATGCAATCAATACTATTGAAAGGTAACACTCGATTATCCAAAACTATCGATAGTATCGATACTATGAAAATAGTATCCATAGTTTATTAATATTGAAAAGCAATCTATCAAACTATCGATACAATCGATAGTTTATTTGCCGTCAGGGATCGATACTACCGATAGTATTGTTTTTACCGATAGTATTGCACTAAAAGAGAGATCGATACTATCGATAGTATCGATACTATCGAAAACTATCGATACTATTGTTTATGCTTGAACTATCGATAGACTACCGAAATGCTATCGATAGTGGACTATCGATCGGCAACACTAAAATATATACCTACAATGATTACATTAATGGGCCGCATGGGTGCCAATGACTTCAAAAAGACCCTGTAGGTATAATTATTATCTTGACACGGCGTTTCGCTACTGTTTCAGGATACAAACTTTATGTGCTGGCCGAAGTTCCCGATATTGGATTAACAATTGCTATGGATGTTATTATCACGAGTATAAAATGACTAATTATCCTGAGAATTATAGAGTATTCAACAGTTACTGTGAATTGTTGAACGCAAATTGCAAACTCGAAGAGAGAGATCGTAAGTCACCTCCAATGCTGTTAATTAATAATAATAAATATTATCCTAAAAATATGTGTACCTATAGCTTAGCTATGGATAGTTTTGGATAATATTAGAAACAACGAAGTTAGTTTGCCGCACAATTTACATATACTTATGCTTCAAAAAAGTATAGAGTGAAATGCTTGGAGCTCAATTTTTGACTTCGTAACTTTGTTTGAACTGTACTAAGTAGTCGCATTGTCTCAAAATTAGGCCAAATGAATATTGTGTCAAATAAAATCCTGTAGTCCATTAATTTCGTGGTTATTTTTTTGTATCAATACAACTTATGAATTGTTTTACAAAAAAAAATAACCTATCACGTGTTCACATTAGGCCAAATGAAGATTGTGTGAAATAAATATTGGGACATACGATTATTATATCAAAAAAAAAAATATGTAAGTATTGTATCTTTATGCTAAACAATATTATGACAAATAAATTTTAGGTCAAATGAATAATTATGCCAAACGATTTTATACCAACTGACATTATACAAAGTAGGATTAGATCAAACGTCGTTATTTCAAACAAGGGAGAACCGTTCTACAGGACTTCCGAGCCACTCAAATATTAGGCCAAATGAAGATTGTGTCAAATAAATATTAGGACATACGATTATTATATCAAACAAATTTATATGTATTGTATCTTTATGCTAAACAATATTATGACAAATAAATTTTAGGTCAAATGAATAAATTATGCCAAACGATTTTATACCTACTGACATTATACAAAGTAGGATTAGATTAAACGTCGTTATTTTTTTAATTTGTTGTATATTAAAACTTATAATACCTATTGCAATATAAGTACATTAGACATTTCAACTTGGACTTTCGTATATGATCACATAAAATGTGCATGTGCATCGTTTGAGCTTCATCCATTAGAATACAATAGCACATATCTCCAAGATGGAGGCACTTCAAAATAGTCAATTCGAAAAGGTCAACCTATTGAAAAAGATAGGCACTAAAAGTGTCCGTCAATATGGCGGGATCAAACATGAAATCCAGATCATTTTGATAATTATGTATACCGTGACATTTTTTTATCAATCCAAACTTAAGGGATAGGTCATGTTATGTGTATAGAATAGATTTCCGAAAAAAAAAAAAAAATTTTTATTTTTTTTTTTATTTTTTTTATTTTTTTTAACTCTATTTCCACCCTATTGTCGATGTTTCGGATGTTAGATTAAAACATAAAAAAATACATTAAAAACAAAATAAAATAAAATAAAAATAATTTATTATCAGATGATCGCTCCTCGGGGTCGATGGCCCCGTCCGATCCGTGCGCTGACCTTGTCTCTTACAACCACACGCGTAGCTGTACGTACGTAACGTAGGTACACTCGACAGCACATCAAGTTGAACAGTTAAACTATGATAGCTTTTATTACGTAGGGCATAAGGGCGGTCTCAAGGTCAACATGTACACCTAAGACGAGCACAGCAAATAAAGTGTTCTCGGTCGTAGGTCGACTGTTTATAAGATAAAGTTACGGTCATATAACAATCTACCTATTTTTCCTATCTTTATCCTAGGTACCTACTGTTATTTACGCTAGAAATTTTTGATTTATTTTGACTATTCGCAACAATTCGAGTATTACTTTCAATTTTCTATAAATAAATAATTTGTGTAGGTTAAATAGGTACTCACATAAGCGTAGCGCCGAAAGAATCTCCTTCACAATAACACAAGAAAGGTGATAACTTTCCATCACACTTGACAGGCTTTGGACTGACGAAAAAATGCAATAATAACTAAATCAAAATTATTTTCGGATTAACGAACGTGATGTAAATAATGATACAATTTATAAAAAATAACGAAATAATAATCTTTGTCAACATTTAGTTACTATTACACTTACTCGGCGTGTTTAAAAGTTCATCACCTATTTACAAAGTTTATTTACACAGATATTTACACAAAAAAACTATTTACAAAATTGTTGCACAAAGCCACCTCCACCCTCAATACAGAGATATGCACGTTTTCTTATGTGTCTTCTCACTTTAAGTAATACCTGTCTTTCACTTTTTACAACTTCAAAAGCAGTTTCGATCTTTCTTTTGAGTTCACCCAAGTCACTGATCATGTGTCCGGTCTCACCATAAACAAGTTCCTTCACTCGACCCCATAAGAAAAAATCCAATGGGGTTAAGTCCGGTGATCGTGCGGGCCACGGCACTGGCCCTCCACGACCGATCCACCTTTCACCATATGTCACATTTAGGTACTCGCGAACCCGCTGCGAATAATGGGCTGGAGCTCCATCGTGTTGGAAGAACATCCCCCTAAGCCGTGCCAAAGGAACGTCTTCCAGCAGAGATTCCAATTGGGTTTGGAGGAAATTCATGTAGGACTCTGTATTGAGCCGTTCCAGAAAAACTGGACCAAGAACTTGGTCCTCTAAAATCCCTGCCCAAACGTTCACGCTGAACCTCCGTTGGAAATGGTCCGGACGAACCACATGAGGATTTTCTGTGCTCCAGTAATGCGAGTTGTGCACATTAAACATGCCAACTCGCGTAAATGTAGACTCGTCTGTCCACAAAATTTGCCGATGCTCTCGGCGAAGCCATCGACAAAACTCTACCCGGGCCGGGTAATCAGTAGCGTTCAGCTCCTGTACCCGCGTGAAGTGATACGGGTGCTTCTTCTCCTCACGAAGAAGCCGCCACACCGTATTCTGGCTGACGCCAAAAACTGCAGCGCCATCCCTAGTGCTTGCCATGCGGTGAACTCGGAAGAATTCAAGAATCTCTTCTTCCAAATCCGCTCGGATTCGGGGTCTCCCTGCATCCACTGCAGGTGGGTCAAAACGGCCATGCTCCCGAAATCGGTACACTGCGTTTAAAATCGTTTGGTGCCCGACTCGTACCCCAGACCTTTCTTCGTAAAGGTTCACCGCAGCTCTTAGTACTTCGTTGCTTAGCCTATAGCATAGTACCATCTCCAGGTACTGCTGGTTGGTATACCGCCGAGGCATGTTTGCAAACGCGCGCGACACATGTGACATGCAAATGCAAACTAAAAAATTAAAACGCGATGCCAAATTCACGGGAAGCGCAGGGAACTACCTACCTACTTAGGCCTGGTTCACACAAATTCAATAGATTTTTCATTTCTATTATGTTATTTATGAATGTTACAATACGTATTGGATTTCTTCATAAGTTGTAGGTCACAAAAATAACTTGTATCGAATCAAACTATTCAATAAATTTTTTTTGTTGACTTCCAGATTACACTTAAAAAATTTCTCCAAATGAACTTCAAGTTTTAGAGACTTTTAGTTCTTCTACTAATTGTTATGTTATCATAATTTAGTTCTTCTATAACTTTCCTTATTTTTTCAACCACCTCTGTGGTCTAGTGGGTCACACCACCGATTTCAGACCCAAAGTTCTCGGGTTTGATTCCCAGTTTCGGTTATTTTGTTTGGTTGGTGGTAGGACTTTTCTTAGTCAGCCTGGCTAGCTACCACCATCTTATCTAAGTCTAACGCCATAACAATGATGTTTTCAGCATTATTGTGTTCCGGCATTTAGAGATAAGATAGCCAGTTCCTCAGTGATTGAGGATTCCGGGAGTAGTGCGCTACCACCTTCAGCAAAGGTTAAGTGCTACCCCGTTGTGGATAAAAATAAATCAATAATTGCAAGTTCAATAATAATTGATATCGAACGTTATACGTATTATCTAAAAGCATAATGGTATTTGGATGAAATGTTTTATGTAAACAATACAGTAGCCTGTGTATCCAATCCTCCAGCTCCCATTCTACCCCCGTACAAAAAATCACATTGATCCGTTGCTCCGTTTTGTCATGAAAGACGGACAAATAAATAATACTTACCTGTTGATTTTCCCATGGGAATATGATACATTCCTCTGGTAAAAAGTAAAAGTAGCCTATTATAATCCTTCCCCCGGGTCTCTAACTATTTACCTAAATACCAATTTCTGCCCGCAAATTTGCCACGCTAGTGATTTTCCCATGGAAATGAAATTTTTTCCTGCGGTTAATTCACGCGGTAAAAAGTAGCCTATGTCCTTCCTAGGGCCTTAAAATATCTCCATTCTGAGTTTCATCAGAATCGGTCTAGCCATTTTGACGTGAAAACGGAACAAACAAACATACACATTTTCACATTTATAATATTAGTAGGGATTTCATTAACTTCTAAGTTTGATTACATAAAATAAAATCCAGAGTTAATCGAAATGTATGCATGCTCCCTTATTAGGACGGTAATTATTGATCTTACTACAATCAAACCGCTAAACTGGAAGGTACTTTTTGATATTATGCCGACACAAAGTTGTGCCGCCGCTTCGCCTCATGCCGAAAGGCACCGCGGTGAAATCAAAGAGTCAGTACACCTGCTGGCTATTTTATTTCGTTACGATTTGTGAAAAATTCATAGTGAATAAATTTTTTATTGATAACTTTTATTCCACTCAAAAACAAACATCATTGTTCTAACCACTTACGTAGCTCAGTGGTTAGAGCATTCACCCGGACAGTGAAAGGTCGTGGGTTCGAGTCGTTTTTTCTAATACTTCATTTTCTCAAATGATTAGTTAGCAAATTGTATTGTCCTACTAATATTATAAAAGTGAAAGTTTATAATGTTTGAATGTTTGTATGTTTGTTGCTCAAACACGCCATAACGGCTAAATGGATTTGGCTGTAGGACACAGATACTTCGTTGCCTGGAGAGGATCATAGGCTACTTTTTATCCCGGAAAAATATCACATTCCCGCGGTATAACGTCGTGTAATACACGCGGGCGAAGCCGCGGGCGAAAAGCTAGTATCAATTATAACATTTGGTATCATTTGTTTATAAACATTTATCCAGGTGAGGCGACACAGTAGGGTATGCAGAGTGTGTAAAACATTTAAAAATTCCTAAAAAAAAAATAGAATTACGAACATTTTTGGGTAAAGGTATTATTGTTAGAAAATTTTTGTTTTCATTTTTAACAGCGATGTGGGAGTACCATAAAACACAAAATCAAAAAGTAATTTTATCTTTAACGATTATTTTATTTCTGGTAAAAAATAATGATTTAATTCAATAAATTTAAAAAGGTATTTATTATTTTTTACAATAGTTTGTGAGTGTACAGTTGAGCGGAAGATCTTTAAAGAAACGTCTGATTAACGGCCAGAATTAATAACCTATCCACAGATAGGGATAGGTGCGATCCAGATTAGTTGCTAGGCAACACCTACCAACACCCTGGCAATTTGTCGTTAATTCTATGTTAATATCAAGCGTTGCATAGCAACTAATCTGGATCGCACCCATCCCTATCTGTGGATAGATTGTTGTGGAGATCCTTGTGGGAGGCCTATGCCCAGCAGTGGGCGTCGTTCGGCTGACATGATGATGATGATGATAGTACACTCGACAGCACATCAAGTTAAACAACGGTAACAGCTTTTATTACAAAGGGCATAAAGGCGGTCTCAAAGTCTACATGTATAGTCTGATGTGCCGCCGTGTGTACATTCAACTAGGCACGGATCGTAAATAGGTAGCTAAAGTCCGTTCGATTAGATAGTGTCGGCAAGGCATTGTGGCTCTTGGTATAAAATGCAGATTTAAATAATACACACAAGTTGGGTAACAAAGTCAATTTTAATGAAAATTTGAATATTGTTATAAGTAAATAATATTTTTTTTTATATCATTATTATGATTACTCATTATCGCTCGAATTGTCACAAGTGACAACCGTCGTGACCACTTGTATTTATAATAAATAATAAATTATTAAAAAAAATATTATTTAATAAATGGCGAAATCACAAAATCCAATTTCTTTTGCGGGTGTACGCCGCACGCGGCTTCTTTTGTTTATGCGACGGCATCCTTTGACAAGAAGCGGCACGTGCCAAGGCGGCACGATAAAAGGCGAATGGACTTTAAACAATAAAATTATTGGTTCCAAAGTTTTGGCTGGCGTGGCTCACTCCGCCGCAATTCTTCACCTATCCGTAAAGGTGTGCTATTATGTTATATTCGTATATTATAGCATATCGTTATGCTACATTAAAATATTAGGTTATTTTTAATGCTATAATATATTAGTATTAAGTACCTAATATAATAAATAACCTATTATAACCTATGTTAAACTAAAAGTAGTTATTAATGTTTTTTATTAATAAACCAATTCCTTATTCTTTTTTCCACTATTTTACAAATAACAACACGAATAAATATTACGCTATTAAAACAGAATTCTTAAGTACTTTTTAAGCCCCGAGCGAGCGTGAGTTCGCCATCAAGAATTCCACAGGACAGCATTAGTTAAATATTCTAATAACAGTAATAAATGTTATAGCAGAAAAATAACATGTTCGTTCAAATCGCATGTCTTACGTGATTTATGATATTAGTCCTTATTGATAAGACATTAGAGTCTGTCTCAACTGTTTCAAATATAACGCGTTATTTGGTTTTCCAACTTTAAAAATTCAACTCTATTTCTATTTGATAGAGTTGAATTTTGATAGATTTGATTACCAAGAAAAGAGAGAGCAATACTTGCATCGCGTGCGGCTGGAATAACGGCTGGATAGAGAAGGAGAACACAGTTCATTCGTTCAGTTCTGTCATTTCATTTGTTCATTTCGAATACACTAGATGGCGTGCGGCGGGCGCCCTGCTTGATATAATTTAATATAGCAATAGCAGAATAAGTTATATTTTTATATTAGATGCGATAGTTATATTTTTATAACGTTATGCTATAAACGTTATCGAATATAACGCACACCTTTACCTATCCGCGGCCACTTCAAAGTGATAGTATCAGGCGGGTAATACGCGCGGACGACGCGCGCTCAGTTGTGCACGTGAGTCGCGACGACGACGTAGTAAGCACAGGAAGAAATAAGTTTATTTTCGCGCCAAAACACACGTGTTTTATCCATTGGTGTTATTTTGTGATTTTGGTTAAGATTAGGGCGCGAGTGGATTATTGTCAAACTGATTATCATAACTTCGAAAGTGTGTGGTCATGGACATGTGGTGATGTGATGTTTTATCAGTAATTTCAATAAGTGTGCGTCTGTAAACGAAGACGCAACGTACCTAATGAAGTGAAAATTAGTTAAGCTGACTAAATGTCAAAAACTATGAAGAGTTTACATAAAATCTTTATTAGTTAGTTGGTGATAGATCGAAAACACCAAGATATCAGCTGATCAGCTCGTAAGTACTTATTTATTTAATCTGTTGATGATTATTTTTTTTCACACCTTTGCAACTATTCATCATGTCAGCCGAACGACGCCCAGTGCTGGGCATAGGCCTCCTCCAAGGATCTCCACAACGATCGGTCATGATGAATCGAATTAAATACTGCTATGGCGCCGCCTACGCCGCCCTTTGATTGCATGTAGGTAGTTACGTAGTTAGTAGGTACCTACGATGGGCAACAACGTCACTTCTAAGGTTAAAATGGCTTGCATGCCGCGCCGTCACAACATACGTTTAGTTCGTACAGGGGCGACACGTGCGCACACGAATTTTGTTGCTAACTGGTTAAGCGACGGACGCTGTTGCCCATAGTTAGTACTTACCTACTTACCCTAACTTGTGTTATTATTATGAAGGAGAATTGTATTGAATGAAACTCGTTTTGCGATCACCTACAAATCTAGCATCTTGTATTTCTTATTTAAGTAGAAAATTGGAAGAAGGTAATACCTACTCGAATTGTGGCGAATAGTCAAAATAAATCAAAAATTTCTAGCGTAAATATCAGTAGGTCACTAGGATAAAGATTTGAAAAATAGGTAGAAATTATCCGCGATATTAGAAATAGGTAGGTTAGGTAGGTACTGTTATTTGACCGTACCGTAACCGTAACTGTATTTTATAAACAGTACCTACGATCTAGGACACTTTTATTTGCTGTGCTCGTCTCATGCTGGGGCCACACTATGGGGATACCTATGCCGATGTCCAACTTCGCTTGAATTGTCGCGAGAATTATTGTGTAAAATTTATCGCCATAGTGTGGCCGCTCGATCGCAAAAATTCTCGCGATAATCGCCACTCGAGCTATCGGCATAAGGCATACGGTGTGTGTAGTGAAATGCCGTAGTAAAATTATCGTCGCGATAACGTGGCTAATCTGTGTTGGAATTTGGCATATCCCGATGTCTATTGGCGTATTCCCATAGTGTGGCCGCAGCATCAGGTGTAGAATCGAATGTGGTTGTGCGAGATGTACTTACCTACGTAGGTACGCACAACTATGCGTGTGATTGTAAAAGACAAGGTCAGCGCACGGATCGCACGGGGTCATCAACCGCGAGGAGCGATCAATCAATCAGGTGTACATGTTGACCTTGAGACCGCCCTTATGCTCTACGTAATAAAAGCTATCATAGTTTAACTGTTCAACTTGATGTGCTGTCGAGTGTACCTACGTTACGTACGTACAGCTACGCGTGTGGTTGTAAGAGACAAGGTCAGCGCACGGATCGGACGGGGCCATCGACCCCGAGGAGCGATCATCTGATAATAAATTATTTTTATTTTATTTTATTTTGTTTTTAATGTATTTTTTATGTTTTAATCTAACATCCGAAACATCGACAATAGGGTGGAAATAGAGTTAAAAAAAATAAAAAAAGTTTAAAAAAAAATTTTTTTTTTTTTTCGGAAATCTATTCTATACACATAACATGACCTATCCCTTAAGTTTGGATTGATAAAAAAATGTCATTAATAATAATAATAGTTAATTTCAATTACTGTGCGGTAAAGTAGAAATAAGGTAGTAAATTATAACTGTTAGAAAATATATTAACTAATTGTTCTTTTAATAAAATGAGATCGTCAAAATGGCGAGACCACAATTTATATTTCATAACTTCAAAATTATAGCAACAGTAACTTTGAGGTATGATCATGTGTAGGTAGCAAAGAGGTAGTAAATATTAAAATCAAATGTAATTAATAACAGCGAATGGTTTAGTTTGGTCCCGCTATCTTGATATCAAGATGGCGAGACCAAATCATTTTGCTTATAACTTTAAAAATATCAAGGTAGCAATCATTTCACCGAAGGTAGCAAATAGTGGTAATTAGGTAGTATTTATAATTATCAAAATTATCTGGATTCCATGTTTGATCCCGCCATTTTGAAAAATAAGGAAAAGCCCAAAAGAACGCTTTACGAAAGCACATTTGGAAACGAAATTAGAAGCAGTGGAACAATGCTGGAAAAAGTTTCGAAGCAACCATGACAAACTAAGTTATCTTATGGAAGATTTTTATGATAGTTGTTTTGATCTGTATTTAGATTTGAAAACACTTATTAAAGAATAACTCGAGGTTTCTAGCGGCCAAGCACAGTCATCTGTATCTGTAGCAACAACTTCAACAGATAGTCAGACTTTAAAACAATCATGTAGGGTTAAACTACCACCTATTGAGATACCAAAGTTTTCAGGAGAATTCAAAGACTGGATTTCCTTTCATGATTTATTTAAATCCCTCATAAATGACAATAATTCTTTAAGTACCGTGAACAAGTGTCAATATTTGAAATCCTGTCTGCAAAACAGATTCCTGTTACACAAGCAAATTATGAATTGATATGGAATACACTTAACAAGAGATGTAACAATCGTAGGCATATTATCTATACTAATATTATAAAGAGGAAAGATTGTTTGTTTGTTTGTTTGCATCGAATAGGCTCCGAAACTGCTGGACCGATTTAGAAAATCATTTCACCATTAGAAAGCTACATTCTTCCCGAGTGACATAGGCTATATTTTATCCCGATATACTCACGGGAACGGGTACCACGCTAGTGAAACTGCGAGCATCCGCTAGTCAATTCATATATTGGTAGACTGTTGAATCAAAGAAAGATTACAAATCTCAAGTTTGTTCGTTCGAGTTCGAGTTTAACCTCCTTGAAAGCCATAGAAATTCCTACAGATAAATGGGATGACATTGTAATTTACAACATTCTTCAAAAATTAGACAGTGAGTCACACCAACTTTTTGAACAGAGAGTTGAAGCATTAGAATAGTTGCCAACCTGGAAAGATTTGTCAGAATTCTTAATTCTTTTATTCTTGATTCTATTTGGAACATACAGTTCCAGCGAAGACTTTTACTGCCACAGTATCCGATACACTGAAATGTCTATGCTGTAAAGATAATCATAGAATTTATACTTGTAAAACTTTCACTGAAATGGATGTTAACAAAAGACAACAATTTATTCAAAATAATCAATTAAAAATAACAGGTCATACCTTTGCACAACCAGGGAGAGTAGATCTTCTCTTAGGAGCAGAGATCTTTGCAGAAATTATACAAAAATTGTGTAATGGTCTATAGGAATGAAACAAATTCACTTGAAGCACAACAAACTTTACTAGCGAGGTTATTATGTTTCACGGCTTCATTCTTTGCGATTTGTGGTTTAATCATAATCATAATCTCTTTCTCTCTTTGTACTCCTCTCTTTCATTCTGGCTACATGTCTGAATCATTCACTATGCACGCCTTGCGCCTCTGGAATCGTCTCCCTGACGCTATCAGGAGGTCTCCTAGCAAATTCTCCTTTAAAAAGAATGCTCGTGCTTTTCTACACGATAGCTTAAATTCGTAGATCGGATCTGATTCATTGACTGTCATTATCATCATCATTGTCATATTATTTTATCAATGATAACTTTCCTTCAGTAGTATTGTATTTATATATATATAAAATATATTTATTTATATAATGTATAGATTTATGTATATGTAGCTTGTATATTTTGTATGTTAATATATGTAATCATATAATTTGTACCGCTTTCGTTGTTTTCTGTTTCCCAAAGGTTGACTGGCAGAGAATACTTTTAGTATTAAGTCCGCCTTGTACATTACATTATGTATTTTGTACAAAAGTTTAATAAATAAGTTTAATAAATAAATAATCATAATATATTTATTGCAAGTCACATAACATTATCGAGGTGTTACAAAAATATTTAGATAATCATGTGACGCCCTGCAAGGGCACAGCACTGGACTAGAGGGCTTTATTATCACTATTACAATACTTAATGATATTAAAGAAATAGAAATAGAAAATAGAAATAGAAATAGTCTTTATTTGCTAATACTGGGTTTACAAGTTGTTTATGAATTGTTTCTAGTGTACCATACAGTATTTGCCTTTAATATGTAGGCATGCAAAATATTTATTAATAAAATTAAAAATGTCATATAATGTTCTTTTATGCAATTTAAAAAATAGACACATTGAATAAGAAAATCGAGTTACACATGTCACAGTACAATGTCAATTCTTGTGGACGCATTAATCAAATGTCAAAAAATATATTAAATAATATTATCAAGAATGTCATTTTTCATATGGTAAAAAAATATATAGTAGAATAAAAATAAAGAATCAGATTCACACCAGTTAGACAAAACATAAAGTTATTTGGTATTACATTTTTAACAAGTTTTATACTCTAAATACTCATTAATCGAGTAGAAACACTGTTCTGTAAGCCAAGAGAGCAAATATTTCTTAAAAATATTTTTCTCTGTGGGTAGGTCTCTCAAATTTTGATAAAATTAATTAGGTAGTTACATCTATAATTTTCAGACTACAATAATTTAAAATTAAACATTAGTAACATAATATTATTATTCTTATCCAAAGAATATGAATAATAAGACAATTTTAATGTGATAAATTAATAAAAATAATTTAATTTAATTAAAAAAAAACAATCAAATAAAAATAACCAATACAAATATCTATACTTTACCGAAAAATGTATTATTTAACAGTAGCTTCAGTTTGTTGGATGGCGTATTAAAAAGGTTGATAAAACGTTAAAATACCTACTCGCTTGATCAAATAGTAAATTAATTTCGCATATAATTTGTTTCGTATTTGGGGATATGCATGGTGTTTGAGTAACGGAAGGAGGTCGCCGGAACTCGCAAACCAATGCCGCTCAGAAGCTCGGGACAGTCCACAGCGCCACTCGCTATGTTAAATAGATAAATGAGATATCAGCTATGCGTCTTCTTGCAACGAGTGGTAAAAAGTGAAATTTACGGCAGCGTGTATTATAATCGGGCATGTAGGTTTTTGTTTTAAATTGAATAAGGTACCGTAGAAACCGTTTCTGAATCATTTCGATTCGCGTTTCATATATTTTGTAGGAAGGGTTCCATACTTGAGAGGCGTACTCAAAGTGGCTGGGAACATAGGCACAATATAATATTTTCAGTGTCTTAATGTCATTGAAGTCATGAGACACTCGCATAATGAAACCAAGCGCCTTGGATGCTTTAGCTACAATCTGGTCGACGTGATTATCGAAGAGCAATTTGCTGTCTAAGGTAACACCAAGGTCGCGTATGGTAGTGACTCTAGCAATGAGAACATTCAATAATTTATAGGAAAATTGTAATGGCTCAGTTTTACAGGTGAAAAATTACAGACTTTCAAGAGCAGATTATCTTGAATAGGTACTATAAAAGATATCGAAAAACTTGACTAAATAATACTTGTAGCAAATTTAATCAGATTTTATTTTGCATAATATAGTAGGCATGTCGTTAGGACGCAAAGTTTCTGACATATAATCCAAAAACCGAAAAATGGGACTTTCAAACCCACCCCCCGCCCTCCCGGCTTAGGGGCTACGAGCGGGGACTTTTGAGATGTTCACCTCCTAAGTCGAGTAAACAAAGTTAAGAAGTCAAAAATTGTGTTCCAAGCATTTCCCTCTGTACCTTCTCGTTGGCTGGGCTAATCGACCTTCATCCATTTGCTATATTCATGAAATTTGTTTATATCAAATTAAGTACCTTTATGTAGGTAGGGTAGAAGCCCCGGTTTTGGCCACTGTGCCGGTTTTGGCCACTTTTTGCTCTAAAAGTTTTCTAAACAATTTTTCGCCATTTTTGCTAAAGGCAATTAAAATAAGGCATTTTAAGGTAATAATAACAATCGTTACAATTCCATAAGCCATAAGATTATTTTTCAATAAATTCAATTTTTTGTTTTAAAAAATATTTTGTATGAAAATTTTAGGAAATTTGTTTTGAATAAAATACTTTATAAACCTTTGCTGTTTACAACTAAATTGTTGTTTTGCAATTGATTGGTTTCTAGCGCATTAGAATATATTGATTTAACCTGGTTTAGTTTTGATTTTTCGCTATACTTACAAAAGTTTAACTATCAATAAGTGGCCAAAACCGGTACATTTGGCGCCTCTCACACATTTTTTGTTATAGACAAAAAACTATTTTACTTTTTTAAATTTGATAATGTACTTAAGTACCTTTAAATGTAGATAAATTATCTATAATTTAAGATATAATTTGTGTCTTAAATACCTAAGACCATTTAGTACTTAATGCTTAAAAGCCAAAAAATCCTTAAAGTGGCCACAAAGGGTACCTCTGCCCTACTATAGAAATATCGCGAGTGGGTTCTGTCTAAGGTCATATATTTTTATATTTTTTTACAGAATGGGGCGTACTTTATCTTGGAAGATGCAAAAATGCATCCGAAGTTTTTCTACCAATCTGGAATGTAACAGAAGTTGTAGACAGAGTAACAAATTGGATTATAGAGTCTTCAAACAGAATAGCAAGCGCCATTGAGAAGTCCGCCATCGAGGCCCAAGCAAAGGCCCAAGAGCAGAAAAGAGGATAACGGACTTATAGGCGTATTATTTATTTTTCTTAATCAATCAAATGGAAGTTAAGATCAAGTAGAAGTTTCAATTCCGACGTCGAAGTAGCTTTGTAGTGATAAATAATTTAAAAAAATACGAAACTCGTCAAAGTCAAAGTCAATAAATTTTTATTCATATAGATTATGTAACACTGATCTCTATTATACCATTTACAAATAGAGGTCAGTGCACTGCAATAGTATATTATGATACAAGTGAGCTAGGTTTCTCATTATACACGAGGCTGTGGGTTGCAGCCCGAGCCGCAGGCGAGGGCGTAAATCAGCCGAGTGTCTAGTGAGTAAGTTGGTCACGAGTTTCATACGCACTTTTTCAACACACTTGCGGGGAAAAACAAACATTTATTGCATACAATAACCTAATATTAGCTACGGGAAAAAGCGCGCAAGTTTTTTTGTGCACGCGCCAAATGTAAGGTGATTGATTACATACAGCCATACAGCCTACTTCAAAATAATAATAATAATAATAGTGATAAAATGCAAATGTTTTATAACAAATTATTGTGAATAATAAATAATTTGATAATAATATACTTATTTATGTTTTTTGTCTTCTTCTTCTTCTTCTATATCTATCTATATACTTTTACTAGCCTTCCGCCCGCGGCTTCGCCCGCGTGTACTACACGACGTTATCCCGCGGGAAGGTGATATTTTTCAGGAATAAAAAGTAGCCTATGTCCTTTCTCAGGCTCTAGACTATCTCTGTACCAAAATTCATTCAAATCGGTTCAGAAGTTTAGGTGTGATTGAGTAACACACAGACAGACAGAGACGCATTTATAATATAAGTAAGGATTAAATCTGTAGAGAGGTCAAATCTGTACATGAAATATATTTCCAAAATAACTATCAGGGGGTGATTAGGGATCGATATTGATGCCAAAAATGCAATCAGTAAAAATTTTGTCTGTCTGTCTGTCTGTCTGTATAACCGTTATAGAAACAAAAACTACTTAACGGATTTCAACGAAACTTGGTACAGTTATTTTTCATACTTCTGAGCTGGTTATAGTATACTTTTCATCACGCTACAATCAATAGGAGCAGAGCAGTGAAGGGAAATGTTGGGAAAATGGGAGGAGTTACTCCATTTTTTAAGCTTCCGTCGCGTGTGCAACCTTCATTGTTAAAGCTACACAGAAATCATGTATGACGAAAATGTTCTCCTTAAAATTATATAAAAATATCCCACGAAAGCATATGTCTATCTTTTATAGTTGACTCACAATAATACGTGTAACTTCCGATAGCTTAGCAGTTCGAAGCTTCGCTCGACGCGTCTCGCGCCCGAAGCTACAAAATGGCGGGGCGTCCGAGCGCGAGCTTATACAGTTTTAATAAAAAGATGTCATACCTTCAATTTTATTGTTACCACTTGCAAGTGAGAAGGAATAGATTTGTATACTTTCAACGTTTTCTTGGCTTATTCAATCAGTTTATTGTATTTTTGGAGAAGTATTGTGTAATTATGTGTATAGTGTTGAGTGGCAAAAACGCGGCTTACCTCACGCACATATCCTGCTTTGGTTAAAAGATCGACCTAAGTTCGGAATAATTTTAGACGACGTTTGCACAACTATTTTGCTATTATGAGAGAAATAAAAATATTTATATATTTTTTTTGCAATAGGGGCTGAAAGCGGGTCTTAAAAATTTGAAGTGTGGCTACTAGAGCATATGGGGTATCATATAAAAGAACGCTGCTTGCACACTCTCAAACAATTTTTCTTTTTGTTTTAGGCCGCATAGTTTTTGACTTATGACTTATGAAAAATGTAAAAAAAATACCGTTCGTTACGGTTACGTTACGTTATACTTCTAACGAACGGTTAGAAGTTTACGTAAAGATTACGGGAAAATAAAACGATGTCTCTAAATAGTAAACTTTTTCAGAAATCATCAACAAACATTACATTAGTTCCATTATCGGTCAAGAGATGGCGCTGACCAAAAACTGCAAAATTCTACATCGCAATTTCTTGGACGAATATGCCTCGCCATCGAAAACATTTTTACGTTTAATTTACAACCAAAATATCCTCCTTCCTACCTACTTGCAGGTTGCTTTGTTTGGGTGAAGCACAGTTGTAAGTAGTTTTTTCTATTTACTTATGATGGTACGGTACGGAACTCTCGGTGCGTGAGTCCGACTTGCTCTTGACCGGTTTTTTTACTGTCCTACGTTTGAGATATTACAAAAATTTCTAAATTGGCCGTAGTGAATATGGATGCAGTACTTATCAAAAATTCGTTTTGGCTACATAAACAATTGACTTTTGTTACTTTTTTACGTAGGTAATACTTATGATAATCCTTTGTATGACTGAAAGGAATCCTACTAATATTATAAATGTGAAAGTTTAGATGTTTGCTACTCAATCACGCCAAAACGGCTGAACGGATTTGGCTGTTTGGAATACAGATACTTTTGTAGCTTGGAGAGGAACATAGGCTTTTTATCCCCGAAAAATATCACATTCCCGCGGAATAACGTCGTGTAGTCGACGCAGGCGAAGCCGCGGGCGAAAAGCTAGTAATAAATAAATGTGTCCCTACATTTATTTATTCTAAAAACGTAAATGGATTTTCAGCCGTATAAAACCTCTTTGTTGTTACAAAAAAAGAGCTGCATCTATTACCCGGTGAAATCGAAAATGCTCTGTTTACTCGCATATAGAGCATTCCTTCCACTCTGCACTACCAATCTGCACTACCGGTAGTGCAGATTGGTAGTGCAGAGTGGAAGGAATGATATAGAGCAGTGCTCGTCAGATAAGTCTGCGCGCGGTAAAAATCGAATACTTACTAATCTTTTCTATAACATTAGACCAAAAAAATGCACTGTAACTAGCGCCAAAAACGCGCCAGGCACGTGCAGAGTTATCTGACACACACTCTAACTTGCATCCCGTCCGATCCGATCCCGTCTTTCATAATAGTTATAGAATTTGAGCTTGCTCAATATTTTCACTTTAGCGTTCAACAGTCAATGCTATTGAACGAAAGTTGAACGTGTAAAAATAAGAATTGAATGTTTTACTATTGTTGTTCATTTTCAATGTGCTACCTGATTGGTAGAAAGGAGACTGGCGAACTTCTATGTATTTTCAGACCTCGACTTATAGGTCTCGTTCATGGAAAAATCGAATGGTACTTAAAGAACTATGCTGGACTAACAAAAAAGTTAATTGTTTCTATGCTTTTAAAGTTGGGACAACAGAGATAAATATGTTCAATAACCTAAAAATAAAGAAGTTAGGGTAAAAATAATTTATTTAACAACTTTTTTAAAAAACAGCGCAAATAATTAGGTATTTACCAATAATTAATGAATGATAAAAATATGAATGGATAGGTAATAACAAAGACAAGTAAAGAAAGTAACCATCATTATTTTATCAGAGACGTAGGTAAGTACGTAGTACCTACTCGGAGACGTAAGAGGGTTAACATAACATCAGGCACATCAGGGCACATCACCAAATATAACCACAAATTCTACAAATAGTTTTTTTGATGAAAATCTCGGAAATCCTTTATCTAACAAATTGCCGACAACTTTGACAGCGGTCATCGCGCCGCTGGCGCCATCTGCGCTAAGCTTGGCGTGCGGATCTTTATTAGTTTTTAATTTATGTTATGTACTTACCTTCTTTGATGTGGGTATCTTATAATAAGTAAATAATAAATGACCTTGTTTTACATGACTACAGCGTCGAATAAAACGGATTTGTTTCAATCGTTTAGTTATTTGGCCGTGTTCAGTCAATTATTTGCGATTTGAAAATTATTTTTCTTTTTATTCCATTCTTTAATAAATCGGGCGTTCATAAAAGTTAATTGTAGGAGCTTCACCATCATCATCATTTCAGCCGTATGACGCCCACTGCTGGGCATAGGCCTCCCCCAAGGATATCCACAACGATCGGTCCTGCGCTGCCCGCATCCAGCGGCTTCCCGCGACCTTGACCAGATCGTCGGTCCACCTTGTAGGGGGTCTGCCCACGGAACGTCGTCCGGTTCGCGGTCGCCATTCGAGAACCTTTCCGCCCCAACGGCCATCGGTTCTCCGCGCTATGTGTCCCGCCCACTGCCACTTCAACTGAGCAATCCTTCGAGCGATGTCGGTCGTTTTAGTTCTCCTGCGGATCTCATCATTTCTGTTCGATCGAGCAGAGAAATACCAAGCATCGCTCTCTCCATTGCTCGCTGGGTGACCTTGAGCCTTCTTATGAGACCCATAGTAAAAGACCACGTCTCGCTTCCATAAGTCATAACGTAGGAGCTTAAATTCATTTAATTTTTATGTTTCTGAAAGTGTACGACTTCGTAAAATATTAGGGCGATTCTCGCCGATCTCCTTTTCAAGCAATGCGAATTGATTGGTTTTCTTTATACTTTTGATAGTTCACTTTTCAGATACCTACCTACGTGTAAACAGCAGTATCTTTCTCTTCTGCGCCTTTCAAGCAAAGTGAATCAATTTGGTTGAACCGTTTAATATCGGCATTACGTGCTACGGTACGGTACGGTAATAAACACTGCATATAGCAACGTCTAACACAATACCTATTACACTAGCATTGTTTTACAGCTCGTGGTAAGGTTTTCTATCCCGTTTGTTTAAGTGAGCCACTTAAATAAAGAGCCACATATGGCGAAAGAATAGCAAAGGGTCGGTGCGTCATGGGAACAGATAACGTAGACGTATGGCCACGATTACCGCCCTCCCGGGGAAATTATCTTAAGTGAACCTCTATTGGGTACAACTTAGAGTAGTTTTTCGAATGACGGTCGTCATAATCAGAACAGCGCTTATACACACAACTTCTAAGATAAGGTGGTCGAAGTATTGGTTAGTATTAATAAAGGAATTACGGAACTTATTTCTGTTAACACATTCACTGCCGAACACTCGGATCCGAGTGGAGGTATGCGCTGCCACTGGTGCCGTTCACTCGGATCCGAGTGTCCGTCACAGTATTTTTGTTTGGTCTATTGCCTGCTGGCGCCTCTGGCAAACGAGCGTCATTTCATATGGCAATATAGGCATGAAATTAAGTTCAAAAAAATTGCGTTGGTTTTGATATACCGTTTAATACGTGCGAGTGAGAGCGCCGCGTTCACGTATTGTTTCCGCGCAACCGCCCACTCGGATCCGAGTTGTGATACGGTACGTTTGTATAACGCTGGCGCCTGGGGAACGATTAATTAATTGCAATACTTATAAATAATATATTTTTTGTGTGGAACGTTTCGTGTGTAATTTTAGGTAAAAATGAATAGTGACGCAGGCCCATCTAAGCAGTTTCTCATCTAAAATATTTAATTTTCCATTTTTCAATAATTATAAAAATTGCATTGTGAATGCAAAAAAACTAAAAGTTTGAATAACTTAAGAAGCAGTGTTCAAAAGTATTTTCGAAAAAAAAAGTTGGTTGGATTGAAAAATCAAACGAATCGGACTTTTCGTTAAAAATTCTAGTGATGAAGCTTTTTCAACGCTCACTCCTAAATTTTATTTCATTTACCTATTCTGGTAGATATTTACTATCAGAAAAATATTTTCAATGTTAACCAACCTTTATTATTAATTCATAATTGTTGATTTTTTGTGCAATTAAAATAGATCATTTACTTACTTATACGTTGAAAAATGGAAAATGAAGTATTTAGAAAAAATCAACCCGTCTCACAACTAGCTCCGATGGGACTCGAACCCACGACCTTTCGCTTTCCGGGCGACTGCTCAAAGCGAAAGCGAAAGGTCGTGGGTTCGAGTCCCATCGGAGCTAGTTGTGAGACGGGTCGATTTTTTCAAAATACTTCATTTTCCATTTTTCAGTAATAAAAATTGCATTGTGAATGCAAAAAACTAAAAATTAAAATAAGTTACTTATACGTTGTTTTATTTTAATTAGCAGACAATTAATTTAGGTACTATACGTTTTATAAGAGCACTCGGATCAGAGTGTTTGACTCCCTATGTGCCGATCACTCGGATCCGAGTACCCCCTTTTTTTAAGCGACATATACAGTTATATAATATTTTTTATTAATATTTACTAAATACACACATACAATTTTAACATTATCGAAAAAAACATTGTGGCACATGGCGAGATTTTTATAATAAGCTCTTGGCAGTGAATGTGTTAAACTCATAAATACAAATTCTTATATAAAATAAAAGACAAGCGCAAATATTATATTTGTTATGTCGATTAAATTGAATGAAATCTGAATGAAATTGGAAGTAGGTACCTATAAACGCAGCAACTCATTGCTAAGGAATTTTGTATTAATTTGTTCGTCTGAACTACTCTCTGATCGACCGACACGACATTCACTGGCGTCAGGCGTGTATAGTGCCACAAACTTCTCAGACCCGGTGGTGATTTTTGGAACTGTAATTTTTTATACTGCTCCATTCTGACAGCTATTTATTATTGCGAGTGGCATCACCGCTTTCACCAGCACCCTCAAACACAAACCGTCGGAAACGGAATCGGATTCGAATTGGGTGTTTGACTGTTGTTGAAATGTAGATATTTAATTATGACATGCGAAAATATAACATTATTGAATAACAAATATGAAAAAAGAAATTCAATATGTATTATAACAAGCGAATTATGAGCTACTTAATTGTGACTCTAGCTATCTCTTTCTAAAACGAAATTTTCTATGGCGAGAGTATGGCGCTATAGAAACGTGACATCACGTTTCTATAGCGCTCTCCTTGTCTGATTAGTAAGTTTGATGCTCTATGTCGCTGAAAATATGCAAGATACTTATTTGAAAATAAATACCTATGTTGTGTTGCTACTAGTTAAATGAACATTTTAAGTCAATAAAAAAATTTCAATCAAATACCCAATTCTATGCTTTGTCTATTCTACACTGAGTGACAGAGACAGTGCATACATTCCGCTGTCGGGAGCGCTTCCGACGGTTCGTGAATCAGGGGGCTGGTCAGCTTTATAGTTATGTAAATAAATAAATAAATAAATAAATAACTTCTTACAATCACACCAATTATCTAAGCCCATGTTAATTCCATTAAGAAACTGTATCATGGAAAACTTGATAACGGATAAATATATACTTAAATACTTTTTGTTTGTAAATACATACTTTATATACATAGTATGTTATTATTATGTTATGTGGCACTAAAAATGATGTTTTAAGGACTGACTTTTGCTTCACATAATCAACCAACGCATCAAGCACTACCTAAATATACGGTTTGTTCGTTTTGTAAATAAATTTAATAAACGGGGATGGTCCCCCTTCGTGTAGTTTTCTTGCCAGTTCTTTCTCAGAAGGGCCTTCAAATTTTGTGAACTGGTGGTCGAGTCAGTAACTTTTTGCCCTGCTATTTATTGACTACCTACAAGAAGGCCTTTGACTGTGTAATACCTTGGCGGAGTTTGTGGCTTGTCTTATCGGATAATGGGAGTGCCTCATCATCTCATCTCACTCACCAAAAATCTTTACTGCAATAGCAAGGGCTCAATGAAGGTGGCAGATGCGTTATCCGCCCGTTTGAGTTTCAGAAAAGTGTTCGTCAAGAATGCATTCTATCGCCAATACTCTTTACCATATATTGAGCATGAAAGGAGCATGTACGGAGCATCGGTGGTGCATGAAAGGGTCTGCCCGCGGCGCACCCTGGAAGCAGCTAGACCTGGTAACACAGAGTCTAGGCTGACTAATCCTCTTTTACACAATAGTTCAAATACTATTATCATGCACAGAAAATACAAAGGCCCTAGCCTAGAAGAGTGGAATGTAGGAATTGTAGTCGGGTGGCAAAAGGTTTCGAATCTCCGATACGCAGACGACACCACCTTGCTGACCAACAGCGCTGCTGAAATGGCGGGTTCCCAGAAGTGGAAGGGATGCGGCCCAAAGCACAATCATACTGCCAGAGTGCCAGATGACGAGTAAGCTAACGAACCGAGCGATGCGATGTTTTACCTCTTTTCATACGGCGGGAGAGAGAGAGAGAGAGAGAGAGAGAGAGAGAGAAAGGCGAGTGACGTTGCTTGCGGTGTGACCTGACAAGAGGTGAAACGTCACATCGCTCCGCTCGTTAGCTCAGCTGGCAGTATGGCTTGCGCTAGGCCGCAACCCTCTTCGCAGACGTGTGGTCACTGAAGGGGAGCCCTAGATACTAAATGTAGAGTAGGTCGCGCGTCGTAGAGAACTAATAGATTTAAAAAATTTGATGTTAGGATTATATGGTTATACTAGCTTCCGCCCGCGACTTCGTCCGCGTGGACATTCGAGAAAATACTTAGGGGACCAATAACCAGGATAAAAAGTATTCTATGTTTTAATTTCATTAAAATCCGATCAGCCGTTTTTACGTGATTAGGCGGGTCCTCCTTCACCAAGCGAGCAGCCTCGCACGAGGCAGAACGTTTGCCACGTGCGGCGGGCCTCGCACGAGGCTGCTCACTTGGTGAGGGAGGACCCGCCTAATCACGTAAAAACGGCTGATCGGATTTTTATGAAATTAAAACATAGAATACTTTTTATCCTGGTTATTGGTCCCCTAAGTATTTTCTCGAATGTCCACGCGGACGAAGTCGCGGGCGGAAGCTAGTAAGCAATAAGTGTCTGTTTCACAATCAAAAAGTTAGTTCTGAGTAGCTTAGTTACCAAGAAATTTTAGGGTACTTAAGATGATTTAGGTTTCTATACCTTATTTACCCCCTGGGTTTGATTTTCGGAAAACTACGAAATGGGTTGCCTGTTTGTTTTAAGAAGTAAGCCTACAAAGTTTCAAGTTGAAATGTCTATTTTACTCCTGATTTTTCATTCAAAATTTCACCCCTATTGCAACCTTTTAGGGGTTGAATCATGTTGAGCGTGTTAAACATCAAAATAAATGCCATTTTTGCAATCGTCATTCCATAAAACCTAAAAAACGACATCCATATCGATTTTTAGGTTTATTTATCCCATTTAACCTCTAAGGGGTTGCTTTTCTAAAAAATACGAAACATGTTTTTGCTTATTTGTTTTACTTTCCGACCATAAGCCGTAATAATAAATTAAATGAAGGACTTTCCAGATACAACATTTCATCCCCCTTTTCACCCCTTCGGGGGTGGAATTGTCAAAAAAGCTGACACAGGTAAATACTAATTTTCAATTGCCAGCCTAAATACAATCTTTGAAGATCCTAACTTCAAAACTGACGGACTTTCATACAAACATTCATCCTCTATTTCACCCCCTTAGGGGTGGAATTTCCAAAATGCCTTTCTTAGTGGATGCCTACACTGTATAACGTATCTATGTGCAAAATTTGAAGTCTCTAGGTTCAGCGGTTTGGGCTGTGCGTTGATATCTCAGTCAGTCAGTCAGTCAGTCAGGACTTTGAATTTTATATATATAGATAGATGACAAAGCCCCTTCATCGGTGGGGGGAGACTGTCTACAGATTGTCAAAAATGTAAGCAGTTAAGAACATACAGTGCCACAACCTTTTCTGTTCCGGTGACAGCGGCGCTACGTACGGTTTTCTTTTTTTTGTAACAATTTAACCGGCCCTGACATCTAAGAACTTCAGCCGCTAGCAGCGCTATGGTTGGACATCAACTTGACAGCAAAATGACATTAAAAAAAACAGCTAGTTTCACATTTTGGCCACCGGCACAGCAAAGTTTGTGGCACTGTAGAAATACTTGAGCGCGTCAGACTAAAGGCATGATCAGACGAGGGACTGTCTGCCGAGTACTTTTTTGTCCATCGATATAGATCTCTTATAAATTGTATCGAATAACGCACACAAGGAACTAAAAGTACCGCGGACAAAAAGTCCCCGAAAGTACCGTGGACACCGAGAGACTGGACTGGACAAAAGTTCGCGGTAGTCCGCGAAAAAAATAGAACGAAAGTAACTAACTAGGCGCAACAACGCACACAACGAACTTTAGTCTGCATTGAGCGCTCGATAGTGAAGTACGTTTCCGGGCAACAAATGACCGCACAGCGTATGCGTTGAGTCCGCGACAAGTCCTCGGAGGACATATTTTGGACGTACAGGGATTTTTTGTCCGCCGGGGACAAAAGTCACTCGTCTGATTATGCCTTAAGATAAGGTAGGTAAATTACATGCTAACAAGGGTGTACTTAAAAATTTACTATTTTTTTTTAAATGAAGTACTTAAGTATAAAAAACGACCCGTCTCACAACTAGCTCCGATGGGACTCGAACCCACGACTTTTAACTGTCCGGGCGACTGCTCTAACCACTGAGCTACAGAGTCATTACGAGAAGCGTCGAATTTATCCAATACTTCTTACGCGCTGTAAAGCTTTTTTCTAATACTTCATTTTCAATGATAGAAATTGCATAGTGAATGCAAAAAAGTTATATTGTCTGTTTTTAACCGACCGAAAAAAAGGAGGAGGTTATCTGTATATATTTTTTTTTATGTGTGTTACCTCAGTACTTTTTAGTTAATGAACTGATTTGGATAGCTCTTTTTTTATTTGAAAGGTGACGCTTCTCGTGTGGTCCCATTCAAATTTCATCAAGAACTGACGAGAAGTTCTGGAGTTACCCTGAATCATGCGTATTTAGACTTTAGTTTGCTTATTTAAAACGACTTCTTATTTTCATCAAAGTGGGGAACATTTTCAAAAAAAAATTTATTCGATTGTTTATACTTCGGACGTGATCTTACTATCCCCTACTATCAAGTTATGTCTGTCTGTTCAAAGCTTTATTTCGTAAGTAAATGTTAAATTAAAATACGATGCAAAGATATCAAATTGAATAGTCAAAATTGGAGTATTTTATTACTCGAATTCACCGACATTGTGTCATTTATGTCGTTTCATTGCAGTAAAATATGAAAAAAAATGGAGGCGCTAAATTTTATTTTCAATCATCTGTAGTCTGTCATTCACACGTAGAATATTTTCGCGACTCGATGAGTACCTATACAGATTTTTATGCGTAATTCGACCATTCATATTACACGAGCGAAAATTCGAATTGAATCGAGAATCGCACGAGCTTGATGAGCGTTATATACGATTTATTTAGATTCCTTTCGACGCTTGATTTTACTGGTTTTAGTAGACCGCAGGCTCGTGCAATATTTATAAATGTATGTTTTCAAACACTGATAAATAAAAAAGAACAGATAAGTAATATAATTATTAATTTTTTTTTTTTATTTTTTTTCATTTATAGATATCTACAAAAGGTCTAATTTTGGTTAGTTATACGTATGATCTGTTAGTATTTCTTATTCCTACAACACACTTAACTATAAAACCAAGTGCAGCTGCTATCCAAAAGAAAGCAGTAGCCTAGCATGGTGGTGCATGATAGGCGAGTCATTATCTAGCCGCTACAGTGTTCAGCCAAGTTGTCTTGCTTACCCCACTAAGGTGTAAGTAAGACGGCATACCGTACCATAATATATCGCGTGATAAAAGCCGTTCATGCTAGGCCGGCTGGATGGAGTTGGAGCTGACCCTCTCTCTGCAGACCATCAAAGCGACGCGCTTGCGCATGATGGCGTAGAAATGCATTCCGCAAACATTATACCAGATGCACTGCAGAATCGGAGCAGCCCCATCGAAATCCTGAAACCGTGTTGTTGTATTGGACCTGCTAATAGCCCTGCGTGTAGTTGGTTCACACAGGCTACATCTATAAAATACCTGGCAATATGTTTTGATCAGCGTTATCTTGACTTGCATACTAGTTTAATTTTAATTATTAGTGTTAATTTAAATTAATTGACATCGCAAATTTTAACATAAACGTTTCGAAATAATAATTTACTTACCTATATGAGTTTTTTTTTTATTACGGCGCTACTCGGTAAAATAGTATAGTAAGCCTTTTTGATATAAACTACAGGACGGTTAGAATTGTTATAAATCTGGTAATCTATACATATAAAACTCAAAATTGATTGACTGATTAATTAATTCATTGTTGGCATAGGCGTAGAGCCCTAACGGCAGAAGGTAGAGACACCATTTTTAGAGGATTTTAGAAAATTCCCGTTATACAGGGTGCTACAGGATGTCTAGTTTGTATGGGGATTTCTATAGGGCTGTAGGTAAAGAAGGCATTAACATCAATGGCGAGTACCTAACACACCTGCGGTTTGCTAATGATGTAGTTCTCATGGCTGAGACCTTGGAAGACCTGAACACAATGCTCGAAGATCTCAGCAATGCTTCCCAAAGAGATGAACATGGATAAGACGAGAATCATGTCCAATGCCCATGTTGCATCCGCTCCAGTTAATGTTGGGAACATTACACTCGAAGTTGTTGAAAGAGATCTCTATTCGACGAGAGATCTCTGTCTCGAAGTTGGACTTACCTAATTGGATTGTCTGTCCTAGGTAGACATAGTGGTCTGTCCAAACCAGAATCTGTCCAAACCAGAATCTGTCCTAAGACGAATGAGGGGATTTATGGTTCACAACTTTCGGTATAAAAATTAAATTTCGTAAAATTTCCGCTGGTGGTATTACTTTTAGTCAATAGAAAACATCGCATATTAATTTAGGTATTAACGTATTAAGCATAAAAATGTATCAGGTCGTTTAAGTTTTTTATGGCTTATCCTAGAAAAGAATTTGAATTATAGATTTCAGAATTTAAAAGTGGCAACATAACAAGCCGAATGACGTTTTCCGTCTTTGTTGTGTCAAGCGCCGCCCGCCACGCGTCGCGCATGTTCGTGGCCGCCGTAATGGAATGGAGTGAGATAAACTGACCTCGTTCTTACTATCTCATTAGGACCGTTTTTTAGCAGCAGTGCACCTTCCTGTTGTATTATAAATTCCTTGCAGAATTGTAACTGTGAGCGTTCTAAGTGTTTACAGTGCCACAAGCTTTTCTGTTCCGGTGACGGCCGTGACAGAAGAGCCACTTGCAATACGAAATTAGCTGTCAAAATGGACTTTCGTATGAAAACAGCTGTTTTAGTTCCAAAGATAATCACCGGAACAGAAAAGCTTGGCGCACTATACATCTGGCGTCACGAACAAAAACAAACCATAGCGATAAGAAAATTACGTCACGCGGTGTCAAATTTCCTCGCATTTCTTGACATCTTATAAAACGTAGACAAACTTATATTTGCGGACCTATGTACACATTTTGTATAAAATTAACTACAAATATAAGTTTGTATTAGTTTTTTTAGTGATTAAACTATAAATTACCATTATTTTGTTTAACCTTTATTTTTACTGTAAGATCTGAATTTTTGCCAAATCTTAATTATGATTCTAGGTCAAAAGTTTGTAAAAGTTTTGTTCTGTGATATTACTTAGACATATTAGTTATACCGTATTGTGCCGTGTAGTGCCGGCACATAAATAGAATAGCACTACCCCCTCTCTTCCCGTGGGTGTCGTAAGAGGCGACTAAGGGAAAACTGCCATCAGGAGATGGGCAGCAGCGTCTCCAGTTACAAAAGGCCAATACTGCGATCGCCAACCCGCCTGCCAAGCGTGGCGATTATGGCACAACCCCCCCTAACATGACAACACAACCAACATATCGGCCCCCAGTCCCCGGCGGCCCCGCTATTCCTAGCTACGGTAGCGGCTATGGTAACGGCGGGGCAGGGGGTGCTAAGAATCTCCGGGTAGGCTCCGGCTACCAACACCGACGACTCGACCTGGCAACCTACAACACGCGCACATTGAGGCTCGACGCGAAGCTCGTAGAGTTGGAAGAGGCAATAAGTAAGTTACATTGGGATATCATTGGGTTATCTGAAGTCCGAAGAGAGGGGGAGGACTCGATAACCCTGCAATCCGGTAACTTACTTTACCACCGGGAGGGCGACCAACAGTCCATTGGTGGTGTCGGGTTCATCGTCCACAAGTCCCTTGTGAACAACGTGATCACCATCGGAAGTGTGTCGAGCAGGGTAGCGTACCTGATACTCAGATTATCGAAACGATATTCGCTGAATGTTATCCAGGTCTACGCTCCGACCTCGACACACGACGATGTCGAAGTGGAGGCTATGTATGAGGAGATCTCTAAAGCCATGCATAGCTATAAAACCCACTACACGGTTGTGATGGGGGATTTCAATGCAAAGTTGGGGCAACGTTGCGGTGATGAGCTGAGAGTGGGGCAATTTGGATTTGGGCAACGGAACGATAGAGGCCAGATGCTGGCAGACTTCATGGAGAGGGAGAACCTCTATATGATGAACTCCTTCTTTAGGAAGCCCGTAAGCCGCAAATGGACCTGGATCAGTCCGGACGGTAAAGTCAAAAACGAGATCGATTTTATCATGTCGACGAAGAAGCACATATTCAATGATGTCAGTGTGATCAACGCTGTTAAGACAGGAAGCGATCACCGTATGGTAAGAGGCACATTGAATATCGATGTCAAGCTCGAAAGATCGCGACTGATAAAATCCACGCTCCGACCAATACCAGCTCAAATTCAAAACCCCGAGTGCTTTCAGCTCGAGCTTCAAAACCGCTTTGAAGCCCTTGAGAACAGCATAGACGTGGACGATCTATACAACATGGTGGTGGATACTGTCCGCACGGTAGGGTCTAAGTACTATAAAACCCGCCGTCCCAAATTGAAGAAACTCTCCAGTCAGACTCTCCTACTCATGGATCAGAGACACGAAATGAAGCTGCAGAACTCAGCGGATGCCCATCGTTATCGGCAGCTCAATAGACAGATATCTAAGTCCTTGACGCGCGACCTTCGCCAATTTAATACCGAGCGTATTAAAGAAGCCATTGAGCGGAACAAAGGCTCCAAAGTGTTCGCGAGAGATCTGTCTATCGGGCAAAGTCAATTGACGAGGCTGAAAACTGAGGAAGGTAGCATCGTTTCGTCAACACCTGAAATCCTGAGGGAGATTGAGAGTTTCTATGGACAGCTATATTCCTCGCAAACACCTGTTGAAAGCAAGGCTAAAGACCCTAGAGCCAAGCTTACCCGACACTATACCGAAGATATCCCGGACGTCAGCCTGTACGAGATTAGAATGGCTCTCAAGCAGCTCAAAAACAACAAGGCGGCGGGTGATGACGGAATCACAACAGAACTTTTGAGAGCGGGCGGTAAGCCGATACTTAAGGTCCTCCAGAAGCTCTTCAACTCTGTCATCCTCGAGGGCAAAACGCCAAAGGCATGGGGCAGAAGCGATGTGATGCTGTTTTTCAAGAAGGGTGATAAAACTCTCTTGAAGAACTATAGACCCATCTCGCTTCTGAGCCATATCTATAAGTTGTTTTCGAGAGTCATTACGAATCGTCTCGCTCGCAGGTTCGACGACTTCCAACCTCCCGAACAAGCCGGGTTCCGGAAAGGCTACAGTACCATAGACCACATTCATACGCTGCGGCAAGTTATACAGAAGACCGAAGAGTATAACTTGCCACTTTGCTTGGCGTTCGTGGACTATGAGAAAGCCTTTGATTCGATCGAGACCTGGGCCGTGCTGCAGTCTCTCCAGAGGTGCCAAATAGACTACAGGTACATCGAGGTGCTGAGGTACCTATTCCAAAACGCCACCATGTCGGTCCGATTACAAAACCAGAGCTCTAATCCTATCCAACTACAGCGAGGTGTGAGACAGGGAGATGTCATCTCTCCCAAACTGTTCACAGCTGCGTTGGAGGATATTTTTAAGCTGCTGGACTGGAAAGGATGCGGCATCAACATCAATGGCGAGTACCTAACACATCTACGGTTTGCCGATGATGTAGTTCTTATGGCTGAGACCTTGGAAGACCTGAACACAATGCTCGAAGATCTCGGTAATGCTTCGCAAAGAGTGGGTCTTAAGATGAACATGGACAAGACGAAAATCATGTTCAATGCCCATGTTGCACCCGCTCCAGTTAATGTTGGGAACATTACACTCGAAGTTGTTGACCACTATGTTTACCTAGGACAGACGGTCCAGTTAGGTAAGTCCAACTTTGAGAAAGAGATCTCTCGTCGAATCCAGCTCGGATGGGCAGCGTTTGGGAAGCTCCGACATATATTCGCGTCCGAAATACCTCAATGTCTCAAGACGAAAGTCTTTGACCAGTGTGTGTTGCCAGTTATGACTTATGGAAGCGAGACGTGGTCTTTTACTATGGGTCTCATAAGAAGGCTCAAAGTCACCCAGCGAGCAATGGAGAGAGCGATGCTTGGTATTTCCCTGCTCGATCGAATCAGAAGTGATGAAATCCGCAGGAGAACTAAAACAACCGACGTCGCTCGAAGGATTGCATCATTGAAGTGGCAGTGGGCGGGACACATAGCGCGGAGAACCGATGGCCGTTGGGGCGGAAAGGTTCTTGAATGGCGACCGCGTGCCGGACGACGTTCCGTGGGCAGGCCCCCTACAAGGTGGACCGACGATCTGGTCAAGGTCGCGGGAAGCCGCTGGATGCGGGCAGCGCAGGACCGATCGTTGTGGAGATCCTTGGGGGAGGCCTATGCCCAGCAGTGGGCGTCGTTCGGCTGATATGATGATTAGTTATACCTAACCAATTTCAATTTATTTTCCATTTTTTGTATAATTCAATAATGTACCTAATACCATGTTTAAGACAAATAATGAATTAATGATAACTATGATTTTTTCTAAGTATATTTTATACCGGTACCTTTTAGACTGCGTACAGACCGGCCCCACGAACGCCAACGAACGATATCAGGCATTGCTCGCTTCACGTTTCTGGCCTTCGAAGATCAATCTTAAGCTAGGTAAAGGATCACTGGGAGCGTATCCAGTTTACATTCGGAGTTTCTGATCATCTGATTGAGAGGGAAAAACAGAACCCCTTGGATGGCGTTCGTTGGCCTTCGTTGGTCCGGTGTGTACGCAGCATTAGGCAAGCGCGATTCATCGTAGATCGCATCAACGCTTAGGGGCGTGTTAGCGGACAAGCGCTTGCCTATCAATCAATAAAAAATAAAATACTTTACAGTTTGTACTCACTACAAAGCCAAACATGATGGCTTCTTACATGCATTTCTGTTCCGGTGATAATCTTTGGAACTAAAACAGTTTTCATACGACAGTCCATTTTAACTGAGATTTCGATTTATTGATTTGTAGTTCAATTGGAATTGTTGGAAAACGGACATTGATTATTGTGATTACACATAAAATAAACAAATACAAAAGTCACTTTACCGTGCGTACGAAGTCGCGGGCAACAGCTAGTTTATAATATAAGTAGGATTGCGAAGTGAAGGTAAAGTGATAATAATAATAATAATAGTGATAATCTCTACAGAATCACACCCAAGTTGGTAACCTGTTATTCTTTCTAGTATTCAATGTGGTAAAGTTTTAAGTACAGTCACGAGCAATAATATGTTTAAAACACAGGACTATGTCATATTACAATATCGAATGACTTTTGTGACACTGATCATTTTCTTTTGGAAAAATTCAATGTGACAAAGTTCTATGTTGTATATATATATGTTGTACATATTATTGCTCGTGACTGTACACCAAGGTCCTTAGATTGTACCTACATTCATTAGCGTGCATATCATATTCGAATCACGTCGGACCGCCCCGAGGTTATGTTCATTGAAAAAGGTTTCACGTGAGCTTTCTAGACGAGTCGGCAAAAAAAAAAGTGACTTTGTTTTCAAAAATCAAAACTTTTAGTAGGCTCTTTGTAGCTTTCGTATCGTATAATTCGTATTATTGCTTTGGATTTATACTACAAAAAATTTACTTGTTGGTTGGTTCAGCCAATAATTTCAGAAAATCCTTTAGGTTTTAATTACTTATGCGCATTTTGTCGCAAATAAAAATACGTGTCTCAAATAAAATTATTCATTTCTATTTGCTGCCTGCTTTTTGGAGATTTTGATTCACAATCCATTTGCTTCCAATGCAAAATTTTCTACTTACATTAAAATTTTATTTTCTCAGCAGTGCAATCAACGTCAATTCACAATTAAGAAAGTAAATGAGTCACACCAATGATTTTTGGTATCAGCATATCTAAAACATTTGTAACTCGGGAAAAAAGAATCTGTTATAGGAAAAATGTGATAGTAAAAAACCACGAGCCCTATAAGTAACTTTCAGGCTGGATTCGAACCCGCGCCTCCGGGAATCCGGCCCGATGCTCTGACCAACTAAGCTACCGAAAGGCCTACACGACTCGTCGAATTTTGCTATCACTTGTTACGCTGTAAGCCAGCGTTGCTTCATCAATGTGTGGAAACCCTCGCATCCGAAAGAAACATTTTTACAAATGTTTAACAATCGATTAAGATGAAACAGCCATATTGAGATTTTATATTATTTTTATGCATTCACAGTGCAGTTTTGTAAGTATAAGAAAAATGTGATAGTAAAAAACCACGAGCCCTATAAGTAGCTTTCAGGCGGGATTCGAACCCGCGCCTCCGGGAATCCGGCCCGATGCTCTGACCAACTAAGCTAAGCAATGAAACGGTTAAGAAATTTTGTATTGAGCCCATGTGAAAAAACACCAGCTTCAAATAATGTTTTTATTTTCATTTTTCGTGAATAATAGATTAAATCAACTTTCGTAATGGCGGGCGGTATTATGTCAATACATATACTTAGCAACCGTCAAGACAAAATGTACTTACAACCTGACTTGGTGGTTAAAGATGCACCCTAAAACTGACAGCCATATCAATAATTTTGTACTGTTACTGGCCCCTCCACCACTGGGTCAGATAAGTTTGTGGGATAAATGTCTTTCGGTATCGACAGTAGGTGACAGTTTTAGATTGCGCGCGGTCGAAATCGAATACTAATCCTTTACCATAACCTTAGAATGAAGAAAATGTACTGTAACTAGCGTCAAAAACGCTCGAGTTGCGCGCATATTGCGCACAGACGGGCTCTATGTAGGTACAGTTAGTAGACGGAAATCACCTGCAACAGCCGCAATCGGAGATGTCAGTGCGACATGACGTCATCGCAATAGCGCGCAAGGAAAGCAAATTTACAAAAGCTGAAGAAAGTTTACAACGTTGTAACTTTGGAAATCCTGGTCAGATTTCGATGAAACAAAAACTATTAGTACTTGCACCAGTAAGCGCATTAAATGCAGTAATTTTATAGTCATATTTTGATTTGTTGGTGTGACTCATTATAAGTAAATTATAAATTACTCTATTTTATAAAGTGAATAAACAATTTATAGAACTCGCTGATAATCATGATTAATTAGAATGATTATGTTGTTGCTCGATTAACCTCGTGACTTCAAGGTTAACTTAGAACTAACTACATATAAATATCGGGTATCTTGCTGTCTGTGTCTATTTGAATAAACATTTTATAGATACAAAACAAGCATTTCGCCTGCTACTTCGTCCGCGTGAAATTCTATTTGAAGTAATTTTAGAAGTTCTGCGGTTTTACTAGTATAGCGAAAGTTTGGATGTTCGTTACTTAATAACGACAAAACGGCTTAACGGCTCTGGATGAAATTTAGCACAGAGAATATCTTTCTCATATTTTGCCAGCGTCATTCTATAGCAGTGCCGGAAGATGATTGGCAAACGCTGGGGTCTAGCATTCAAAACTATTCCTCTGGCTATACAACACGATCATAAAACCCCTTGTAAGGTATGGATCTGTAGTACGGTGGCCAAAAGCCGCCCAAACCACTGGTGCCAAAAAGCTACAGGGACTACAACGTCAGGCCTGCTGCGCCTTCACAGGATGTATGACACACAGCTCCCACAGCGGCTCTAGAGGTAATGCTGAACCTAACACCACTACATCTCCACATTCAACAGGAGGCAGTCAAAACAGCGCTAAGACTAAAACAACTGAGATCTCTTAAAGTCGAAAGGGTAAAACATCTCAGCGAATTACTGAAGAACTGGCTAAACACCCCTCTTATTGAAGTAGTATGCGATAAAGTTAAGCCAACCATCATATTTGACAAAAAGTACAGAATACACCTGATAGACGACATCAGGTCCAAGAAAAAACACAAGGCTCTCCCGACTTACACAGCACAGGCACAGGGTCAGGTGTCTTCTCAGAGGACCTCAACATACTTATTGCATCCCCTTTAAGCTCTTACAACACGGTCTTTAAGGCCGAGTGCATGGGCATAATAATGGGGGCTCGGGAAATCAAAACAAGGGAGGTAAAAGACCGTGAAATCTTAATTCTCTCCGACAGTAAATCCGTCCAACAGGCTCTCTAAGTCGCATCACATTGAGCCTTTTGCTTGAGTGTCACCACGCCTTAAATACAGTTGGTGCATTTAATACTATTACTATCCAATGGATCAAAGGTCACAGTGGATCACGGAGAAACTATGCAGCCGACGAACTGCCCAGACGCGCATCTGGCTCAACGCCTATTGGCCCAGAGCCGATCGTGCCTATCCCAACAAGCTGGTTTGCAAATAAGATCCGTGAACGCACTATAGAATTACACCAACAGAACTAGAGCTCGCTGGATTCGTTCAGACAGGCAAAACTCGCACTACCGCGCGTGGATGCTCGTCTATCCAGGGCCCTGATACAACTGTGCAGACCGCAACTTCGGCAGGTAACAGGTGCTATTACTGAGCATGCACAATGTAACAGACATCTTTTTTTAATTTAGGTGTCACCGACAGTCCCCTATGCAGAGGGTGCATGGAGGAAGAAGAAACAGCTGCCCACGTACTGCTGGAATGCAGAGGGGTGGCCCCCTATCGGGCGAGTTCCTCGGCTCGCCGGGCAGCGTCCAGGAAGCGATCACAAATGTGAGAGCTCTTGGAGCGTTTCTGGCTGAGCTGGGCTGGCTGGAGTGATCCGGCCGCGCACCCTCCAGACGAAAAATAGGCGCAATAGACGTCGAGTTGCGAAAACCGCCCGTAGTAATAAAAAGAAGAAGACGGTCTAGAATAGCATATTATAAGCTACTTTTAACACCGGGAGAATGTCTTCTTCCCACGGAAAAACATAGTGAAGAAAATACTGAAAATGAAGTATTCGAAAAAAATCGACTCGTCTCACAGCTAGCTCCTATGGGCTTCAGGCCCACGAGATTTCACTGTCCGGGCGAACGTTAAAACCACTCTAGTGGGCCGGCTACTAGTGGAGGCAGTTATGAATTATACCCAAAAAAAAAAATAAGTTATGAGCTTCATCACATATGAGTAATGATTACAATTACTCATTACTCAATAGTAATTCTAAGCATTTCTAGTCCAGCTTCAATCAACAATAACACCTAGTTCTGATCGTAGTCTGGGAGCCAATAAAAAACGTGAGGCTAGACGGGGAGGGCGAGATACGAAGATAAAAATATACCAGCGGTGTCGCGAGAAGCCGCTCTTGACCGTTCGACCCTCGCGCGCCTCTTTCGGTCTTTTCAAACATACTCGTCTTTTTACGTATGCATTATAAAGTTTAAAATTATTTTACAAGCCGCGTCGCGGCCGTTCGCGGTCCTTCGCTTCCATCTCGGTACAACTCGGTCAATTTAACATGACACCTGAAGCCCTACTCTAAATTTTTACACTCGATTCTGTTATGCCCAGAGAGTGAGAGGGACGGGTATAACTTGCAGGTCTCATGTTAGCTCTGTCGCAGGGATTTTCTCAAAGTCGTGATATTATAATTTCACTCGTGAAATTATAATTTCTCATGATATTATAAATCCACTAGTTAAATTATGAATAGACAGTACGAGACAGTATGCACACGGCTGCGAGCTCACGAATTTGCCTCGTAAAAGTCCTGTACTCCTCGGAAGTCCTGTAGAACACGTGATAGGTTAGAAAAAGGCGATCGCGAAGCGATTGCCTTAGATTTCGTGGTTATTTTTTTTTGTGAAACAATGCAGAAGTTGTATTGATACAAAAAAAATAACCACGAAATTTAAGGTGTGTATACTGTCTCGTACTGTCTATTCATAATATCACGAGAAATTATAATTTCACTAGTGGAATTCTAATATCACGACTTTGACAAAATCCCTGCGACAGCTTGACCGAGTGAGTGTTAGTATGTAATGTATAGGGGCTAAGGGTTAAATTAACATAGCAATTGCTTTTCTGATAAAGCAAATACACGTCAATGTGAGTTATATAATACCTACGTTATCTTCTGTTTTGTTTTTTTTTGTCAATGTTAAGACAGTATTTTTAGACGATTCTCGCATTAAAACGTACGAAGTATTCGTGAGAGAGAATATCAATATTTCCCTATTTTAATATAATGGGTGTGTTGACGGAGAAACAGAAGCAGTTTTACAAAGACAATGGATACATAGTATTGAAAAATGTACTTAAAGAAGATGAGTTAGAGTATATTATTGAAGAGTACGATGATATATTCCGGAGAAAGAATCAAGAGAAGGTGGAGAGCTCCTGGGTGGGAAGCGACGAGAACGACAGGCAGAGTGATAGTATGCTCACTGTAAGTAGTCTTTATTTACAAAGAAACTAGCTTTCCGCCCGCGGTTTCGCCCGTGTGGAATTCACAACGTTATCTCGAAGGAATGTGATATTTTTCCGGGATAAAAAGTAGCCTATGTTTCTCTTAAGGCTACAAAGTATCTGTGCCCCAAATTCCAGCAAAATCCGTTCAGCCGTTTTGGCGTGATTGAGTAACAAACATACAAACATCCAAACATCTAAACTTTCACATTTATAATTTTATTAGTAGGATAATATAATATAGTAGGATATAGTAGGAAGTAAGATTAATACTTCTATATGTTGAGCAGTTGAGTACCTTGATTTAAGCACCTCACAAATTAACATAATACTTAGCATTATTAAGTTCAAAGATTGTTTTGTTAAAATCACACCACCAGCTATACTTTGAGCAAAATTGAAAAAAACAATAATTAACTGTATTATAACATATTTAAGGGGCTGTTCGGTGACTTAAGTAGGTATATTAAAAACTATGATTCCATACATTTACTCTTGTATGAACTCATTTTACAGGTAAAAGGAATACACAACCTCCAGTACCATTCCGCCATCTTTAACCAATTCATTTTCAACAATAACCTTCTGGATGCTTTGAAACATATCATGGGAACTAAAAACATAATGTTGCACCATACAAAGGCCCATTTGAAACCGCCTGAGAAAGGAGCTGCATATCCTATGCATCAGGTCAGTAACAGATTTTTTTTGAAGCTGGAGCTTAATTTGCAGATTGGAATCTCAAATTAGGAGTGATCAAGTATAAAACAAGTTAACATTTTATTGCACATACACTGATAGAATATATTGGTACTTGAAACAGACAATTGGTTAAAGTGGTACAAATATCGCATCTTATCGCTTAACAGCGATCTCTTCCAGGCAAACCAAATTTTTAAGAATCAGTATGTCTGGTAAGGGCAGTTAGTGTTTAAGTAGTAAAAACAGTAAAATGAATATAATGATAAAATTACAATGATCTATATATATATAAAAATGAATCCCTATTTCCCTTGGTCACGACATCACGCGTGAACGGCTGGACCGATTTGGCTTGGTCTTGAAATGTTTGTGTAAGTCCAAGGAAGGATATAGGGGTAGGGTAGGGGTAGGGTAGGGTAGGGGTAGGGTAGGGGTAGGGTAGGGGTAGGGTAGGGGTAGGGTAGAGGTAGGGTAGGGGTAGGGTAGGGATAGGGTAGGGGTAGGGTAGGGGTAGGGTAGGGGTAGGGGTAGTGATCACGCACAATTGTGGTGACCATCGACTGTGTTCCACAGTTTATTGAAACGGAGGTTTCTCATGCAAAATTAAGTAAATTAAGAACTAGTCCTACCTTATGGTAGAAGGTACTGTCCGTAATCCAGGGGGGCTGGTCGCTGTCTCGCCGGCGCGCGCGCGCCTGGCAAAACGGTCTTCACCCAACCCCGATGGGAAACTCTTATAGCTAACACTCTTATAACTACACAATGCCCTAATAGACAGCTAAAACTTTCCCGGCGCTTTTCAAAGCGAACACACACGGGTCACAAGTCCGTACCCCGACCGGGCACTCCTAGGTGCAAAAACTCGAGATCTCGGTCACAATACGGGTAGGTAACTGGCGCGGCACGTCGCTACAGAAACACAGAACCTTGCCTCACGGCGGCGTACGGCGAACTGAGCGCGGTGTTGCGCGCACGGCGGTTGGCGTTGAACTAACGAATGAATCCTACACTCGGGCCGGCCGAGCGCATTGTCTCGCGACCTTGACAATGACAACTGACTGCTCGCAGCGCGGCGCGAACAGGTAGGGTAGGGGTAGGGGTAGGGTAGATGTAGGGTAGGGGTAGGGTAGGGTAGGGTAGGGGTAGGGTAGGGTAGTGGTAGTGTAGGGGTAGGGTAGGGTAGAGTAGGGGTAGGGTAGGGTAGGGGAAGGGTAGAGGTAGAGTACGGGTAGGGTAGGGTGGAGTAGGGGGTAGGGCCACGGGAACGAAGTCGCGCTGGGTCAGCTAGTAATATTATATAAATAATAAATATCCAATACGTAAAAACTACTTAATACATAAAATATACTAAATACATAAAGATATGACCAAGATGTAACAATGCAGTGTAAGAAACCGAAAAAAAGCAAGAGATTTTAAGGAACGGATTCTTGGGAGAGGAAGAACTCCTTAACCTAGGACTTAATTATGTACAGGGTTTGTGCGCGTCTAATTGTGTCAGGCAAGGACTTCCATAAGCGAATGGCTTGCAGCGTGAAGGATTGGCTATAGGATGTGGTTAAGTTGGAAGGAACATACAGACGGAGACTATAGGAGGAAAGAAGAGGCATGTCATGTATAGAGGTGAGGATTTTAAAACGTTCTATTAGGTAAAAGAGTTTTAGGATTGAACAGCACCGATAAGAGAAGAGGTAGAATGCATATCTCTGTGACACCTAATAAAGAGTGACTTAAATTATTGGCGAAATTGGGGACATGGTCATATTTGCGTAAAACCGTATTGCAAAGTTTTGGAGACGCTCTAGTTTATTGAGAAGTTGTGAAGTGCGATCAGGATAGATTACATCTGCGTAGACAAGTGTTGGCAAGAGGAGAGATTCATCATCATCATTTCAGCCGTACGACGCCCACTGCTGGGCATAGGCCTCCCCCAAGGATCTCCAAAACGATCGGTCCTGCGCTGCCCGCATCCAGCGGCTTCCCGCGACCTTGACCAGATCGTCGGTCCACCTTGTAGGGGGCCTGCCCACGTAACGTCGTCCGGTTTGCAGTCGCCATTCGAGAACCTATCCGCCCCAACGGCCATCGGTTCCCCGCGCTATGTGTCCCGCCCACTGCCACTTCAACTGAGCAATCCTTCGAGCGATGTCGGTCGTTTTAGTTCTCCTGCGGATCTCATCCATTTCTGATTCGATCGAGCAGGGAAATACCAAGCATCCCTCTCTCCATTGCTCGCTGGGTGACCTTGAGCCTTCTTATGAGACCCATAGCAAAAGACCACGTCTCGCTTCCATAAGTCATAACTGGCAACACACACTGGTCAAAGAACTTAGTCTTGAGACATTGAGGAATTTTGGACGCAAATATATGCCGGAGCTTCCCAAACGCTGCCCATCCGAGCTGGATTCGACGAGAGATTATGCAAGAGTAATTTCGGTGGCTATGGATAAGAAATTACGCAAGCGCCTCAGATACCCTGCTGCAGCGAAAGTATTGCCTACTGATCTCTGCAAGCTGAGGTCTCTGAAAGAACGTTTCGTCTCAAAAAAACCATAGATCTTTATCTTTATCTGTAAAAGGAACAGGAGTTCCATTGAAAATGATTGAAGGCAATTGACTGTGGTCAACCCCATATATAATTAATAAGGACTGCTAATTAAAATAAGTACATTTAGTTTTGCTGGGGTTAACTTTAAGACCGTACTTCTTACTTCAAGCTAAGAAAATAATAATAATAAATAATAAATAACTTCTTAAATTCACACCAATTATCTAAGCCAATTTTAATTTAATTAAGAAACTGAATCATGGAAAACTTCATAACGGATAAATATATACTGAAACACTTTTTGTTTGTAAATACATCTATCTATACATATAATAAAATCGTAGTCTTTCCGTGTCTGTACATTGAAGATATTTGCAAAAAAAATACCAGAACATGTTAGAAATAAGCAATAGAGCGTATAAATATCTTTTTTTAATTTTTTGTCTGTTTGTCGGTTTGTCTGTTGTCCTGTTTGTCTGTTTGTTTGTGCCGGGATCACGCAAAAACCACTGAACGGATCTTTATGAAATTCTGTACAAAGCCAACTGGTTACTCTGAAAAAAGTATAGGATACTTTTTGTCGCGTAAAAACCCCTTATTCCTACGGGAAAATACAAAATCTGATTCTTACTAAAATAGATGGCGCCACATGATTATGAAAATACGTTATATTTAATCACTGTCTCAATTAATATTGAATCATGGTTATTTTTTTTTACCTGCTTCAAAACATAATATGAATTGAAACCCATCCAGGCCCATATAAAATCATAAAAAAAATTCCTGTTATTTATGTCATTATAACTACTAAGCAATAGATGGCGCAGGAAGTCAGTAAGATTACGATATACTTCTCACAAAAGTACATTCGAATGATTATATTAAGTAGGGTGAAAGCCCCCTCTGTTGCCACTTTAAGATGTTTTTCTCTTCTTTCGCCTATAGTCTTAAGTAGGTATCTATAAAATACAAAATTTATATCTAAAATTGTCAAGAATGTATCTTATAAGTACTTCTCTTTAAATTTTTAAATTCTTACAATAAAAAAAACTAAAAAAAAAATTTACCGACTTCAAAAAGTATTTTTCACCTGAAAAGGAAAAAATTATATCTTTAATTAAGGTACCTTTTTGAGGTCGGTGCCAGTCAGTTTATTTTTTAAAATTACTTTTTATTTCTTAAGCTTAAGTGTATATTGTACCATAATATACCCACATATCGAAAACTACTAAACCGATTTTGATGAAACTTAGACTGTTCTCAAAGTAAGAATACACCTAATTTAAATCAAATAGAATCATCTCGATATGCCTTTAGATTTCGATAAATTCGTGAACAAACATAGTAAAAAACATATAACTATACGTATACTTACGAAATTTAGTTTTATTTTAGTTAATTAAAAACCTATTTTTTAAACTTAAAATGTGTGAAGGGTGCCGCTTGATGTGTTTTTTGTTAATCAAATTTTAAAAGATACATCGAAAAATCAATACTTAACTAACTTAGATAAAATAAAAGAAACATCTAATTTGATGTTAACTGAAAAACGTTTATTGAATAATATTCCTAAGTCATAAGGAATTCTTACTATTGTTATTATGACTTAAAAGTCATAGATAAAAAGTATATATTAAAAAGCAAAAGTTATGAACGAAATGTTTTAAGCTAAGTAAGCACTCGGTGCAGTGGCCAAGACTGAAGTTTTCACCCTATTGATGTAATATTTCTATTTCTCATTTCCACTCGACGCTAGATGTCGCTACAGTAAGTATAGTGCCACAAACATATCTGACCCGGTGACAGTGGTGGTGGAGGAGCCACTAGCAATACAAAATTAACTGTCAAAATGGACTGCCGGCAGTCAACAGTATATTTAGTACCAAAAAATAACCACTGTGTGAAATAAGTTTGTCGCAATGTAGACAATAGTATTCTTTGCAAAATGATACCAATGTAATTTTAAAAAATTTGCTCATAAACGATATGTGTAGTGTGTAGGTATACCTACCTACCATTTTTATGCCATTTAACCGGCTCTGGCTCCTTATAGGGCTTCAGCCGTAGGTACCTTCCACTTACCCATTAAATAAAATAATGGAATAAGTATTAAAAACAGTTTTCATTCTAACTTACTTCATCATTTCAACCGTACGACGCCCACTGCTGGGCATAAGCCTCCCCCAAGGATCTCCACAACGATCGGTCCTGCGCTGCCCGCATCCAGCTGTATTAGCGCCTCTAGCGGCGAGTAGCGCGCTTTTATAGTTTTCATACAAATTGACATTAATACGCATTCGAAATAGTTTGCGTTTGCTTGACATAAAAACTTACACTCGGGGTACAGATCGTCGGTCCACCTTGTAGGGGGCCTGCCCACGGACGTCGTCCGGTTCGCGGTCGCCATTCGAGAACCTTTCCGCCTCAACGGCCATCGGCCAACGGCCAACGTATTCATTTATTTACTAGGAAAGCTTACATAAATGATTTTGATTAAAATTTAAATAATTAAATGGTACTTATATCATTACATTTTATACCTGTTACTTAAAGAAAGTTAATTACAAGCTCTCACAAATAGGAAATGTCAAAATACTAGCCTTCCGCCCGCGACTTCGCCCGCTAGGACTAAACGACGACGTTATCCCGCGGGAATGTTATATTTTTCAGGGATAAAAAGTAGCCTAAGGCAGCCATTACACAGTCCATCCAGATCGCGATCACTGATCGTGATCTTGATCGCGATCGAGATTTACTATGTAGATATTTTGCGATCAAGATCGCGATCCGTCAATCAACTTCGTACACAGTCAATCTGAATCGCGATGATTGATTTTGATCGCGGATCGCGATCCAGATTGACTGTGTAATGGCTGCCTAAGTATGTCACTTTTCAGCTGCCAAACTGTTCCCATGCCAAAGGTCACGTCGATGTTGCACCCATTTTGACGTGAAAGACGGACAAACAAACAAACCCACTTTCCCATTTATATATTATGGATACACACAATCTCTTTTTCATTTTATAGTAAAAATATGATTGACCTGATATTATGCATTACTAAGTAAGAACTTCTGTTTAAATCGTGAAAGCGCGCATGCTGCTGAGTCGGACCCACACTAAACGCGCTCTAATCGCGCGCGGCAAGAGTGCGCTCCACCGGAGCTCCATAGTAGTGGTCGGAGTGGACGTGCCTCGTGCGATCCAAGGGAACAAATTAGATTCACGATCCATGATCCCCAATCTTAGATCGTGGTTGGTCAATCCAAGATGGATCGTTTGGTGTGGTTCAGTCTTATGAATCTCGCGTAGAATAGATCTAAGTATTGCCCGCTAGCAAGCAACGTCGAAGAACGAAGGACGGCTGTTCAAAATAATCATTATCATTATACACTGTTATGTGTGATACATGCATTTTTGCGTATAAAAACAATATGAAAATACTAGCTGTTGCCCGCGACTTTGTACGCGCGGTGTAGTGACTTTTGTGTTAAGATAAGTTATCACAACTTACTGTAAATCGAGATTTGACAGCCTAAACCGACCTAGATAGCGGTTTAAATTTAAATCGAGATCGGTAACAAAAAGTACCTAAATGGGATTTAAAATAAAATCGAGATGCAAGTGGCCCTTTTGATTTATGAAGAAGAGAAGAGAAGTTTTTTTTTCTCGCCTCTAAGGGAATGCAGACTTCAGTATTTAATTTGACATAAATTTCAGCTTGATTTCCCACGCATACTTGAGAAAAAGTATCTTGACAGACGGACAGATCTATGAATGAGGGCTCAACTATGTTCATGCAGCATATTATTATGATAACAACATACCATGTTCATATCCTAGCCTGCTTTAGACCCTTTTAGTAGAGAAATGGACTTCAAGAAGAGCGTTATGAAATCTAGGCAACAAACACACATAAACTAAACGAACACAAAAGTCACTACACTGCGCGTACGAAGTCGCGGGCAACAGCTAGTACTTAATATACATAGTAAGATACGGGCCAGATCTTCATTTATGACGTCAATAGCCATACTTAGGTTCTCAAAGCGTACCTGGTAGTATATTTGGAGAACGTCTGCATACAAATGGTAGGAAGAAAGTTCATGAGTAATGGAATTGATGAAAATTGATAATAGAAGAGGAGAAAGCACACCGCCTTGAGGCATGGCGGCAGTAGTGGAACACCATCATAAAAGGGTATCACCTACGTGTACGCGTTGCTGGCGTCCTTGTAGACAACTACGAAACCACTTAAGGCTGGCATTCCACAAAATAGGGTATTTGAAATTATGGATTACTCGCAAATCACAAGTACTTAAAACTTGGAAAAAATATATGTTATTTTAGAGTTATTTATCTAGTGCTTCCGGCCGTATTTTTAACCGACTTCTTAATCAAAAAGGAGGAGGTTCTCTATTCGTCTCTATGTATGTTTTTTCTTTTTTTTTTTTGTGTATGTCCACCGATTACTCGAAGACGGCTGAACCGATTGAAATGGTTCAAACGTTATTACATCAGGTTGATTTCCAAGTTTGTCCCATTTTATGAAATTTTGAAATCGGTTCACTAGTTTTCAGGAAATCTTGAAAATACTGTCGTTTTCGTTACCACTTTATGTGAATTTAATACGTATCTTTAGGCATAATTACTTTGTTTATAAACCTATTTAGATGATTCTTGTTTTGTTAATAAGGGGATACCTCAAGGTATTTTAACCGACTTCGAAAAAGGAGGTTTTCAGTTTGATCACATACCTATTTACCAGGAAACACGTAAATTGCCTGCACGATGCACTAAAAATAGTGAAATAAAAATTATTTTTATAAAAAAATAAAACCGCCTTCAAAAAAACCACATCAAAAAAGTAAAAAATAATTCCTCACCAAATAAATAACGCAAGTACTTTGAAGTCGGGCGGGTTTTAACAAAAAAAAACAACAAAAAATTGTACATGTTTCACGCCCGACTTCAAAGTACTTACGTTATTTATTTGGTGAGGAATTATTTCTTACTTTTTTGATGTGGTTTTTTTGAAGGCGGTTTTTTTTTATAAAAATAATTTTTATTTCGATTGGTGATATTTTACTGTGTCAAATAAAATCCCAAACATCCGTCTAATCATAATCCAAATATCGTATTACTTGCAGTATACTTGGTTTTAGTTAATGAAAAATATACGAAAATAATTGTCTTTGATTAGCCGAGGGATTCCGGCCGTCATAAGTTAAAAAAAATTATTATTTGATTTTTAATTGAATTTTAAGTGATTTTCGATTCGCCTGGCGCTCGCGAGTTCACAGTTCACTGCCGGCTGCCGCTGCGTCCGCGTGAAGTGTATCGCGCGCGGCCGAGCAAGCGTTAGCGTGCCTATTTCGGTCGGGAATCATCGCCTTAATAGCCGTTAGAGATATGTTTAGGGAATATAACATATGCCCAGCAGTGTGTCAAAGTCAACGTTGTTAATAGCTCAAATATCATCGGTTAGTTACTTTGACCAGTGTAGTAGCCGTACTATGACCCAGGGCGGAATCCGGATTGGTATACTATAACACAACTGCTTAACACTTGTGTTAATGTATTGAAAAAAAATCGGCTAAGTGCGAGTCGGACTCGCCTATGAAGGGTTCCGTACCCTCTTAACGTACCGATTACATACACCTAGAAAAATACCACTATCATTTTTTGCCAGAAAAAAATAACTTTGTTTTTGATAGTGTGTGTATGAATTACAAAGTTGAATTTGCGGTTTTCAAAAATGGGTTATATCTCAAAAACTTGTAAAGCCTACTTAGTTGTGATAGTTTTCCTTTGAACTTCACAAGCCGAGCGCACTTATCACTGTGCTACGGGCTCCTCATTATTCTATAGCTTATTATTATAAACCGACTGAGTCAGGATACCTACAAAGTCTCTTTAAGAAAGTTGTATTTCAAATTTCAAATTTTAAGCCTCACCTAGCCCGTACTTAGCAGGCGACAGTTGCACAAACTTACAAAAACCAGAAACAGGATGAATAAATCAGTAAATGCAGATGCTTTCATTCGCCAACGAACCATGGCAAAAAGATACGCAAAACATAAAGCGAATATGGCACAGAGAAATCCTAGAGGAAATAACATGTATTTTACTTGTTTTAGAAAGAAAGAAGAGAAAGAAAAACATTTATTGACACATCATATCACAAGTTCACACTACAATAAAATACAAAAAACAAAAAATACAATTTACAAAATAAGTACAGTTATAAAAATAAAAACAATTATTAACTTCGTGATGGACCAATCAGGACCCTGCCTCAGTAGTGATATTATGTTGTTGTCGGGTGACAAATGATCACCCTACAACAACGGGTCCCGAGGCGAGGCGATTACGTTACGATTCCGATTAGTGTGCTTTGCAGTAGGGGGTTTCATACAAAGAATACTGAACCGCTCGAGTTGATACGTTTACGATCCCTTTCCGAGTTGATGTATGTGCTGTGACCTTTACCCGTGTGGTACCCGTGCCCGTGGGAATATCGGGATAACAATATACCCTCAGTCAATCAGGAAGAATGTATCTTTTTAATTGAATGTAATGTAAATGTAACTTATTTTAATGGTGAAAGAATTTTTAAAATCTATTAGTCATTGAGTTTAGCTTTCCTCTCTATAATATTACTTTAGACTAGCGTTATATCCTTGATAAATTATATATAAATATATGTATAGTATTTACATACGTTATTTTACATACCATTAGTTCAACCAATTTGCCGCCAGCACATTATACCGCGAGCGTTTTTAAACAGACATCGCCATAAAGCTAACAGCAAAATCTTACAAATTTCCAGCGACATCTACACCACTCGATACAAAGGTCGAAAAGGTATCAGAAAGGCTCAGAGTTCCTTTGGAGTTCAAGTTAGAAGTCATTATCTCTCTCTTACTCCTTAACTTCTATAATATTATCTTCTTTCTTTCTTTCAATATTTGTTAGTATATACTTACTCTATCTTTTTAATGCACCCTTTCCCATTCTGTCCTTTTATTTATTTTATTCTTTCATCCAAGGTTGCCTGGAAGAGATTGCTATATAGCAATAAGGCCGCCTATTGTCTGTTTTCTTAAAACTTGTGTTATTTGTCTTTTATTTGTGTGCAATAAATCTTTTTTTATTTATTTATTTTATTTTATTTAAAGGTCGTCTAATATAATATTGTTTGTATAACTTACATATATTTACAGGATTATCACTACTTCCCTTACGAAAAGGATAGTATGGTGGCAGCATTCCTTCACCTGGATCCTGGAAATCCAGATAACGGTGGTCTGTTCGTATACCCTGGATCACACAAACTAGGGCCGCAAGAAGACGTTGGAGCGAGAGAGAGTAACTACCACTATGTTGATCAGGTAAGGATTCTTTTTATCTACTGTCGTCATCATCATCATCATGTACCACCCTTTCTTTGCGGGCTACCACCCTTTCTTGGTTGATATTCCCAAATGTCGCACCAAGCGCTACCCAACATCTTTTATATTGCACACAGCAAAGGAATGGAACTCCCTCCCTGCGTCTGTATTCCCGAGTACTTATAACCCGACCACCTTCAAAGCAAAAGTGAATAGGCACCTTCTGGGTTAGCTCGCTCTATCGTAGATCCTGTTTTAGCCCATGGGCTTGATTAGGATCAAGAGCAAACCCATTAAAAGTTTTAAAAAAAATGTCAGCCGAACGACGCTCACTGCTGCTGCTGCATAGGCCTCGCTCAAGGATCTCCACAACGTTTTGGACTGACTACAGTGATTTTGCCGGTGTAAGTACACTCATTCAAACCTTTCCCAAGGGTATTTGAACCATAGAAGAATATTTAGGCCTATGGATCGTGACACAGGCTGAAGCATCACGATAGTTAAAAAACCAATAATATTGAACCGATAAGGGTATATAACCATACGGCCCACTATTACAACGAATCTCAGGTAAATCCTACTTAATATTATAAATGTGAAAGTTTAGATGTTTGGATGTTTGGACGTTTGGATGTTTGGATGTTTGAATGTTTGTTACTCAATCATGCCAAAACGGCTGAGCGGATTTGGCTGAAATTTAGGTTACTGGACTACTATACCTTGGTATTGGAACCATGTATGTGATGCTGTCCAATATGTATTTATTTTATTTAATACAATATATATTGAAATAAATGTTCTTTTCTGTTTGGCAAGCCTATAATGAGATATGTTTCTTGAGATTATTCAGTTGGATTAATGGCTCTATGAATGACTGCGTTATGATTTATAGCTTACTAGCTTCCGCCCGCGACTTCGTCCGCGTGGACATTCGAGAAAATCCTTAGGGGACCAATAACCATGATAAAAAGTAGGTATTCTATCATGTAGGTATTCCCTCACCAAGCGAGCAGCCTCGTGCGAGGCAGAACGTTTGCCACGTGCGGCGGGCCTCGCACGAGGCTGCTCGCTTGGTGAAAGAGGACCCGCCTAATCACGTAAAAACGGCCGATCGGATTTTTATGAAATTAAAACATAGAATACTTTTTATCCTGGTTATTGGTCCTTTAAGTATTTTCTCGATTGTCCACGCGGACGAAGTCGCGGGCGGAAGCTAGTAAATAATAAGTGTCTGTTTCACAATCAAAAAGTTAGTTCTGATCTGAGTAGCTTAGGTACCAAGAACTTGTTAGGTACCAAGAACTTTTAGGGTACTTGAAATGATTTAGGTTTCTATACCCTATTTACCCCCTGGGTTTGATTTTCGGAAAACTATGAAATAGGTTGCCTTTTTGTTTTAAGAAGTAAGGCTACAAATTTTCAAGTTGAAATCTCTATTTTACCCCCTGATTTTTCATTCAAAATTTCACTCCTATTTCAATCTTTTAGGGGTTGAATCATGTTCAGCGTGTTATACTTACATCAAAATAAATGCCATTTTTGCAATCGTCATCCCATCAAACCTCAATAACGACATCCATATCGATTTTTAGGTTTATTTATCCCATTTAACTTCTGAGGGGTTGATTTTCGAAAAAAAACGAAAAATGTGTTTGCTTGTTTGTTTTACTTTCCGACCATAAGCCTAAATAATAAATTTAATAAGACTTTCCAGATACAACATTTCATCACCCTTTTCACCCCTTTGGGGGTGGAATTGTCAAAAACGCTGACACAGGTAAATATTAATTTTCAATTGCGAGCCTATATACAAAATTTGAAGATCCTAACTTCAAAACTGGCGGACTTTCATACAAACATTCATCCCCTATTTTACCCCCTTAGAGGCGGAATTTCCAAAAATCCTTTCTTAGTGGATGCCTAAACTGTATAACGTATCTATGTGCAAAATTTGAAGTCTCTAGGTTCAGTGGTTTGGGCTGTGCGTTGATATCTCAGTCAGTCAGTCAGTCAGTCAGTCAGTCAGTCAGTCAGTCAGTCAGTCAGGACTTTGAATTTTATATATATAGATGTCTACTCTCAGCTAAACCTTATTGATCAGATAGCAACGAGCGTGCCATCTAACTTGCGACAAAAACCAACAATTTGTCTTCTAACCCCTTTACCTTTAATTTGTACAAATATTTCAGACATCTAAAAATACCAGTCACTAAATTGCTAATAAAAAAATCTATTGTTCCACAAGAATAGTACTGTGATGTTTTTTTCACGATTTCGTGACTGGCTGCACTGTAAAAGTTGTTCGTATTGATGGACACATTCATCTCCTGCAATACACATCTGATCAAAAATCTTTTTTTTTTTATTTTTATCCACAACGGGGTAGCACTTAGCCTTCATCACACCTGATGACATCGAAATACTAAGGCCATTTTTTACAAACATGCTCACTTGGGGGAGGCTTATGCGCAGCAGTGTACGTCGTTCGGCTGACATGATGATGATGATGATGATGCTCACTTCAGAGTCTCATAGATGGGAAACTATTTGCATTTCTGAGATGATTATCTCAATAAAAAATAAAATAAAAATAAAAATCTTTATTTTCTCATCACAAACTCTTAGTGTATGCCTTATAAATACTAATCTTATCTAAACTTGTGTGAGACTGATGCCTGAAATAGGTAAAAAATACCCGTTAGCACAGGACATCAGGCTCCCACCATCTCGGATATTTAAGACAACGAGATCAAATGAAAATGTTATGGTAATCAGTATAATCAAAAAGACAAAAATTGGAGAAATAAATTAATTCTTATAGATTAAGTATATCTAGGTACAGATTACATGCATTGTACATAGTTTTATCAATATTTACAGTTTGTGGTTGCTTGTGTATGTGTATGAGTGAGTGTTTATGTGTGTGAGTGTAGTTGTGTGTGTGTGTGTGTGTCTGTGCGTAGGTGTGTTTAGTGACGGTGTGAGAAGATAACTTAATTGAATTTCTGGTACGTTTCAAATAGTTTCTACATTAGGAGTTTTACTTTAAGGGCACGAGAAGATTTTCTGTGTCATTGTAGGTTTGATGCTGTAACCACTGTGAAATTAGCTTTTTACAAGATTGTTTTGAGAGGTGATAAACTGAGAGACGCGAGTTAATTTTATTATAAAGAAAGCTGCCGAGAAAGCAGTAGAAACGTTGGGCAAATTGTGTATTACAACGCTTGTAAGTACAGACAGTCCCTTTTCGGCGATTGTTAATATTCAAAAGTGGGTTGTAGTCAAGCTGAGAATGTTTGCGGAGAACTATGGAGAGAATAAACAGCTATCGCACAGTCATAACTTTCCAGAACTCGTATACCTCACTTGACGGAGTCAAACGGGGAAGAAAAGCACCAACTTTTAACACCATTCTTTGAGCTCGCTCAGCCTTAAGAAGATGAGTTTTAGCAGCCCCTCCCCAAGCCGAAATGCAGTACCCTATAACCGATTGGCACAAAGCGAAATAAACAGATCTTATTAAATTAAAATCTGCAACATGACGGAGCGTTCTAAAAATATAAATCAATTTCCTGATTCTGCCTGCCAGGAGTTCTATGTGAGGAAGAAAGCTTAATTTGTCGTCAATGTGAACTCCGAGATATTTTATAGTCTCCGAGGATTTCAGACTAGGGCATGAACAATTGGCTTGACTAGAAGATATAGATGAACAAGAAGGCGTGTGGTTCACAAGCGACAGTCCCTCTGGGAGCGGTTGACCTTTAATGGAGAAGGTAAGATACTTAGTTTTATCAGTATTTAGACTAAGTACGTTTTTCGTAAGCCAGTTGGAAACGAAATTGAGTCCTGATTGAGCATGAGTAAAAGCGTTACCCCAGTTTTCACCGTGAAACAACAGGGCAGTATCGTCGGCGAAAGCAATGATCTTGCCGTTAATTAAATGTTTTTGACAAAGATCGTTAATATACAACAAAAACAGAGTCAGCCCGAGGACGCTGCCCTGTGGTACCCCATACAGGACTGGTGTTTCGTTACTAATCCATTTTTTCACTTTTACTGTTTGTGTGCGATTTGTGAAGTAGCTGGAAAACAACTTGAGTGCTACTCCTCTAACTCCGACTCTTTTCAACTTGTCAATGAGGATTGGGATAGAAACCGTGTCAAAGGCCTTCGCAAGATCGAGAAAGATTGCTATTGCTTTGTCCTTCCTGTCAAGACTCGTCGCGATGAAATCTGTGAGATCATGAACTGCATCATCAGTTGACTTGCCGGAGCGAAAGCCATATTGTGACGGGGACAATATGTTATGTTTCTCCAGGAAGTCAACCAGACGTTTGTTGATCAGGCGCTCTAATATCTTAGACAGGATCGGAAGAAGTGAGATTGGCCTATAATTGTTGACACAGTTTCTATCGCCACCCTTATGGATAGGTATGATGAGTGATTTTTTGAAAAGGTCGGGAAACACACCAATGAAGGAACCAAAGGCCCAATTGTCGAAAAACCGTTTCAAAAGTTCTCAAAAACCTTTAAATTTTCTCTAGACAGAAAAACAAGAAGTCAAACTTCATAATATGCCTCATATTATTATATCTATACTCTATCTATATATATAAAAATGAATCCCTATTTCCCTTGGTCACGACATCACGCGTGAACGGCTGGACCGATTTGGCTAATTTTGGTCTTGAAATGTTCGTGGAAGTCCAAGGAAGGATATAGGGGTAGGGTAGGGGTAGGGTAGGGGTAGGATAGGGGTAGGGTAGGGGTAGGGTAGGGGTAGGGTAGGGGTAGGGTAGGGGTAGGGTAGGGGTAGGGTAGGGGTAGGGTAGGGGTAGGGTAGGGGTAAGGTAGGGGTAGGGTAGGGGTAGGGTAGGGGTAGGGTAGGGGTAGGGTAGGGGTAGGGTAGGGGTAGGGTAGGGGTAGGGTAGGGGTAGGGTAGGGGTAGGGTAGGGGTAGGATAGGGGTAGGGTAGGGGTAGGGTAGGGGTAGGGTAGGGGTAGGGTAGGGGTAGGGTAGGGGTAGGGTAGGGGTAGGGTAGGGGTAGGGTAGGGGTAGGGTAGGGGTAGGGTAGGGGTATGGTAGGGGTAGGGTAGGGGTAGGGGTAGGGTAGGGCTAGGAGTAGGTGTAGGGTAGGGTAGAGTAGGGGTAGGGTAGGGGTAGAGTAGGGGTAGGGTAGGGTAGGGTAGGGGTAGGGTAGGGGTAGAGTACGGGTAGGGTAGGGTGGAGTAGGGGGTAGGGCCACGGGAACGAAGTCGCGCTTGGTCAGCTAGTACGTTAGAAAGCTACAGTCTTACCGAGTGACATAGTCTATATTTTATCCCGATATTCCCACGGGAACGGGTACCACGCGGGTGAAACCGCGGGCGGCCGCTAGTAACGTTATATAGAGCAAGGAGTTCGGATTATTTTACAAGTTTTTATTAGTTAGTTTGTTAGTTAGTGGGGGACAAATCTTGCAAGCTTAATTTGACCCACTTCCCAGTGTCCGGTGGAGCTGAAATTTTGTATACAGGTATGGTTTAGATGGCAATACAATATATAAGTACATTCAGCAAAAAAGCTTGTCATTAAAACGAAGTTTTTACAAAAACTTATTTTACAAGCTTTATGGTAACTTGCCATGTTAGTTAGTTAGTGGGGGACAAATCGTGCAAGCTTAATTTGACCCACTTCCCAGTGTCCGGTGGAGCTGAAATTTTGTAAACAGGTATGGTTTAGATGGCAATACAATATATATTATACCTATTTTCTAGTTTGTAATATGTGTCCTATTTTTTATTTTTTTTTAAATTGTCGTGTGGTAAAAAGAAATAAATTATTTTTCTTTCTTTTCTTTCTATATAAGTACAGTCAGCAAAAAAGCTTGTCATGAAAACGAAGTTTTTACAAAAACTTATTTTACAAGCTTTATGGTAACTTGCCATGTTAGTTAGTTAGTGGGGGACAAATCGTGCAAGCTTAATTTGACCCACTTCCCAGTGTCCGGTGGAGCTGAAATTTTGTAAACAGGTATGGTTTAGATGGCAATACAAAATATAAGTACAGTCAGCAAAAAAGCTTGTCATGAAAATGAAACTTTTACTAAATTTCATTGAAACCGTGATTTCTCTATAGACGTAGTAAACATTGCAGAGCTACAATAACTGGGAAGCTATTGTAGCTCTGATGGGACATCTATGTCACTCTTAAGGGAGCATGTTTGAATAAAAATGGCCTAGTGTTTCGTTTTTTTTTATGAGAAGTGTATATTTTGTATTATCATCTTCCATCAACAATACCACTAGATGACGCCTTACGAACTATAGTCTGTAAAATATAGCTTGATTAGAATGACAGCTCATTCGTGCAAAGCAAAACGTTGCTTCTGCACAAGGAATAGGGTCTAATTTTCTAGCTTAAGCTATAAAAAAAAAATTCTGATGCTGTTTTTCTTGAGCTTTATTCCAATAGCTTAGATAACTTTTTGCTTTGCACGAATGAGCTGTCATTCTAATCAAGCTATATTTTACAGACTAAAAAACACAACGCAAATATGGCACAGTATGACTTTTTTTAAACGAAGAAAAAGGTCACGCATATTACCTACGATCATATGTCAAAAATGGCAGGAATCGATATGAAATAATAGCGCACTATTGACGTGCGCTCTTATTCGCTCGCCCGTTTTTTATACTCTAACTGGTTATAAAAAATTTAGACAAGTACAAGTGTGTACACGTACAAGTGTACGGCAACTTTTGGAATGGAAGCAACATTATATTTTATTTAAAAGATTGGTTTTCGTCATATCATTCAAAAGATTATGTAATGACTGTGTAGGAAAGAGTTCCTTTTCTTTAATTTAAGTGTTGACTCCATAGTAAAAAAACTTGTGCCGTAAAACTAACCTCTTAATTCTTTGTATATTTTAACATGATTTTAATTTAATTAGTGATCACGAAGATGCTAGTTTAAGTTTTGATAGACTAAAAAAACAGCTGGCCCCCAAGTACCCCAGGAGGGATTGTTACCCATACCCAGACTTTTGTTTTTAAATTTTGCTTCCAATGAAAATGCTTTTCTGAATAAAAAAATCAATAATCCTTATCAGTACTTTCTTACTTAATAATAATATTATTATATAATAATATTATAAATACGAAAGTAACTCTGTCTGTATGTTACGAAATCACGCTTAAACTACTACACCGATTTAAATGAAATTTCGTACAGAGATAGTCTAGAGCCTAAGAAAGGCTCCTTTTAATTGCGAAAAAAGGGCTGGTTAGTTGTGAGACGGGTCGATTTTTTTTCAATAATAAAAATGCATGAATGCAAATAATTAAAAATAATCTCTCTTCTATTTCAGAAATTGTTCCCTATTGAAAAAGCAACTCCAGTCATCGCTGAGAGAGGTGATGTCGTAATCTTCTCCTACCTTCTTATCCATGGGAGTACCGCTAACACCTCACAGCGTCCTCGGCGAATGCTCTTAGCTCAAATAGCGTCAGCTGATGATGTTCCCGTAGGAATGCAACCTCTAAGACCAGGACAAGGTTGGATGCTGAGAGGAATAAACGCACAAAGAGACGCGAGTATCTCTAAAAGATTTGAACAAGCCTGAACACATACATATAATACTGGTTGGAGCAAAAGTAATGGCACTATTTGGTTTAACTACAACTTTTTTCTAAATAAAAAATATGGTTTTTTATAATATATTTATTCCATTAAATTTCGCCTCATTGGGATTTGAAGATGATGTCTCTTAAATGGTGACCTCCAGAGTTGATGCACATTTAAACCCTTTTTATGGCATTTTCCATAACTTGCCGTAACACTGCGATATGTTCCTTTTCTTGATGAATGTTTCCTTTTAGGGCTAGAGTCTGTGGCTTGTTCACATACACCAGAGATTTCAAATAACCCCAAAGAAAGAAGTCTGAACAGCCCCCCTAGACAAGTGGCTTTCTATTAGCGAATTCGCCAGTCGAATAGAAAGAAAATGTATGGGATTGACATTAGCGTTTGAAATGTCACGTGACAGCTAATTTGCTAATAGAAAGCCACTTGTCTAGGGGGGCTGGTCAGATCGAGTGATCCAAAATTGTCGACGAAATTCAAACCTACGTAAAAACATTGACACGATTGAAAAATGGAAAATGAAGTATTTAGAAAAAATGGACCCGTCTCACAACCAGCTCGGATGGGACTTCTTCATTTTCCATTTTTCATCCTTAAAAATTGCTTTGTGAATGCAAAAAAGGAAAAATTTAAATAAATTGACATATATCGGTCCATGTTTATTTTTAGTGAATTTTACATTTGTTTACTACTTACACAGTTTTCATTTACAATATCAGAATAATAGGAGATGTCATATAAAAAAATATAAGTAATTTTTATAGTGCCAGTACAGTTAGGCCACCCAGTATATAGTACCTGACCTGGCGAACTATGGTTTAAGCAAGACTGTATTGTAGCAAAAATGAAAATGTTATAATCTTTATTTATTTATTTTTCTAAATAAAGCGCTCTTGAATCGTCAGTTTTGCCCTACCACCGATACAAGACCCTTTTAACGGACTAAAAGAACGGGTGCAAGAAAGTTATCAGCTTCATCTTAAGGAAAATTATGATATTTAAAAAAGAACAGACGGAAACAATTTTCGTTAGCCAGGGATTGATTCCAGCGAAAAAGTCATTCTGATAGAAGAGACGGAAGTTGACATGCGATTGAGACTATTTGCTTTTCCAGATATTTTCACTACTATCTCATTCTGTGTTTTTGTCATCCATTTGACTTCCGGCTATTATGATTTTCTAAACACACGGACTTGCTACTAGCTACTAGCTCAATGTGCTTTTATGTCGTTCGGCTGAGTTGACTCTCTTCTGACTGGGTACTCTGTTTTTATGCCGTAGCTGAATTGTCTTTCAGCGAAAAGGTCATTCTGATAGATAGGGATTTGAAGTAATGATTTTATTTTACTTTTGTAGAGTTTAATATGGGATCGAATGACAAAAAACAATTAGGTAGTTTAATAAAAAAGAAAGGATATGGGTGACCAAAAATTTATTACCTCGAGCTCCTCCGTGCTACGGAAGGCATGTTCAGCCGTTGGTCCCGGCTGCGTTTGCAGTCGTTAATACCCACCAATCCGCATTGGGCCCGCGTGGTGGGTCATGGCCCATCCCCCTTATTCATCCATAAAGAAGACCCGTGCCCTAGCAGTGGGGACGTATAATGGCTGATAAGTAATAAAAGTTGGTTTTAAAAAACCTTGTTATTTTCCCCGTGACTTGTCTTGGGAGACTTGGTACTGTAAAATAGTTATGTTATAAATTACAAACTTTTCCTGTAGTTTCGCACAAGCTAATCTCATATAAGACGTTATCATCACGTTTTAACCACGCTTAACAGAACTAAACGACTCGACTTGACGCGCCTTCACATTTTAAACGCCTTCTGAAAAATAAAGACTCCCATTGAAATAGGTATAGATTCTTAATGTGAGTATAAACTAGAGCGTTTCCGCGATCATTTCCATGTATTGTACCATTCTAGCGAATGCTTGACGCTGTGTTCGAGGTATTCACGGCAATCAAGAATTTACCTGTAACATTTCCGTCTACATATCGTTCACACTTAGTTGAATTTATTGTCTATGTCAACACCGCACTTGTGTCAGTCGTGTCACACCAAAATGTTAAACCAAAACGCTCGTTGGTGATACAAATCAGCAGGTCTACTCTAATTCAACGACAAACGAAAGCTCGTTATACCAGTCCCTCTCACTCTCCGGGGCATGACAAAATCGAGTGACATCGGCGGCGGGGCTAACGAAGTTTCGTTTTTTCATAGAATGAAAGGCCTACAGGTTGTAGCAAAACAGCGAATGCTCGATGTACAGGTAAATGCTCTAGTTTTTACTCACCTATATTAGGTTCGTTTTGTGTTTTTCATTCTTATAGCTTTTTGCTAGGTAATTCAAGCTCAACATCATAATTACTTGGTTACTCATCTAAATCACTACCTAAAGCGAAAGTCGCACACCAATCGCAGACCACTGTTCTAACGAGCTCCCAAGTTTAATACCTTAAAAACCGACCTCACAAATCCCGGTCGCAATGCCGCACAGTCTACAGGCCGCTTTACATGTTTGCCGAGAGCTCTCAGTGTTTGCTAATTACAAGCGCCGCGGGCCACAGCCGTCGAAACTACCGGCGCGTAAGCCCTAACGTATAGCTGTTGTGATACCACTATCTACACAGTCTCCTAATTAATGTTCTACGGTAAGGTCGACGCGTAAATAAATTGTACACAAAAAACCTTAACACCGTGAATGCCACAAGGCACAAGATCGAGGTCAGAAAAAAATCAGCATTATCTAAAAGAAGTGTCGACACGAAAACAGGCTCGTAGCCATAGCAACGTGAATTGTTTGACTTGTGACAGCTAACCTAGCAGCCTCTTTCTTGTGTGCTGTACTAATAAATCCATACTAATATCACTAATATTATAAACGTAAAAGTGTGTTTTTGTTCATTTGTCGGTCTTTCACGTCAAATCAGAGCAACGGATTGACGTGATTTTTGGTATTGGGATAACTTTGGATCTGGAAAATGACATAGGCTACTTCTCATCCCAAATAAACATTAGTGTAAAGCTAGTTTGACATAAAGATGAGACGTGTTCGAATGCATAAGTCTAAGAGATGGTGAAATATCCATAGAGAATCCCTGAGAAGAGATACAGTTAACATAACAGTGAATTTTCTGCAAAACGATGTAAGTGATTTGTAAAAGTGCTTCCAACTCGTTTGTTACTTTTAAAATATGGCGAACCGCACTCTTGTTCGAGGAAAACTTTTCAAATGGGGAGCGGAAAAAATTATTCCACTTCCCATCTCTCACTTGTTGCTCAATATACAGGCGACCACGCATCAAGTTAAACTCAATACCTACTCAATAATTTCTTACAAACCATAGTGTGAAGTCGGCCAAGAAAGTGGTCTACCAGTTTTGACAATAGTTCGTATTTATGTAAGTAATAATATTTTTGCATGGAAAATCAACCGTGTTGTTCCTATGACGCGCGATTGATTGTCAACCTGGGTGATAGACTACTTTCTTGGCCGACCGTACATACATACAGTGGTAAAAGCTTATAATCAGATCACTGTGGACCGCTCTTAGGGTACGCAATTTGGTAAAAAAAGGAGAGGAAGCGCCTTTTAAAGACAGTTAAAGAAACAAAACATATTGACGTTAAACGTGTCCGTTGTGGACGGGTCGAGAGTGATTCTACTATGGTACAGTCCAGGGTGCCTACCATCAACTTTATGACAGCGATTAAAAAATAGCGCGATGTAGAGTGCTCGTCAGATAAGTCTGCGCGCGGTAAAAATCGAATACTAATCTTTTCTATAACATTAGAACAAAAAATGCACTGTAACTAGCGCCAAAAATGCGCCAGGCACGTGCAGAGTTATCTGACACACACTCTAGAATAGGTTCCTAAAATTAATTGCTTTCTTTCGTACTATGACCTAAAAACTGGATTGCAAATGAATTGCTAAATGTGAATGACCGAACGATTTGTGTCCTTATTTCTTCTACCCGTCTCTTTCACTCGATTCTGTCATGTCCGGAGAGTGAGAGGGACGGGTATAACCTGCAGTTGTCGTGTTAAATCGACCGGGTTATAAGTCAAATAAGAGTTTCTGACAGCTTAGCGGCTGTGAAATGTCATTGAATGATCACTGAATCGCTGTCATTGATATTAAGCTGTCGTGGTACGAATAAGCGAAGCAGATCAGTTTAGGTCCTAAACAAAACCGCAATAAGAGTTGATGGTAAGCACCCAGGTTCATGTCAAGCTTACTCTCGACCTGTAGCTGGCGTCTAACCGTTCACTTGCAGTCTCTATCCCTGATTGTTTATGCGTTCTACTACCCTGGTTTAATACATTACCATATTATTATATTAAAAGGGTCTACGCGTTAATGGCGAGGCACCAGCCACTCGAAAAGAAGTAAAGTAGTGGTTCAACTAATTTGTCACTGAATGTACATTGTTCCAATCCCAGAATAGGTAGATTTGGATGAAATTTTATATACAACTAGACCGTGACCCGAAGTATGTTATAGGGTGCATTATGTCCAGATAGTTTTACGAGAAATGGAAGTTTAGTGTGAAGCCAAGAGCAAGCCCATTATAAATAAAAAAAAATAATTTAAAAAAACCCGTGGGCGGCCACAGTGCATAAACAGAATTATTTTCGATGGGAAACAGCTAAGTTTGATGTGCTGCCGATTGTACCCGTAACGGTTATTGCATTTGATAAGTGCTCCCGACTTCCGTTAGTGTTTTCTCGCAAAACCTCACGAACATTTCCATGAATGAGTATGATCGAGTCGTCAGCGTTAAGTAAGTCTTACGTACAACATAATATTAAAGTAATAATTTTATATAAATTAAGTTCATAGTCTTTATTGAAATAATATTAAGTTATGGAAGTATAAATCGAAAGAAGATCAGCACCCCTAGACAAGTGGCTTTTTATTAGCGAATTTGTCAGTCGAATAGAAAGAAAATGTATAGGAGTGACATTAGCGATTGAAATGTCACGTGACAGCTAATGTCATTGTCATTTTCTTTCTATTCTACTGGCAAATTCGCTAATAGAAAGCCACTTGTCTAGGGGGGCTGGTCACGCTTCATACCTACATGTTTAAATGAAAAAAAAATACATTTTGTCACTTGAATAACTGCTGCTTGGCCACTAATCGTACGCTGTTGACGTCATAACAAAAAATGATCGTAACACTGTTTTACAATCTATTCTTAATATCCTATTACTTTATTACTTTTACTTTAATATTAAAATTTTCAGCATTATTGTGTTCCGGCAGTTAGAGATAAGATAGCCAGTTCCTCAGTGATTGAGGATTCCGGGAGTAGTGCGCTTCCATCTTCAGCCTTATCACCACTTAACATCAGGTGTGATGAAGGCTAAGTGCTACCCCGTTGTGAATAAAAAAATAATAAAAAAAAAAATATTATAAAAATGTGAAAGTTTAGATGTTTGGATGTGTGAATGTTTGTTGCTCAATCACGCCAAAACGGCTGAACGGATTTGGCTGAAATTTGGGACACAGATACTTTGTAGCTTGGAGAGGAACATAGGCTACTTTTTACCCCGGAAAAATATCACTTTCCCGCGGGATATCTTGAATTAGTCTACGCGGGCGAAAAGCTGGGTAATGTATAAAACCGATTCGTTTCACAACTAGCTCCAATGAGACTCGAATCCAAAGAGTACAATTATAATAGGTTACTCGAATACACAAAAACAGCTGGATCAATTTTAAAAATTCTTAACCAGGAGCCCGATTCTCAGGCATTCGAATTTTTTCAGTGTGGTAATTCGTATGTTGAACATTTTGTTTGTGGTTTCTATTGAAAAGTTAGAACGTTCCAAACCATTTTCAAACAAACTAGGCTGTCCCAAATGTCAACAAATTCATTTTGACAGCTAAGTTCGTTTACAGTGCCACAAACTTTGCTGTGCCGGTGGTCAAAATGTGAAACTAACGTGATTTTTTTAAATGTCATTTTGCTGTCAAGTTGATGTCCAACCATAGCGCTGCTGGCGGCTGAAGTTCTTAGAAGTCAGGGCCGGTTAAATTACTACAAAAAAAAGAAAAACGTACGTAGCGCCGCTGTCACCGGCACAGAAAAGGTTGTGGCACTGTACGAACATCTATTGGTTTTTACCACTCGTAGCGTTCGACAGGTTTTCGATCGAACTTTTTCGATTGTGAAATTCTGACAATACAAAAACTGTGTTATATTTGAATTTCGAGCTTATAAATGTGAACTTTTCTCGATTACGTGAGAATCGGCCCCCTGTAGAATGCTACGTAATTCCCGAGTAACTTAAGCTCTATTTTATCCCGGTATATCCACAGGAACTGGAACCAACCACGTGGGCTAACTCGCGAGGAAGCCACTAGTAGAAAATAAATATTGGACACTACACAAATATTGTTCCAATCAAAACTAATAACCCTTTGTATTGGCAATTCCAAACAGCGACCAAACGAGTAATTACCTCATACACCCATACCCGAGGAAATGTAGACAATATTTACCCGACCGGGAATCGAACCTGGGACCTTGATTTGAACTGTCATCGTTTACGAAAACTATCAGTTGAATTGCTCATGTCGGTAAAGCAGTCAAAAGACATGAAAGAGATAGAGCGATTGTTTTCGATTACGAATACAGTTTGCCAAACCATGGCCCCACAGAACACGGAAAGATTTTTTCTCTGTGCATGGCCCGCTATTATTTCTTGGCTGCTTGACGAGATAGAAGATGGATTTGGCCAAACTCATCGTTACGGTCGTTACGGTTTATTTATCGTTGGACGACTATCGTCTCTAGCTATTCCCATTATAACGACTGTTTGTCGTCACTTTTTTTTATCGTTTAGCGAATATCGTATGTAGCCATTTCCATTGTCATACATAACAATCTTTCATCACCACAAAAAAAGTCGTAGACGACAGGTAATCATGTCGTCCTATATGTGAACACCTATTTAAATATATAAACCACGACACTTGACTACACGATTATCTGTCGTTACGACATAGTGGGCACGCACCCTATAAAACCAGTCGGCCACGGAGATTATCAAACGAAACTTTACTTTACTTTCGCTGCAACACCGTGACACACCAAGTTCTATCACAGCTTTCTCAATGCACCCAGTGTCACACACTTGCTTTCACTTTCCACTCTACACACATGTTTAGCCTACACACTGAGCATCATCAGAAGTTCACTATCAAGCCCTCCGTCGCTGAATGTCATATTCTCAACAGACCACATTCGTAAAACACTACATTCGCAAAACACGAAATTCACAAAACATATTCAGCGACGGAGCCCTACCACGCACCGCAAAAGAACGCCTAGGTAACACGTTATAGCAAGGCGCAGGTTTTTTGAGTGCTTGTCCGGCCAAGTTAAATGGTGTCCCGCCTGTCCGGTTTTCATCTGGTTTAACTCGCCGGTTATTGAATGAAAGAGATTATAGCTATTAGAAACAGCAAAAATATTTTTTTATTTTCGAAATAATGCATGAAATACTTGGTTCCGGTTTTCATCTGGTTTTTATCTTTTTGGTCTCGCCGGTTATTGAATGAGGAGATTAGTTATTAGAAACTGCTAAAATATAGCTTTTATTTTCGAATTAAGGCATGAAATACTTGGTTTTAGGGGCCCCCGTCCTTGATAGGGTAAGGAGGGGAATGGCGTTCATTTAAGGAAAACACGGTGTATTTTTTTATTATTTATTTTAAATTAAAATTAAGAAAAGTAACAAAGTCTTTAACTATCGAGTTAACAGAGTAACAATTTAACAACGAAAGCATATATCTTTGATCTACTAGTAGTAGGAAAGCGTTATTAAAAAAACATGTTTGAGAGGCATTACCCCTTTACGACTTTGGGTAATGCCGCTCAGGGCACAAGGTAGTGACGAACAAACAAGGATAGAGGCCCACTCCCCTCACACTTCACTCGACGTGGCGTATTGCTACGTTCCATTTTGAGAGAGTTACAGAGGTGAGCGCCATTATCCAGTGAGCGCTATTTCCCTGCCTCCCCTACCAGTCCAGATAAACTAGCAGGTCCGACTTTGTGGCCTCAAGACCTGGCAAACCTGGTTATAGCCGACTTACATGAATCCAATCACTGGAGCCGAAATCGATTACAAACCAGCGGTCACGTGACATTTCAATCGCTAATGTCAATCCCATACATTTGTTTTTATTACCACACTTTTATTAGCTTCACTTGTAACTAAGTCACAATGTAAGAAAATCTTGGAATTAAATTTTAACCTACTTCTAATTGTCGTATTGATTTGAAACTTTGCAAGTCTATATGAATCCGATGACAATACAATAATTTGCTACCATCGAGCTGATCTGATGATGGAGTCAAGAGGTGGGCAATAGAACTCTTCAATGGCTGCTAGGAAACCCCTCGAGTTTAGGCTCATTTCTTTTGTTCTGATAAGACCTGTTCGTTACACTTGATGGCTAGGGTCTGGATGGAGCAGGGAGGAAGCCAGTGGCACTTCTTAATGACCACTAGGAAACCCCTCGAGTTTGGCCTCCGATGTTTCGTTCTGATGAGACTTTTTAGTCGCACTTGGTGGTTAGGGTCTGATGATGGAGCAGGGAGGAAGTCAGTGGCACTTCTTAATTACCAATAGGAAACACCTCGAGTTCTGGATCATTTGTTTCGTTCTGATGAGACCTGTTCGCTATACTTGGTGGTAAGGGTCTGATGATGGAGCAGGAAGGAAGCCAGTGACACTCCTTAATGACCAATAGGGAACCACTCGAGTTTGGGCTCATTTGTTTCGTGTTGATAAGACCTATTTGTTACACTTGGTGGTGAGGGTCTGATGATGGAGCTGGGAGAAAGCCAGTGAAACTCCTTAATGGCCTCAAGAAAACCCCTCGTTTTGGGCTCATTTGTTTCGTTCTGATGAGACCTATTCGCTTCACTTGGTGGTGAGGTGAGAATCTGATGATGAAGCATGGAGGAAGTCAGTGGCACTCCTTAATGACCACTAGGAAATCCCTTGAGTTTGGGCTCATTTGTTTCGTTCTGATGAGACCTATTCGCTACACTTGGTGGTGAGGGTCTGATGATGGAGTAAGGAGAAAGTAAGGGTTCGGCTCGCGCATCTGGTAACTAATAGACTCCACTTGAATTTGTAAAACTAATTACATACAATCACGCCTTTGAGTTATAATGTTTACGGGGTGAGCAGACACATGAATGGACTGTGAAAACGATTATCAACCACCCATAGCTTGCCATTTATTAAACTGAAAAGTAAAAAATAAATATGTAGTTTAAAAAACTAAAAAACACACTTATAGGAACAGACTAAAAAGTACAAAATAACCGTCTATTCAGTAAGTAACTGAAATTAAAAAGCGTGGTGCGCCCTTTGCAAAGCATGCATTCAAGTACCTACTTAATATTGACAACGCGCACCACGCTTTTTAATTTCAGTTACTTACTGAATAGACGGTTATTTTGTACTTTTTAGTCTGTTCCTATAAGTGTGTTTTTTAGTTTTTTAAACTACATATTTTATTCTACTGCCGATAACGATAACAGTGCCCGTAGTGTAAGTTTTTATGTCAAAAAACGCAAACTAATAGGTCTTTACCTATGAAATTGCCGTTTTGTATGGAGATTTCTGTAATTATTTTTTTTCCATACTAACGTTTTTGTTATTATTTAACGACTAATATTAAGTAAATTTACAAAATTTTACACACGTATTTATGGACATTTTAACTACTAAATGACACATTCGTTAAGAGAAAAAAAATATTTTTCACTAAGTTACTACTAATAAAGTACGAAATTCTGGAAACAAAAATAGTCGTAACTTTCGGAATAAGTTTTTTCTATGTAAATAATCAAATATCGTGGTTATTAAATTATCAAAAGTTGCTCGATACGGTCTTAATGTAACGCAATATTCAAGATATTATATATTTCTAATATTATAAAAGTTGTTAGGTTTTATGTACAAAAGAAAAAAACGGCAATTTCATATGTAAAGACCTATTATTTCGAATGCGTATTTATGTCAATTTGTATGAAAACTGTATTAGCGCCTCTAGCGGCGAGTAGCGCGCTTATATAGTTTTCATACAAATTGACATTAATACGCATTCGAAATAGTTTGCGTTTGCTTGACATAAAAACTTACACTAGGGGTACAGATAGCCATTTATCTGGGTCCTCTGCGCTGGCTTCGTGCAAACGTTTTGACATGCCAATCCAGCGTGGCCTAACATCAGCCCTAACTTTGCCTGCACCTATAAAATACAAATGAGGAAAGGCAGACCCCTCTCAAAGTTACTCGTTAACAAGCACCTTAAAAATACGAATCAGTCAAGAGGGCTCTCATTCGCGACGAGCGCGTTAATCTTGGATCAGATGCCGGAGGCAAGGGGAAGGAAGGATTAGGGAAAAATTACTGACTCCCTCGAGTCCCTGACTTGAGTGAATTAAAGTTCACCTGAATATGGCAAAGTATTTACTGCAGTTCACCTGGTTGGAGAATATACCAGTACCCGTAGTGTAAGTTTTTATGTCAAAAAACGCAAACTATTTCGAATGCGTATTAATGTCAATTTGTATGAAAACTGTATAAGCGCCTCTAGCGGCGAGTAGCGCGCTTATATAGTTTTCATACAAATTGACATTAATACGCATTCGAAATAGTTTGCGTTTGCTTGACATAAAAACTTACACTAGGGGTACTGATGGTGATGGACAAAAATTGTGTAAGCATTTTTCATATAAATTGAAAAATAGTTTATTTAGAAAAAAAATATCCGTTCCTACTAATCTTCAGCTAAACATTTAACGTCGTGATTTTATATTATTTTTATGCACTCACAATGCAATTTTGTAAGTATAGGAAAAATGTGTGATAGTAAAAAACCCCGCCTGAAAGCTACTTATGTGGCTCGTGGTTTTTTACTATCACATATTTTTCCTATATTTAACGTCGTATTCTAAGAAAAGGAGCGTAATTGCAAAACAGGAGAAGCTGTTTTGGTTTATATAAAAATCTGATAAAGGTATTGATAATGTTTTATTTCAATAGCACGTATTAGCATTATACTGTTCTTTGCATAAAACATGTTTTTGGTAAGCTATACTAAGGTAAAAGCTCCTATTACGGATGTAAATAGCAACATTTGAAAGTAAGAATCAAAAATAAGCATGTAAGCATCAAGTTAGGCATAAAAAAATTCTTCTGTAAAAAATGGAGATTAAATTTTATATTTCTTAAGACACTTTGTTTTATATTAAGGAAATAAAAATAAAAAAATAATATTTTAGTACCCAAGTCGATTTTCCCTATTACGGAGGTATGGTTAAGGTAAAGATAAAGATAAAGATAAGATAAAAATATTCTTTATTCACTTAAACATAATAAATATGTACTTATGAATCGTCAATATTTTCCTACCACCCATTCAAGACTTTTTTAACTGACAAGAAGAATGGGCGCAAGAAACTTGCCAGCGTTTCTTAGTTAGGTAACGACATTTACAAAAAAAAAAACATATCGTTACTAATACAACAATTGCTTAGTATAAAAATACATCATATTAAACAGTGATTATGTTATGTGTTACATCATGACCATGCATTGCGGTCATTCAAATAATCGTCTACTTTATAGTATCCTTTGCTCATCAGCGACTCTTTAATGTAACATTTAAATTTATGCAATGGTAGTTCAATTATATGCTGTGGAACTTTATTAAAAAAGGCTATGCTTTTCCCCAGAAATGAGGCTCTGGATTTTTCTAGCCTAAACTTGGGAACGACAAGTTTATCTTTATTTCTTGTGTTAAAGCGATGAATATCGCTCTGCTTTACAAATGTATTATAATACTTTTTCACATAAATTATATTTTCATAGATGTAATGTCCTGCAACAGTTAAAATGTTTATTTCTTTAAATAGATCTCTTAAAGAATCTCTCGATCTGAGGTTGTAAATGGCGCGAATAGCCCTTTTTTGGAGCACGAATATACTTTGGATGTTAGCGGCTGAGCCCCACAACAAAAGGCCGTAGGACATAACACTATGAAAATAACTAAAATAGACTATTCTAGCCGTTTCAATATCGGTTAAGAGCCTTATTTTCTTAACTGCGAATGCAGCCAAGAAAATAAGGCTCTTAACCGATATTGAAACGGCAATTACGGAGGTACCTACTACCAGCTCCTAATACGGAGGGTAGGCTAGTTAATGTATTGTGGTTCCGTACGATAAATTCTATCCCTTCTAACAAATTAGAAATGCGAAAGTGACAACGCTTAAGATTTTTTTTTTTTAACGTTCAAGTACGAGTCATAAGCTGTTGACTCGAGTGTGAACTGTGAACACAGTGAAATTTTTACTGCAATACGGGTTTGAGCTCGGAATGGTGACTGGCACTGTATTTGTGGACCTTTCAGCGGCCTACGATACAGTGAATCTAAAACGGCTTTTGTGGAAGGTGGAGACTATGACTAGAGATTATAAGTTCGTATTGATACTCCGAGAACTCCTCCACAATCGCCGTTTTCAAGTGCACCTCTTGACGGAAAAGAGTCGTTGGAGACTACAAAAGAACGGTTTGCCGCAGGGTAGCGTGCTGGCACCGTTACTTTTCAACATATACACTAACGATCAACCGTCCAGCCCTAACACGTCCCGTTTTCTTTACGCTGACGATCTAGCGCTAACATCCCAGGCCACAAGTTTCGAGGAGGTAGAGGCTAATCTCACCGCAGCTCTTAGTAATTTGAGCTGCTACTATGAAGAGAACTTCCTAAAGCCGAATCCCTCAAAAAGTGAGACCTGCGCTTTTCACCTGCGAAATAGGCAAGCTAACCGTAAGCTCAATATCATATGGGAAGGTGTACCTATTGCTCATAACGACTCCCCAAAATACCTCGGCATTGTTCTGGACAGATCGTTAACTTTTCGGCAAAATTGTAGGAACCTCAAGAAGAAGGTTCATGCTCGCAATAATATGCTACGGTGTCTCACCTCTACTCGATGGGGAGCCGCGCCGCATGTTATGCGGACGTCTGGGTTGGCGCTAGCTTTCTCTGCAGGCGAATACGCATGCCCCGTTTGGGGCCGATCCGCTCATGCAAGGGTCGTGGATACAGCCTTAAATGAAACTTGCCGGATCATCACTGGTTGCCTAAAACCGACCCCGGTAAGTCTGCTGTACCCACTGGCTGGTATAGCGCCCCCGGACGTCCGCAGAGCAATTGCGAGCTCCTTTGAGAGAGCAAAAATGCAGGACGACCCACGGCACCCCATGTATGGACACGTTTCAGTGCCACACAGATTGAAAAGCCGAAACGACTTTTTAAAATGTGTCGATCCCTTAATAACGGACCCTGCACAGGCGAGATGCAACCTTTGGTGTAAAAAAATAACTCCACCGACGCCGTATGTTCCACTTTCCGAGAGTCTCCCTCCTGGACATGGATTGTCTTGGCCGATATGGAAGTCTTTAAATAGGCTTCGGACTCAGGTCGGCCGGAGCAAAGACAACATGTTCCGATGGGCACTCTCGGATGGCTCTAATATGGATTGTATTTGTGGTGACACTCAAACGATGTCCCATCTTATATCGTGCCCCGCATGCCCTGAAACCTGCACGCGGGAGGATTTAATGCGTGCCACGGATAGTGCCGTGAACGTGGCCAAATTCTGGACTGCAACAATATAGTGTTTGCCATCGAAACGCTAAGAAGAAGAAGACTGCAATACCTATTCCCACGGGGACGGAAATTACGCGAGTGAAACCATACCGTATTTCAAAGAGCCTAAATGGCCGGTAATACCGAATACCGGTATCCAAGCTCTAACCGCAATGCGTGGTTGTGAAATATAATCTATCCATACTTTAATAGTATAAATACGAAAGTGTGATTGTTTGTTAGTTTGACAAATTCCAAATTGGGTCCAAAAATTAGTTTTTTCTTTCTATACCGCAGAAAAAAGACACAACAAACACAAAGGCTTTTATAATAACCACAGATATAGATTTACATAGATAACGCAAGTACCGCGATTTGTATTGAAACCAAGCGTGGCGGCATTTTAACACCTACTGTGACGTCACTGCCGAAATTGTGACGGGAAATCACAACTGAAACGATTACGGGCTACTTATTGAAATTAATTATCACGCAAAGAGACATTTTCTTATGCTAATTACACGGTTAAACCCAATTAATTCACTTTGGTTGAAAGGTGCAGAAATACAGGCGCACATTGACATTGAATGATTCACTTTTACGTGACCATTGTTCAATTTGGTTGTTTCATTCAAATTGAAAGGCAAAAATGAACCGTGTATTTTCGTTATTAGTTTTTGCGGCCGTCCGGCTGCAACGGTAACGACTGTAAGTTAGCGGCCACCAACCTAGTCGGGGTTCGGACACGCGAAGTAATGCATTTACGACATCTAGTAAATTCTATATCTGTGATTATAACTAAGCAATTCAAGATAGCCAAACTCGATAATTATTTATAATTCTCTCTCAAATTATGTGTCTGTAACATTAAATCGTGTATAATGTTGTAATTGACTGACTTGCCGACTCCTCTAGAACAAAATTACAATCGCGGTCTGCGGAATAAATATCGAATGGCGCTCGCACCCCTCGACGATGATGGCCCTAACGGCGGTCGTGGCTTTTTTTCAAGCTTTTTAATAACTTGCCATGTTAATTAGTTAGTTATTGGGGGACAAATCTTGCAATATTAATTTGACCCACTTCCCAGTGTCCGATGGAGCTGAAATTTTGTATACAGGTTTGGTTAAGATGACAATACAATATTTAAGTACAGTCAGCAAAAAAGCTTGTCATGAAAATATTTTTTTTAAACTTAAAACTAATTTTTACGTTCAAATTTGCCAACACGGAATTAGGGCCTATTTCAAAACTTGAATATAGAACATTTTGTGGTCGTCCAAATTAAAAGGGACCTTGTGGCGCTCGGCACTTACGCCTTTATTGCTGTTGTTCGAATACAAAACAACGACAATAAAGACGTAAGTGTGCCGGCCGCAATAAGGTCCCTTTTGATTTGGACGACCACATTTTATGAAATTACTAGCCTTCCGCCCGCGGCTTCACCCGCGTGTACTACACGACGTTATACCGCGGGAAGGTGATATTTTTCAGGAATAAAAAGTAGCCTATGTCCTTTCTCAGGCTCTAGACTATCTCTGTACCAAAATTCATTCAAATCGGTTCAGTAGTTTAGGTGTGATTGTGTAACACACAGACAGACAGAGACGCATTTATAATATAAAAAACTAAGGATAAGATTATTAGACTGAACTATGCCTAAATTAAAGTAGAATCCAAAATGCAATGAAAGAAAAACACCCTTATGAACATGGGCAGTTTTCTTGGGATAGGTACAACGATAATATATGACTTTGTAAGTACAATAATCTCAGAACTTTGACCTTTACCCATGTAGGAGCGGAGCATTTGAGACGTCTTTGCAAATCAAACATGAAGGTCATATAGGTCTCCTATTGTGCCACGAAATTGCTATACCGTAATATCAACAACACTTACAATGGCTTAGGTATTTTCTTTAGAGTATTTGGTAAATTATACAACCAATATACCTACCTACCACAAGAAATTCCTTTGAGCCTTGAGATGGTTGGAAATTATATTTATTCAACTCTTTCATGTTAGCGCTTGCGTTTTCTATTAAAATCTCGTATGTAAATGATTGCATTTGGCAAATGTGAATGTACCTATAAAGTTGCATTTCCAGTTCGTGTTCTAATTTTAATAAGTACTTAAGTACTTACTTATTTAAATTATTCCCTTTTTGCATTCACAATGCAACTTTTATTATAAACAAATTGAAAATGAAGTAAGTATTTAGAAAAAGGTACTGTTGCAGTGTTGCCAGTTGTAGCTACCTAAGTATGCGACCACTAGAAAAAAATCTTTCCGTGTTCTGTGTATACGACATTTAGAAAGTCATAAATTTTTGAAAAGAGGTAATTTTGAGATTTGTACGTTTGTGAAGATCAGTACGTTTTGATATTCATGATATTAAACATGATACTAGACGGTAAGGTGAAAACACAGCTTAGCACCGCGAAGCTCCGCCTCCGCTTTTGTGGAACGCAATGATCCTATGTCCGACCATTGCAAAAATTACTAATCTTCCTCAAACTTATTTAGCAATCTTTATAATAATACCCTTTGACCATTTGAACTATCCAAAGTCTCATAATCCAATTAGATGGGCCTGTTTATTACGCGACTATTTTCAGAAAACATCAAACTCAAAAGCCATAGGCATAAAGGCTAAAATAACACGCGGGCACTAGTGCACAGCGGTGCGAGTAAACAGAATTGGCAAATATCTACATCCATTCGCAGCGCATATTGCAGATGACACTGAGCGGCAGTTGCACGAATTTGCAGAATAGCTCCGAATGCGATGAGTTGCGTTCTAGTCAATAAGTAGGTACATCTGGGTGCCTACCATCAACTAACTAGGCATAAGCACAGTAAATACCTATATATGCTATGCTATCATCATCATCATCATCAGCCATTTAATGTCCCCACTGCTGGGGCACTGGCCTTCCTTATGGATGAATAAGGAGAATGAGCCATGACCCACCACGCGGGCTCAGTGCGGATTGGTGGGTATTAACGACTGCAAGTGCAGCCGGGACCAACGGCTTAACGTGCCTTCCGAAGCACGGAGGAGCTCGAGATGAAAAGTTTTTGGTCACCCATCCCGTGACCGACCATTGCGAACGTTGCTTAACCTCAACGATCGCAGGCCAAGCGCGCTATCCACTGCGCCACGGGCTCCTCTTATTGCTATGTTTTAGCTATAAAAAAACGATTCAAAACTGTTGCGTTCCAGAAAAGGAATTTATAATACAACGTAGTACTTATAAATTCCTTGGTTCCAGAATAGGTTCCTAAAATCAATTACTTTATTTCGTACCATGACCTTCTAAAAACTGAATCGCAAATGAATTGCTAAATGTGAATGAACGAACGATTTATGTCCTTATTTCTTCTACCCGTCTCTTTCACTCGATCTGTCATGTGTGTCTCCCGGAGAGTGAAAGGGGCGGGCATAAGCTGCAGGTGTTAAATTAGCTCGACCGAGTTCTAAGGGTTCTAAGTCAAATAAGAGTTCATGACAGCTAAGCGGCTGTAAAATGTCGCTGAATCGCTTGTCATTGACGCAATAGAGTTTCGATCGCAATTAAGCTGTCGTGGTACGTTTAGGTCCTAAACAAAACCGTAATAAGAGTTGATGGTAGGCACCCTGTACTCATTATAAATTCGAAAGCAACTTCGCCTTCTCTTATGTTTTCATCAAAGGCGTTGTTCTAATACCTAGAATTGCATTGCGCACGTTGTAGTACCAAACATTGTAGTCCCGTGACGGCTTCGCGTGAATGCCAATTGACTGACAGACAACGCACAGCCGAAGCTACTAGGTGCAAGAAGCTGAGGCATGTATGTTTCTTGGAGGTTGTAAGGGAGCACTAAGAGAGGATTTTTGTAAATTCCGCCTCTAAGTGGGTAAAAAAGGGGATAAAGTATGTATGAAACTTTTTATTTCTTCAATGGATTTAGTTGAATCTTTGTGTATAGATTCCTCAAGTGACTTTAGTGAGCACTGAAAAAGGATTTCTAAAAATTCCCCCTCGAAAGGAGTAAAAGACCCCTCTTTCGAACCCCCGTCCGAGTATGAATCCAACTTTTTATTTCTTCAATGGATCCCTTGAAACTTTGTACATAGGTTCTTCAATGACGTAAGTGAGGATTTTTGTATTTTATCCTCACCACTCTATAAGGGGTATAAAGGGGATGATGAATAAACTCAAAAAGTACTAGACGATTTTGAAAATATTTTCACCTAAATGTGAGACAGACTAAAAATGCAGCCGGGACCAACGGCTTAACGTGCCTTCCGAAGCACGGAGGAGCTCGAGATGAAAAGTTTTTAGACACGCATCCCATGACCATTTCTTGCCCGTGGTACAGTTGGATAGTACGGTTACCGGACCACGGTTAAAATAAATTAACTGTCGTTCGGCTGACCGGACTACGTGTACTTTTTATTAACAGTGGTCCGGTAACCGTACCACGGAAAACACTTTTTGCCTGTGGTACAGTTTGATAGTCCAGTTAGCGGACTAAGGTTAAAATAAATTAACCATCATCCGGCTGACCAGACTGCGCTTTTTTTTATTAACAGTGGTCCGGTTTAACCGAACCTCGAATTAGCTAACCATACACGCACGGATTTACCCGCTAGGCACGACTCAGGTCGGATCCGTGATTTCGCTAAACACGTCTCCGGGTATCAATTCTGCCCCCTCATTTACAAATCGTCGGAAACGGAATCGGATTCGAATTCTGTGCTTTGTCTTTGTCTATTCTATAGTGAGTGAGAGAGACAGGGCATACATTCCGCTGTTGGGAGCGTTTCCGACGGTTCGTGAATCAGGGGGCTGATCATAGTTCCATCCTAATACGGCTGTCTGTAAGTATATCTGTCAAAGCAAAAACTCGCGCAACTGAGGTGCAATCTGGCGGGCACATTGTCGCTATGCACACACGCACAGTTGCATTTCTTGCCCGTGGCACAGGGTAAAAAAACTACTCCGTATTACAAAGAAACATCTTCATAGAACGGTGCGAAATAATTACACTACTACAAGCTATACAAAATAAAAATTATAAAAAGAAACTTACTAGAGTAAGTAATTTGTAAATAAATATTTCATAATACCTAATAAAAGCTAACAATTTTAACTTCTTGTGACAACGTTACCAAAATTTTGCACACTCTAAATAGATAATTATCTCTCTGGTAGTTATTTACTCCGGTGCCCGTGGTACGGTTGGATAGTACGGTTAGAATTTAACCGTGGTCCGAACGGACCACTGTTAATAAAAAACGCGTAGTCCGGTCAGCCAACGACGGTTTATTTATTTTAACCGTGATCCGGTAACCGTACTATCCAACTGTACCACGGGCAAGGATGATCGCGTAATCACGTTATGTTATAGCAACGCCTGTAACCACTATAACTTGACATGAAAAATAAGTTTTTAGTAAAAATTTAATTTTATGAATTAAGCTTTTTTGCTGACTGTACTTTAATATTGTATTGTCATCTGAACCAAACCAGTATACAAACTAAATTACATGGCAAGTTAATAAGTTTTTAGTCAAAATTTCATTTTTATGACAAGCTTTTTTGCTGACTGTACTTTAACATTGTATTGTCATCTAAACCAAACCTGTATACAAAATTTCAGCTCCATCGGACACTAGGAAGTGGGTCAAATTAAAGTTGCAAGATTTGTCCCCCACTAACAAACAATTTAACTAACATGGCAAGTTAATAAAAAGCTTGTAACTAAGCATTGCGATAGTTTGTTTATACCAATTTTTTGTTTTGTGCTTTCTTGTTTGTACGCAAATTTTGCAAACAATTTTATACTAGCTTCCCGATAAGCTAGAGACTTGAAACTTTGAACATAGGTCAAAACTGGATAAAAATGCAATATTACGGTGTCATTGAGCTGATTTCATGGTTGAACCGGAAGAACGCCACAGGAACATTATGATGAAACCGTGCTACCCCATCGTGTTTGGGCTCGTTAGAATTGTCTTGACACGTACTCTGACGGGAGACAAGGTTCATGGTCTGATGATGAAGCCGGAAGGCCATGCCATAGGAACTCAATATTGAAACCATGCAACCCCATCGAGTTTGGGCTCGTTTGAATCGTCTTGACGAGTAGGTACTCTATTGGAAAATATTTCTAGTCTGTTTTAAAAACGTGGTTTATAAAAAATATTTTTTTAAAAGAAGAGGAAGATTTTTCTAAAATTTTTTTTTTTATCCACTAATATCAGGTGTTATGAAGCACAAACTTATCCTTCATAACACCTGATGCTAAGTGATGATAAGGCTGAAGTTGAAAGCGCACTACTCTCGGTATCCTTAATTACTGAAGAAATGGCTATTTACAATACTGAAAACATCGTTGTTATAGCGTGACTTAGATAGTTGATGGTAGCTAGCCAGGCGGATTTTGAACAAGTGTCTATACCTATACCACCAACCAAACCGAATATATTATGTAACCCCACTGGGAATCGAACCTGGGACCTGTTGGTTTGATACCGGTGATGTGTACCAGTACGCCACAGAGGCGGTTAAAAGGTTTAGTTGCGATAGATTAGTCCACGCAGAAGGACATTAACTACTTTTTAAGGTTCCGTACCCAAAGGGTAAAAACGGTACCCTATAGACCCCAACCCCTAAAACTCCACGGGTGTCCGTCTGTATGTCTGTCTGTCACCAGGCTGTATCTCATGAACCGTGATAGCTAGACAGTTGAAATTTTCACAGATATGATGTAAGTAGTTCTGTTGCCCCTATAACAATAATTACTAAACACAGAATAAAATAAATACTTATACTTATGTGGGGCTCCCATACTACAAACGTGGTTTCTTTGCCGTTTTTTTTTACCGTTTTTGGTACGGACCCCTTCGTGCGCGATTCCGACTCGCATTTGGCCAGTTTTGTGGTATAAATTTAACTTGTGGATGAAATATTGTGTTTTATTATTATGAAACGTTTTTTACGTTCCTGAGAGACCACGCACAGTAATTAGTGCAGTACTATTTCAATATTTGCTTTTATTATTTCTGTTAATGAAAGATAAACATCAGTGATTCACCAATTGAATCAAAATACCATGTACGTACAATGTCATTTTAGTATTATCAAAACAAACGTGTGGAGAGAGCATTGGACCGGATTTCCAGGGCTACAGGTTCGAACCCCGTCCAAAAATCAACTATGGAGCTGTGTGGTATTTTAAGAAAAAAAACAACGAGTTGCACACCAGGATTGCCGGCAGAGGTGAAAAGGGCTCCCTAGACTTTTTCACAAACAAAAGGAATTCGACAAAAAAAATACGGACTGGATTTAAACCGAGGTCTTGGCTTTAATGCCGCCGCACCCGTTTTCTAACCTGAGCATTTACAACTTTGGAAACGGTGGCGAAATTGGCCTTCGTATTCTAATGACATTGTAACAGATTTTCGATTCACCTGTCCGTCTTAGCCTTATTGTATTGTTGTTGAGTGGAACATATCGTTGTGATTGTTAAGTTAACAAGTGTTTATTTTTAATTCGCATGTGTTGTTTTGTTGCCGTTGTATAATAGCGACTAATGTTGTGTTTGCAATATGTTGCCGCGTGCGGCGGCGCTAGTCCCAATAAAGGAGCGAGCCCAAAAAAAAAAAATCTATCGAATTTTTGATCTGACGGTGGTCACGTGTCCTGACGCAAGTTTAACATTTTTTACCCATCACAAAAAGTGCACATAGCCGCTAAAGAAGTTTTCACTTCAAAAAATATATGCTTACCATTACTTCACACCAGAATAAATACTTAAAATAATATTGAGGATCCGATGGCGGTCTTTGAGGTTAAGCAACTTTCACAATGGTCTGCCATGGAATGGGTAACCAAAAGCTTTTCATCTCGAGCTCCTGCTTCGGAAGTCACGTCAAACCGTTGTGTCCCACCAACCGGAATTGTGGTGGGTCATACATAGCCCATTCTCCTTATATATCCATCTTTAAGGGAGACCAGTGCCCCAGCAGTGAGGACAGTAAATAGCTGATGATGGTGATGATGATGATATTGTTTCCTCCGATAAGATCTCGGACCCATTGGACCTCCAATTTCACCATCATCTACTAGAGTACCTATCCATTCAACCCTCTTTCAAAAACCATGTACGGTTGGCCGTTGGACCCCATTTTGTCTTTTATTTCTCATTTCTTTTAGAACGGATCCATAACACCTAGACATACAACTATATTATAAACGTAAACAAATGTTCCCCAATCATAACAAAATACAAAACTGTTACAAAATCCAAAGTTTCAGTCTCGATGCGAAGTTTTCCGAGCAAGAAAAGGATATTTCTAATAATTAATTACTTATTCATTTCTCTACTGAAAGTTTAACGGAGAACGACAGTACGTCGCCTCTTTTATCAATAAGTCAATAAACTCGAGACAAATGAGAATTATATACCTAAGGATGTTGCATTTTTAGGAATCCGTAGCCGAATGGCAAAAAACGGAACCCTTATAGATTCGTCATGTCTGTCTGTCTATCTGTCCGTCCGTCCGTATGTCACAGCCACTTTACACAGTTGATACTTGGTAGGTAGATGTATTCCGTAAACCGCTTTACGACTTTAATACAAAAATAAAAAATAAAAACAAATTAAGGGGGGCTCCCCATACATGGAACTGAAACTGAAAAATATTTTTTAATCAAACATATTCGTGTGGGATGTCTATAGGTAAGTAGGTCTTTATTTTTCAAATTATTTTTTCTGAAACTCAATATTTTGAAAGATAAAGCCTTCCAAAGTGGTAAAATGTGTGTGTCCCCCCCCCCCCCTGCCCTCTAACTTTTGAAATAAAAGAGTAAAAAATCTAGAAAGAATATATGCTGTAGATCTTAATTAAAACTTTCAACAAAAATTGGTTTGAACGATATTTAGTAAGTACTTTTTGAGATATAACACATTTTCAAAAACCGCAAATGTTACTTTGTCATTCATACAAACACTATGAAATAGAAATTTTGATTTTGCTGACGAAAAATTATGGTGGAATTTTGGCATGGTATAGGCAATCGGTACGTTAGGTGTGTACGGAACGGGCGAGTCCAACTCGCACTTGGCCGATTTCTTTATAAGCCGGGACCAATGACTTGACGTGCCTTCCGAAGCAAGGAGGAGCTCGAGATGAAAGTTTTTGGTCACCCATCCCGTGACCGACCAATCGAGCATTGCTGGCATTGCTAAAGTTCCTTAACTTCAACGATCGCAGGCCGAGCGCGCCCACCACTGGGCCACGGGTTAGTTACACACACTCACACACTGCGTCCAAGTTAAATTATTTTTACTTTTCGTAAAATGTAATTTTTATTATGGAAAATGAAGAATTAGAAAAAATCGTCCCGTCTCACATCTAGCTTCGATGGGGCTCGAACCCCCGACCTTTCACTGTTCGGACGAATGCTCTAACTTGGCTACGGAGTCGTTAGGAGAAGCCTCGAATGTATCCAATACTTCTTCGAGTCCGATTGGAGCAATTTGTGCGACGGGTCGATGTTTTCTAATATTTCATATTAAATGTCCAAGTTAAATACAGAAAATAACTCATTGAAAGTTTATATTAATTAAAATATAGTATTTATACTAACAAAGTTCCAAGTTTTCACTATCCCTACGTACTTTACAAGTAAACATAATATAAAATTTACATGCTCACATGTAAATTTAACGCTAAGTATCTCATCATCGTTATGGAATTAAACTTATTTTAAGTTTAACTACATAAGTAAAGGTACAGACCGCATACTTCCTTACGCATTGAAATTTCGACACCAATGACTTCAAAAGTAGCTAACGACATTAATATTTACTAGCGACACGAAAGACTGAAGCAGAACCGCGCTTATTGCTCAAGAAATAAAGTTCACTAAGACCATATATTAAGGCTCGCCTAACATAGTTATGTAGAACTCGGATCTTACGCGAAACTTTTAGTCACCGGAGGTTGGTTTCGAAACCATTGAACTGCATAATAGTAACAGCAACTTTGTGATGTGAAAGTCGCCCTAAAAGATCTTTATGGACAAAACTGCACGCTTGAGCGAGTTGACCAGGAAATATGGAATTATATTTACCCTATTTTGCCGGTAAAATAAACAATTACTGAAATCGGATTCCGGGTAGGACTACTCATAAAAGTCCCTACTATGTACAATCATGAACCGGGATAGTTGAGCCACTTGTCAGCATTCTAAATTTAGCCATTTAATGCAAACTTGTATAAACCGTATGCCTTAAACTTTGTTCAATGTAGCATGGGTCCTATGACAGCTCATTCGTTCAAAGCAAAATGTTATTTCTGAACAAGGAATAGAATATTATTTTCTATCATAAGCTGCATAAAAAATATCTAAGGCTGCCTGTCCATTGATGTGAAGCAATGATTGCCTAAAATCTCAGCGCGCAGATTTTATGAAATCCTGTTGGTTAATATGACGTTGAGTTGACGAATAAGTCTTATTTTGAGATAAGTACATATTTATTTGTAAAGACTAGATACTGACCTTGCGGCAGATGTTGGGCAGATTTCATTCCATTTATATTTGGTGGTTTTGTACACAAAAACCAGCACGTATCAGTATTAGTTAAATCATTCCAGTGTTGTGCCTATACATTGTAACTTAGTTTAATTTTGACTCAACTGTATCATTAGCTATACACCTTGTTTCTATCAGTGGAGACTTATAAATGACTCTTTGTTGCAATTTTTTTTATGTAGTAGAATGTATTTATTAGTCGATAGTCTTTATTTATTTATTTATTTTATTTGTTTGGGAAATTTACAGACATATTTTAAATAGATATGCAGTACTAACATTAATAAATAAATAAATAATATTTACTCGTTTCTCCGCTCCGCCACATCGCTCCGCGTCAATGGACAGGCAGCCTTATGTTGATTATTTCTTGACTTCGAGCAACGCCGGTCTTCCGTCCGAGACGGAAGGCCCGCGTTGCTCGAAGTTTCTTGAGTTTTATGCCGAATAGATAAAGAACTTTTTGCATTCACCCGAAGGAACTGTCATAGGACCCATGCTATATTGAACAAAGTATAGTTAAATTTAGTACCTATGTTGACAAGTGTCTCAAGAATCACGATTCGCGATGGTACGGAATAAGTATTTTTGTCACAAACCAGCTGACGGAAACATAAAATTGTCGTGTGTCCTTGATTCAGTATTTTCGACACACGTTCCTCTTCATACCTTTTACAGCTCATGAAAAGAACGATTCACATACCAATGTGGTTTTTATGACTTTTTAATGTTCTGTATAATGAAATATACATTTACCTGATTTCGAGAAAAGTAACTTTGACACTTATAATTTAATGATTTCATGAACAAAAGTACAGTTAATCGTACATCAAGCTTAGCATCATGGACCATGGACGAGTTTCGTATAGCACGCCTGTTAGATGATTTTCCATGCAAAATAACCAATACAATATTTTTAGCTTTTATTTACGATTTTTGCCAATATTTATTGCATAAACCACCCCTGTACTATAATAGCGAAAATATTCAAATCAAATTCAAGCCGCTTCTGAGTCATCTAACAAACAGCAATACATTTTCATATGTAGGTATAGATAGAAGAAGAAGATTGTAATTTACGTGTTCATGATGCCGCGCGCGTCACACCGTGATGCGCTGAGCGCCTAATTAGCCCGGTGTATCTTGTGGCATCATTTGTCATGCGCGACGCATTTGTGTCGATGTGTCACATAGTCTTGTAATTCAAATATTCAGAGATTCGAAAACTAATTATTACACGTTTTATTCCGCATACCTATAAAGGCACACACAAAAAATCCAGGCATATCACCGTCGATCAAGAAACTAGGTGTAATTGTTGATCGAAGCATATCACCCAAAAATTTACCACGTAACCTACCTAATTTCAATACAACCATTTTAAAAGCCAGCATTCAGGAAAATGCAAAGTAGACCGGAAAGTAACATTTCCAATGTAAAGTGCAAAAGAACAATAATGAATGAGGTGTAAAAGGAAAGAGGGGATAATGAAGAGTTTATGTCATGATAATGGTGTAGGCTAGAGTGAAAACTCATCATTATCCTCTCCTTATCCAAATTCTATTTAGGATCGGTGCAATTACGTCCTTCTCTTCCACACCACTCTGTTACCCGTCATCTCCTTATTCACTCCTTTCTCATTCATAAAATATCATAACGCACAAAATTCATCCATCTTTTAGGGAGTTTCCCTTTACGTCTCCATTCATCCACATTCATGTCCATCACCTTTCTATTAACTTAAAACTTAACTTTCTAGCATATCTTCTCATAACATGTCCATACCAAGCCAAACGGTTTTTCATAAGGCAAGAGTGAAAACTAAGTATACAATACGAGTATTATGTGCATATTCAATAAGTATGTCTTAACCGATTTTTTAACCAACCACCCCACTTATTTTTATGAAGTAAACCGTGTAGGTATGTTAAAAATGACGTGTTAATAACGCTCGTCACGTCCTATGATGCGTCGCTCGGTAATTAGCTTGGTGTATCTCGCAGCGTCATTTGTCACGCGTGACGTGCTCGTATCATTGTGTCCCAAGATCTTGTAATCTTCTTCTTCTTAACGTGTCGCTGGCAAACTAAACTGTGTCAGACCAAAATAGCTACGCGAATCGCAGAACTAGTAGCCTGCATAAAGCGCTACTCGGAAATAGTATGGACTCTTTGATATAAAACTATAGGACGGTTACAGTTTGTTATAAATCTGGTAATAAGATATGTATTTCTTCATACCTTTATCTAGAACCGTATAGTTTCAGAAACACGATTTTATGATTTTGGCTCGAAGCTTTTAATTTTCGAAAATACCCCTAAAAATAAGAAATATCAAGATTATTCTTAAATGGGGATACATATACTATTGAAAATTGGTTTAATTTGTGGACACCAATAATATTTAGGATCGTATAGAAGCATTTTTTTTAAATCGCTATAGTTTTTGAATACGAAGTGATTTTGTGTTTTTTTTGCGTTATCGGCAAAATCGGTCTCGCTCACGCGCGCGTCGTTTTCTCATTGCTATCTCGCTTTAGCATAATTTTTCCGAGTATCGCCTTTGCGTGCAGCTGCAAGGACACTAAGGGCACGATATTAAACATTCCATCGTTTGAGGAGAAGCACTGCACCTACATTCCAAGTAGGAATCATCAAATAATCCCCAAGTGGACAGTCTTTGCTACGGCCGACTGTTGTCCGAAGTCTATTTAAAGACTTCCAGGTAGGCCATGGCTACCTCATGTCCAGGAAGGCTTTCAGATGGTGAGATAAACGGGGATTATGGAGGTCAGCACTCTCAGGCCACAACCTACATCTCTAGAAAACGGGCGGCATTGAAGCCAGAAGACCTCGGTTCAAATTCAGTCCTATTTTTTTTCTTTTTGTTAAATTCGTTTTTTTGTGAAAAAGTCTAGGGAGCCCTTTTCACTTCTGCCACCACTCCCGGAGTGCAACCCTTTGTTTTTTTTTTATTTCATAGTAACAAAGCTAGCCTGTCAATTATTTTCTAAATGACATTTCTTCTTCTCATTCGTGTCGATGATTTCACATTTATAATATTTAAAACAAATAATAAATCAATATCTCATAACATACACACATGTATCTGAATCCAAAATAATAGAGCAGCTTTTAAGCATTTGTGTTACGGATATCAGAAACGACCGACGGCGGTATTACAAATATAATGTTATATATTTATATCACACCCAGACACGGAACAAACACAATGCTCATCACATAAATGTTTGTCCAGGGTGGGGATCGAACCCACGACCCCTGAAATTTGTCGTGTTCAACATTAACAAATCCAAAAAATGTTCGTCAAAGTTGAGTTCGTTTCGGTGTGACAGCCAGCCCGCAAATGGGAGTTTTTGCGGCGAACATGAGCTCTTTTATTGAATTACGTGATCGTCGACAGGGTTATGGGGGGGCCGGGTATCACTTAATTGATTCTTTCTCCCTAAGAGATCATTATCGCGAAGCCTGATGATATAATCTTCGGATGGTTTTTTAGAAGTTTTTCTGACGTACCTAGGTACAAGCGAAACGTTGTTAATGTTAAACACTTATAGCACAGGAGTAAATAAACTAAGTTTTTATTTACTCCTGTGCATAAAGTCCCTATGTGTCTTTTTTTTTATATTCCGTTTCGAAATTTACTTAGTATACTGTTAAAGAAAACCAAAAAAAAATTTAAAAATGTTTTGGTAATTTCTACCCCATTTATTTTGGCCTTAACCTTTCATTGGGGTATAATGGGCATTATAATTTAATTAAACTATTGGTACCCATTTAGTCCCTATACATTCTTTTTTTTCGGACCTCCTTAATAAGCAGACTACAAAACAAAATAATAACTATATTATCCATTTTCCAGAACCTACTTTGATATTACAAGCTCTCCCAAGTTAAGATGTCATGAAATTACCAATTTAATTCAATTTATGAATATAATACACCAAAAAAACATAAAATGTGTCAAATACATTTTAAGGATATTTATTTTGTAATAGTGATGCTTTATATTATCCATACTATTATTATAAAAGTGAAAGGGTTTGTTTATTTGTGTGTTTGTTTGTCCGTCTTTCAGATCAAAACGGAGCAACGGACCGACGTGATTTTTGGTATGGAGATAGTTTAAGAGCAGGAGCACTCTCCTAAAAGTAGCCTATGCCACTGCATAGGCTACATTTCATCCTGGAAAAATATCACAATCCCGAGGGATAATGTCGTGTAGTCCACGTGGGCGGAGCCGCGGGGGAAGGCTAGTTTATACATGCTATATGCTTTTTACCACACTTTTATTAGCTTCACTTGTAACTAAGTCACAATGTAAGAAAATCTTGGAATGCGTCATGCTCGTGAACGGGTGCTGCCAGTGGGGTGGGTCTGCTCATGTCTACTTGTGTTAAAGGTGTTCGGGATATGGTTTATAATAGTATTATATTGATTTATGAGCGAGCTGGTGTGTCTCATAGTAATTTTGGTATACGTGTCTTACAGTAACAGCAATTTTTCTAATAATTGTTTTATTTATTCAAAAATTCCTTTTATTTGTTAATACTTATAAATTTGAATATACAGCGCAGCTTGCAGTTTCCTTTTCATTAATCCTATAATACAATGTGAATAAGATTAAGATTAGTGTGTCCATTAAACTATTTGATTCCTTGTTTAGTTGAAAATTGTTTACTGTTTTAGGTAATAAGCAAAATTGTACTTAATTTAAGCGGCATTCTGTATTGAAAAAAAAAAAAAAAAAAAATGAAAAATATTTATTTCGATAACAACAATATTGTAACATACGTTGGGTTGGGACCGTCTAGTGAGTATTACATGATACTTGTGCCAGACAGCCCCGCTCCTTCATAACACTAACTTACGTAAGTAGGTAGTTAAAGGTACATATACAAAATAATAAAATAGTAACTAAAAAGATCTTAAAACTACTTCTGTGTTGGTGATGCCAGTGTGTTTGTGTGCGTGTGTATATGTGTGTGTATGTGTGTGTGTGTGTGCTTGTTAGCGAGCGTGCGTGAGTTTGTCTCTCTGTGTGTGTGTGTGTGTGTGTGCATGTTTTTGTGTGAGGAAAGGTTTTAGAGAGTGTATGTTTGTGCGCATGTGCATAATTGGGTCATACGTATGGTAAGAAATGTATTTAAACGTATAAACCGTATTTAAATGTTATATTTAATGGTTGTTTATAAAAATATGTAAGTGAATTGGGTAGATACGATTACAATATTATTACAATTCTTACAAAAGATACGTAGATATAGCTTTTCATTAGATTTAAAACAACATGGGGTAGATGTATGAAATTGTTATAAAGGTAATCAAAAACATTACCTAATCGTGATTACGTTAAAAGGGATTCTGTTTGTTCAAAATTTAATGTTTTGAGCCAGTTAATTACTATGGTTTTACATTCATGGTAGGTTTTAGGATAGATATTTAATGTTTTATTTATTGAGTTATATATTTTTGCAGATCTATAATTAAATTGAATACTAGCAATATTTGTTCTAATCTTAGGGATGTGTATAATATTAGTATTTCTCCTTTTGTTTATTTTATTTATATCATAAGTTAATGTTTTATGTGTTTTAAGAATAATGTTTAAAATATATAGTTTTCTTACAGATAATAGGTTGGAAAGTGTATACAAATCCTCAGTAGGGAATAATTGCTTTTTGAAATACATAATCTTTATTAAACGTCTTTGGGCACGTTCCACCTGTAGAAAGCGGGTTTTCATGGCACCTCCCCAAACAGGGATGCAGTAGCTTATAACAGATTGAACTAGTGCAATATACACTTCATTCAGAAGATTTTTATGCGGCGGCAGCCCTTGTCTTATGATGACTGAAGGGACAATGTGTCTTAATGACTTAAACATCCACATAAGCTTTCTAATCCTCGCAGAAATCATTTCGATGTGGGGGTACCAAGATAAATTCTGATCAACAATTACTCCTAAATATTTAGTATGGTTAATTTTATCTAAGATAGGACATGTGCAATTATTTTTATCAATATCTTTACATGAATGTAATTTAATGTTGAAGTCTAATCGGGGCTGCGTGTTATTATATATACTAAAGCAGATATAGTTGGTCTTTTCCGTATTTAATGTTAACAAGTTGTTCTTTAACCAGTCGGCCACGTGAGACATACCATTTTCAGCGTTAGCTTTAACTTCATCCCAGGTACTACCAGAAAACAAAATTGCAGTATCATCAGCATACGACAGAATTTTAGCTTTTTCAAGTTTCATGTTACAGAGATCATTTATATATACTAAAAATAAGGTAGGACCCAAGACACTACCTTGAGGCACTCCATAGGAGACGGCGACATCGTTACTGAGACACTGATCTAATTTTACAGTTTGATTTCTATTCATCAGAAAGTCTTTGAAGATGGAAAGTTGAGTACCTCTGACACCAATTTTTTCAAGTTTCTGCACAAGAATAGGTATGGAAACTGTATCAAACGCCTTTTTTAAATCGATAAAGGTAGCAAGGCATTTCTCCCCCCCATCGAGATGCTTAGCTATCTGTGAAGTAAGAGATGTCACCGCATTCTCCGTGGATAAGCCTCGTCTAAACCCAAATTGTGACTCAGATATGATATTAAATGTATTTATGTAATTAATTAATCGAGCGTTTAACAATTTCTCCAAAATCTTTGAAAATACCGGTAGTACGGAAATGGGTCTATAATTACTAATGTTTTTTTTTGTCCCCCCCCTTGTACACTGGCGTGATGACCGATTTCTTAAGTGCAGTAGGGAAGACACCGGTTTTAAAGCATAAGTTAGCAAAGTATGTAACAACTGGGAGTATCTCATTTTGTACATATTTAACATACTTGCAAGTGATACTGTCCCATCCCGGGGCACTATCAGATTTAAGGTTCCTTATTATAGACTTTACTTCCTCCTCATCTGTTTCTAAGAGGACAAAAGAATGAGACACATTTGGTAAGTTAGAAATATAGTGATTTATCCTGTCATGAGACAGTATTGTGATGGAAAGTAACCTTACTATTATGTGAAGGTCACTTTTAAAATTGGACGACTCTGTATAAGTTAAAACAGGGAGAAAAAAATAGCCCTTGGCGAGTTTCTTGCCGGTTCTTCTCGCTACAAGGTCTCCTGCCGTAGGATTTGCGAACCGATGGCGTAGCTTCATTGACGTTCATAAGTGTTGTTAAACAAACCTAAATTGAATAAACGATATTGAATTTTGAATTTTGAATTCAATTTTAACCTACTTCTAATTGTCGTATTGATTTGAAACTTTGCAAGTCTATATGAATCCGATGACAATAGAATAATTTGCTACCATCGAGCTGATCTGATGACGGAGTCAAGAGGTGGGCAATAGAACTCTTCAATGGCTGCTAGGAAACCCCTCGAGTGTAGACTCATTTGTATTGTTCTGATGAGACCTATTCGCTACACTTGATGGTGAGGGTCTGATGATGGAGCAGGAAGGAAGCCAGTGGCACTCCTTAATGACCAATAGGAAACACCTGAAGTTCTGGCTCATTTGTTTCGTTCTGATGAGACCTATTCGCTACACTTGGTGGTGAGGGTCTGATGATGGAGCAGAAAGGAAGCCAGTGACACTCTTTAATGACCAATAGGAAACCCCTCGAGTTTGGGCTCATTTGTTTCGTTTTGATAAGACCTATTCGATACACTTGGTGGTGAGTGTCTGATGATGGAGCAGGAAGGAAGCCAGCGACACTCCTTAATGACCAATAGGAAACCCCTCGAGTTTGGGCTCATTTGTTTCGTTTTGATAAGACCTATTCGTTACACTTGGTGATGAGGGTCTGATGATGGAGCTGGGAGCAAGCCAGCGAAACTCCTTAATGACCACAAGAAAACCCCTCGAGTTTGGGCTCATTTGTTTCGTTCTGATAAGAACTATTCGCTACACTTGGTGGTGAGAATCTGATGATGGAGCAGGGAGGAGGCCAGTGGCACTTCTTAATGACCACTAGGAAACCCCTCGAGTTTGGGCTCATTTGTTTCGTTCAGATGAGACCTATTCGCTACCCTTGTTGGTGAGGGTCTGATGATGGAGCTGGGGGAAGGCAGTGGCACTCCTTAATGACCAATAGGAAACACCTTGAGTTTGGGCTCATTTGTTTCCTTCTCACGAGACCTATTCGCTACACTTGGTTGTCTGATGATGGAGCAGAGAGGAAGTAAGGGTTCGGCTTGCGCAACCGGTAACTAATAGACTCCACTTGAATTTGTAAAACTAAATATATTCAATCACGCCTTTGAATTATAATGTTTACGGGGTGGGCAGACACATGAATGGACTGTGAAATCCATTACCATCCATCCATGGCTTGCCATTTATTGAACTAAAAAGTAAAAAATAAATATGTAGTTCAAAAAACTAAAACAACACACTTTTATAGGAACAGACTAAAAAGTACAAAATAACCGTCTATTCAGTAACTGAAATTAAAAAGCGTGGTGCGCCCTTTGCAAAGCATGCATTTCAAGTAAGTACTTATATGACAACGCGCACAACGCTTTTTAATTTAAGTTACTGAATAGACGGTTATTTTGTACTTTTTAGTCTGTTCCTATAAAAGTGTGTTGTTTTAGTTTTTTGAACTACATATTTTTTTAGATAACTACCAGTTCAAAATACGTGCTCACGGTTAAAGAAAGTTATTAAGCATGGTCGTTTCTCTGAACTACCTAGTAAAAGAGAGAGAGCTCGTATCTGTTAATAGCCTCTCTAGACTCACAGTTAACTGTACAGAAAATGTTTGATGAATACATTAGACAACATTTTCTTCTCGTAAGTTATTATTTTAGGATAAATGCAATATTTTGAAAAAAGTAATTTAGATTATGTAGTAGCTTACTTCCACAAAAAACACAACATGTAAGATGCACCGGCCAAATAAATTGCACATGCACACCACGAAACTATGAATAGGTATCTTCTAGGCAAGCGCGATTCATCCTAGATCGCATCATCGCTTAAAGGCGTGATAGCGGGCAAGCGCTTGCCTATCAACAATAAATAAAAAAATAAAAAAAACCTGCAGCTGCAGATAGCAAGACAGCGACACACCTTGATAAGATACACTACACGTGTTTCGTCCCAACCCAGAGCATCCTCAGGAGTTGTTAGATAGTGCAAAATCCAGCAAAGAAACTACCTAGTCAAAATTGTAATAGAAAAACTACCAGCCTTGCAAGTACATTTTTCCGGAGGTGATTTTAACCCGCACTCTTAGAAATTTAGTCCAATGTTGTTAGCAGCTTAGTTTAGGCTATATTTTATCCCAAAATTCCCACGCAAACGGGTACCAAGCGGGTAGAATCGCGGGGAGAAGCTAGTTGATTGTAAAGAGATCAAAATCTATACTATCATACGTGTGAACCAATTTTCCACGGCCTTCTCGAACGCTGGTAGCGCGTTTTCTGACGATGAAACGCTGTAAAAAACCTTTAACAAAGATCTTTGTGTCTGATAATCTACACATTTATAAAAACACAATTTTGCAGCAATGCAGCTATATCATAGAACCATCTAAGTTAATAATAAACGTTTAAACATAATTATGTACAACAATAACACACAAACACAAAACTATCCGAACACACGATCCTTGTCTCAACATTCACCATTAGGCCCAAAAATTGTGGTTTTAACCCTTTTTACTAATGAAAAGTGGGTTTCATGTGAGTTAATTTCAATAAAAAATCCCTGTTAATGTGTTGTTACCACAAAATCCGGATTTTGTACGTAAATATTTGCATTTAGTGTGATTTAGTATAGAAAATTATTGAGTATTCAACAGTTAATACGAGGACCATCGTTCAAAACATTATAAAACTTTATTCATAAGTAATATAAAGATATAAAATGTTATTGATATTGTACTTACGCCAATTTTCTCATTTCCCAATGTCCTTTTATTTCCGCATTTGAATTTTCAAGAAACAACCGAACACCAAGTATTCAAATACCTATCGTATATTATGCATATCACTTTTTACCTGCAACTTTGGCGATTTGATCTCTTACTGAAGGTTCCGATACGGAAACTCATTTTTAAAGTTCTGCTGGTGACAATGCCGGTGAATGTAAATTCCCTAAGTTTCCGGTCGGATATTTCGTGGACTAAGTTAAAGGGCCGAACCCTAAACTAGTGACAAAGTGTGTTACGGCTCCACATCACCACGTCACGATACGTCATCAACGTAGAAGTCGACGTTGGATGTTCGTTTGTAACCTCAACATTTCGGACAAATAAGGCCACAATGTACATAAAAACCCAAGTTGGGAGCTCTTTGGTAGACATACATCGGAGCAAAAGGAATTAAAGGACTTAATTAAATTAAGTATTATTATTACCAAAAACATGTTTTAAACGAAGAACAGGCTGCTAATACGTGCTATTGAGATAAAACATTATTATCAACTAGCCTTCCGCCCGCGGCTTCGCCCGCGTGTACTACACGACGTTATCCCGCGGGAAGGTGATATTTTTCAGGAATAAAAAGTAGCCTATGTCCTTTCTCAGGCTCTAGACTATCTTTGTACCAAAATTCATTTAAATCGGTTCAGTAGTTTAGGCGTGATTGTGTAACACACAGACAGACATTTTCGCATTTATAATATAAGTAAGGAGTAAGGAAGTAAGGATATCATTATCAGATTGTCTTTTAAACACAAAAAAGTTTCTTTATTATATACAAACAGGGTAGCGCTTAGCCTTCATCACACCTAGTGCTGAGTGATGATAAGGCTGAAGGTGGAAGCGCACTACTCCCGGAATCCTCAATTACTGAGTAACTGGCTATCTTATCTCTAACTGCCGGAAAACAACTATGCTGAAAACATCGTTGTTATGGCGTCAGACTTAGATGAGATAAGCCAGACAGACTTTGAAGAAGCCCTACCACTATCCAAACTGAAAACAAGATGTAGGGCAGAGGTACCCTTTGTGGCCACTTTAAGGATTTTTTGACTTTTAAGCACTAAGTACTAAATGGTCTTAGGTATTTAAGACACAAACTATATCTTAAATTATAGATAATTTATCTATCTTTAAAGGTACATTTTTGAAATTTATAAAAGTAAAATAGTTTTTTTATATTACACACAATGTGTGAGAGGTGCCAAAAGTACCGGTTTTGGCCACTTATTGATAGTTAAACTTTTGTAAGTATTGCGAAAAATCAAAACCAAACCCAGGTAAAATCAATATATTCTAATGCGCTAGAAACCAGTCAATTGCAAAACAACAATTTAATTGTAAAAAACAAAGGTTTATAAAGTATTTCATCCAAAATAAATTTCTTAAAATTTTCATTCAAAACATTTTTTCAAACAGAAAATTGTATTTATTGAAAAAAAATCTTATGACATAAGAAACTCTAACGGTTGTTATTATTACCTTAAAATACCTTATTTTAATTGCCTTTATCAAAAATGGCTAAAAGTTGTTTAGAAAACTTTTAGAGCAAAAAGTGGCCAAAACCGGTACAGTGGCCAAAACCGGTACGCCTGCCCTACATGGGCAACAGCGTCGTTTAACCACTTCTAAGGTTAAAATGGCTTGCACACCGCGCTGTCACAACATACGTTTAATTCGTGCAGACTCGAATTTTGTTGCTAGCTGGTAAACGACTCTGTTGCCCATAGTACCTCCACTGGGAATCGAATCTGGGACTTTAGGGTCTGATACCGGTGGTATGTACCACTAGACCACAGAGGCGGATAAGTGGTTCTCTTGAAAATTTGCAGTTTTGCAATTACGCCCTCTTCTATAAGAGACTATAGAAGATTATGGTACTGTTTCATGCATCGTTCAGTTTGGATATGTATGTGTCGCAGGCGGGTGGTTGAATCCGGCGGATGGTTAAGTATTGCAGCATGTACCCCTCGGTCAGTCCTGTAGAACATGTGATAGGTTAGAAATTTAAGGCTTAAATTTCGTGGTTATTTTTTTTGTGACTCCGTCAACCTAATGGGAAGATAAAATAGGTTACGGAAAAAATTATCGGCCTAGGCGTTTAATTGAATGCCGGATTTTACCAGTTGGCTGCGACATATGCATCCTGAATTCATTTGAAGCGTAAGGGCGTTTGTGCACTACACTGAATTTTACCGATCCGGAAAAAAACGGATGCTTGTATTTTAATAATTTAATCATTTATAATAGTAATAATTTATTTATTTCGTGTAGGTTTAATGTTTCGAACCCTAAACTACACGAAATAAATAAATTCTATTATTTATAATAATTAATTATTAAAATACAAGCATCCGTTTTTTCTGAATTTTACCGATCCGGCGGTCCGTTTTTTTACGGACCGGCGTGGCATGAAAAACACGGATGATTGGCTTGTGCACTTGTCCGGTTTTTTACTGGCCGGGGAAGCGCAGTGATCTCTTTGAAACTACACTCTACGGACGCGTTTTAAACGAGAGGAATAATGAGTTCCTTGGAACGTCGGCAATTGCTTGCGTTAATTTATTTGCGATAACTCCTAAGATATTCATTTAAATTATATGGTGTAAAAGAGTAAAACAATGTGCATGAAATGCTTAAAGCAACTAACGTATTTAGATTGATAAGAGTTAATACTGTATCCGTTTAAATAGCTTTCCAAATTACCGCATTGTTCGTAACCATTTTTAAGAGATAATAATGGCTATAATATGCTATCCTTAAAAGATAGACATATGCTATCGCAGACTTTTTTTAGATCTATAGAAGAGAAATATCTCAACATGCATTATTTTTTTAAACCTCGAAAGGATTAGGCAGCGTTTTTGCTGAAAGCTCCCGGGCGGCTTGCCGTTTGCCGGCACTTTCGACAATTATCGTTATATTTCAACCAATTTACACAAAACTTTCATAAATTATATATTAAAACCTTCCTGTAGAATTACGCTACCTATTAGTGAAAACCGCATGAAAATCTGTTTCGTAGTTTTTAAGATTTAAGCATATATAGGGACAGACAGACAGTCATCTCGGAACGGAAAAACGCCCTAAGGGCGTTTGTGCACTACCACTGAATTTTACCGATCCGGCGGTCCGGTTTTTTACGAACCGATATGGCAGCTATGAAAAACATATGGACGCTTGTGCACCACACTGAATTTTACCGTCCGTCATTTTACTTTTCCCCATTCCGGACCGTTTTTTTCGCTCCGAGATGACGGCAATGAAAAATATATGTGCGCTTGTGCACTACACTGAATTTTACCGTCCGGAAAAAAACGGATGGTTGTATTTTAATCATTTTTTTTTTCTCTTTTTTTTTTTTTTTTGAAACTTTGTTTTTAACAAAACATGCCAGTTCCATCGAACCTTATTAACTAATTAACAATATTTTTAGTCTTACAGCTATTTATATTTAGCAGCGAGGTTGTAGAGTAACATAGCTGAACTTGAACTTGGCTTCGCTAGGATACTCTGTATAGTGCCAACATCGGCAGAATTCTGCTGCAGTACAATTATTTTAATCATAAATCACTACATATTATCAAACAAAGTCGCTTCCCGTCTGTCTGTCCCTATATATGCTTAAATCTTTAAAACTACGAAACAGACTTTCATGCGGTTTTTACTAATAGGTAGCGTGGTTCTTCATTAAGGTTTTAATATATAATTTATGAAAGTTTTGTGTAAATTGGTTGAAATATAACGATAATTGTTGAAAGTGCCGGCAAACGGCAAGCCGCCTGGGAGCTTTCAGCAAAAACGCTGCCTAATCCTTTCGAGGTTTAAAAAAATAATGCATGTTGGGATATTCCTCTTATATAGATCTAAAAAAAAAATCCGCGATAGCATATGTCTATCTTTTAAGGATAGCATATTATAGCCATTATTATCTCTTAAAAAATGGTTACGAACAATGCGGTAATTTGGAAAGCTATTTAAACGGATACAGTATTAACCCTTATCAATCTAAATACGTTAGTTGCTTTAAGCATTTCATGCACATTGTTTTACTCTTTTACACCATATAATTTAAATGAATTTCTTAGGAGTTATCGCAAATAAATTAACGCAAGCAATTGCCGACGTTCCAAGGAACTCATTATTCCTCTCGTTTAAAACGCGTCCGTAGAGTGTAGTTTCAAAGAGATCACTGCGCTGCCCCGGCCAGTAAAAAACCGGACAAGTGCACAAACAAATCATCCGTGTTTTTCATGCCACGCCGGTCCGTAAAAAAACGGACCGCCGGATCGGTAAAATTCAGTGTAGTGCACAAACGCCCTATCGGATTAAATGCATTCCGAAGCGCGGAGGAGCTGGAGATATAAAATTTTTGTTCACCCATCCCGTGACAGGCCATTGCGAAACTTGCTTGGCCACTACAATCGTCACCAAGCTCCTCTATTACTCTAATAGCTCATGGTAAAGCCCGGAGCTTGTGGCTATGCTACCGTCGGCCATTACGACACCCACGAGACTAGAGAGGATAAGTAATTTTATTTTCTACCGGCATCGACACTAATATATATCCTTTGTTATTCACACTTTTAATATAAATGTGGAAGTAACTCTGATTGTCTGATACTTTTCTTCACCTTAAACCACTTCAACAATTTTGAAGTTCAATTTGAAATTGGGCCAATTGGATAGGTAAATGCTTTTTTCTATTCCGAAAATTTGAAGATCCTCAAAGAGCGCGCTATTACCGAATTTCGAGCGAACGAAATTGCGGGCATTTACTAGTTTACTATATTAAACTCACATTTTAAGAAGTATGCTGAGAAGCTTCTAAATTAAAGAGAGTGATTACTTTCACATTTAATGACGCGACCATTTTATATTTATGTACTTAACGTATTTTTTAATTAAAAATGTGATCAAAGTCTTGTAGGAACATTTTTTTGTCAGGAGACTAATTTATTTCTTCGGAAGGTAATAATATACAGGACGTCCCAAAACTATGCCACATGGAGGGAAAGTACCTTAAATACTGCAGATATAAAAAGAGCTCATTTTTATTTGAAAAAGAAAATTAACTGCATTCAAAGAATTTTAAATAATCGCCTGTCTGAACTGGGAATCGAACCCGCTGAATGTAAAAATAAAATTTCCTTTAATTTTACTCTATCGATCGAAAGGCTTAATTTCATGCATTTATTTCTGCTAAGTAATATAGCATCTTAAATAAAAGGAAGACTACGAAATTAATCATTTTTTGGATAATAAGTTTGTACAGCGTTATGGATAGCCTTTTCTGTGACTGTCGTGCTGAAAACAACTAGGTATGTTTAACATTTCAATGTTATCACTAATGAGTGAAGATTGGAGCAATTATACTATACCTCATTTCCCTATCATGTATGATGAAGTTATGTATGACCGCCTCAATTTGTTTGAATAATTTGTTGCAGTCTATTCCACCATGTGGCATAGTCGTGGGACGCCCTCAGGGCGCTCTCAGGGCGTTCAATGACCATGCCACATGGTGGCAAAGACCGCACCAAATACTGTAGATAGTTTATTTTTAAATTATGACTTTATTTTTATTAAAAATACAATTCAAGATTCAAGATTCAAATTTGTTTATTCAATTTAGATTGTTATTTACAATACTTGTGAACGTCATAGAAGCTACGCCATCGGTTCGCAAACCCTACAGCGGGAGACCTTGGAGAAGAACCGGCAAGAAACTCCAAGGGTTGTTTTTTTCTCCCTGTTTTATTTCATACAGAGTCGTCAAATTGAAAAATGACCTTAACATGGTATGGCTAAGGTCAGTTTTCATCACAATTACACAATGGGTTATGATAAATACAGTTAAGTATAGGCGAACTAATGATCATAGCGGTGAACAATTTTCAGTTACTTAGGAACTCTACTTAAAGCTTTAATATTAGTTTAAAACAAAAGACAATTCTACTATACTGCAAGTTGCGCCATACATGTTTCAAATGTAATTCTTAATAAAATGAATAAAAACAAAAGAAAACACATTTTAAGGCAAGCAGATAAGAGCAGACCCATTCCCACTGGCAGCACCCGTTCGAACTGCATTCAAAGATTTTTAAATACTAGCATGTCCGTACCAAGAAAACGCTGCACAAACTTGTTATTTAACATTAAGTGTTAAATTTAAATAATTAAATTTTATTTAAGATGCTAGGTTACTAGAAGAAATGCTTAGGTATAATCGAGCCTTTCGATCGTGCAATAAAAAATACAAAATAAAAAATATTTTTTTTTGACATTAAGCGGGTTCGATTCCCAGTTCAGACAGGCGATTATTTAAAATTCTTCGAATGGAGTTAGTTTTCTTTTTAAAATTAAAATGAAATCTCCTTTGAGTAAAATTTTATATCTTCAGTATTTAAAGTACTTTCCATCCATGTGGCATAGTTTTGAGACGTCCTGTATATAATAATATATAATACTGAAAAACTTCTATAATTTGTATTTTCTTCGTTCAAATATTGTGCGAACCTGATATCGAGAAACGAACAAACCATCATAACTTGAACGCATAAATAATTTTCGTTAACATAAATTTTGAGCGGAATATCTCCGCTCAAGAACGGAACGGGCGAATACCGTAACTATAGTATCGAGAATAAATCAAAATCCGAATAGATGATAACAATATTGTAAACAACACTATAAAGTGGTAGGCAAAGGGATTTAAGCCGTACAGCCTTGTAGTTAAGACATTGACGAGAATTGGCACGGTAAAAAAAGTTTGTAAACGTATAAACAATTTCTACGGAGAAAACAAATCGTTCTCGATTCAATTACTGTAATGGCGGCTACAGATCGCGATGCGATTGGTGGGGGCTATGATAAACGCGGAACATTACCACGGTACGGTTACGTGGGGAATTTTAACGGGTCTCTCCGATCATCTGGGATCTTCCAACGGTTAGCGATTGATACGGAATTGATGACATCGGATTTTAACGCCATTATTTTCGCCTTGCCTTTGTTTACCTATTATTCTTTAGACAAGGTTTTCCCTGCTTCGATTAATAATTATATTTTTCTCCAACTTTTTAGCTTTACAATATTACAAATTATATTATTTGCAATTAAAATATAAGTTTTATCAATGTTATCATTTGTTTTCTTTTATTATTTTATTACCAGATATTTTCTTGAAAGGGTAAATTCAACTTATTGTAAAGTATTTACATTAGGTACTTACTTGTTGACCTATTATTACCCATGTATGTAATCTAAAACTGGTTAAACTTTCACGATTTTTTCTGAAGTCAACTAACTAACCTCCAAATTCAATAAATATTCGGAAATGCGAGTTTATTCGGTAAGCCGAAATAATTCGGTCATTAAAATGAAACCCGGTATAGTGCATACGATCCAAATCTCTATTAGAGTAATAGTCAGAGTTACCACATTATACTGTTGTAGGTACTAATTGAAACCACAAAATTAGCCACTAAAATGATATTACGGTGAAACTTAACAGTTGAGTTCAAATAAAACAACTTTTTATTGGATTGGATTTAGACGTCCCTTAATAAAATTGTACATGTTGCTTCCCGCAGTTTTACTCGCGTGGTACTGGTATCCGTTCCCGTGGGAATCCTATGTTACTCAGGAATAATGTGTCTTTCTACTGGTAAAAGAATTTTTAAAGTCGTTTCAGTAGTTTTTGAGTTTTTCATTACAAACCAACAAACATAAAATCAACTCTGTAAAATGAAATGTATGTAGGTATTTGGTTTTTACTATACTTCGTACATCTACAATGGAGTGTGATACCTGACTTCGAAAAGTGTAACACCGAATACCACGTCCCCGTAAGTTTACTAATACGAATCACTTAACAACGAATGCACGCCACCACGAAAAACTTCGCACCGAAGCCACGCGATCTCGAATAACAGAACCTCTAATTCATTGATTGAAAACGAATGCACGCCACACAATAAACATCCAATTTTTTGCAACTAAAACTTCCTATTCATTTGACAATCAACTAAATGCAACAAAAACTATTTATTCATTTGACAATCAACTAAATAAAAATTTCGAGGAAAGGAAAAAACTTATGAACCGATTTTTTATTTGAAAGGTGACGCTTCTCGTGTGGTCCCATTCAAATTTCACCAAGAACCGACGAGAAGTTCTGGAGTTATCCTGAATAATGCGTATTTAGACTTGAGTTTGCTTATATAGACGACTTCTTATTTTCATCAGAGTGGGGATCATTTTCAAAATTATTATTTTTTCGTTTTTATACTAAAGTTTATATACGTCTGACGTGATCTAATTTTCACCAAGTCAGGATCAGGAGATGAAATCCCAGGGAAATCGAGAGAAATTCTCAAATATAGGCAAGCTTTTATGCGTTCCATTTATTTTTGAAGTTAGTCTAGTATTTGCATCTGGTAGTCATCATCTCATAGTGATGAGCTGGTGATGGAAGCTACAACTCTTTAACGGTTAGGAGCTGGAGAATAATTCTTTAAGTATTGATCGTAGGACGTATGGACCGATAGTTATATTCTTTCAGGTTATTAGGGTGAGCTGCTGATGAGAGGTGAAACTTCTCAACAGTTAGGAGTTATATGATGTTTTATAAATACCATATGCACGAATGGACCTTCAGGTGTATTCTTTCAAATTATTTAGGTAGCTAAATATGGAAAGCTTAACTACGTAACGATTAGGATATTTACAACAATTTATCATAATCACCATGTAGTTTCTTAAGGCAAGCTACAAATGTAAATCGAAAAATAAAACGCTTTAAAAAAAAATTCAACCGCCTTCAAAAATAATCTTGAAACAAAAATTAACAAACACCAGAAAACGAAAAAATAATTAGAATTTTTAATTTAAAGGACGAAATTGCGTGACTTTTTCTAATTTATCTTGGTACTTACTGAACTGTTTGAAGTCGGTGCCAAGCCAAAAAGAACGAAAGAAAAAGAACGAAATATACTGAGTGAAATAACAAACATATTAAAAAACCCGGTCCCAAGCGTGTGGTGTAGGACGTATTTACCTCAAATACCTATTATACTTGGCACCGACTTCTAACAGTTCAGTAAGTACCAAGATAAGTTAGAAAAAGTCACGCATTTTCGTCCTTTGAATTAAAAAATCTTATTTTTTTTCGTTTTTTAGTGTTTGTTAATTTTTGTTTAAAGATTCTTTTTGAAGGCAGTTGAATTTTTTTTAAACGTTTTTTTATAATTTTGATTTTTTTGTGTTCATCAGTAAGTCATATTTTTATTCCAATAACATGACACTTTGAACGCCGTTTTTTGTTTTTAATTTAACGATAAACGTTTAGAAATAATCGCTTGTAAACATTGACAAACAAGATTAAAATCATGCTCGAGGAAAAACTCCGAAATACGTAAATATACGCAATTTTACACGAAAATATTTATTTTAGCTATATCCATGCTACGTTGTAGATACAAAGTATTAAGGATTTTTGAACTAGCTTTCCACCCACAGCTTTGCCCACGTCACATCGCAACATAAGCAAGACGCCGAGTATTGAAGAAATGCAGGATCAGCGAAAAGTACGAATGTAAACATCGACGCGCAAGCCTGACGTCACACACTACGTCAAGACAGAACTGAAAAATTGTATGGAAACATGAATCGCGCTAACAGAGTTTACCAGATGCGTCGCATAAATACAATTTCCAACTACTAACAGTTGGGCCGTGGTCCCCGAGCACAGACACCTAGCTCGGAGGAAGTACTTCCCTTTTCGCTGAATATATGGCGAAGCATCCTGCCTCAACAATTAAATAGTTACTATGTAACAGATAGTTCACTCCGCTAAGTCATTTAAATAAATAGCAACTCTAACTATAACGCAATAAAGTAGAATTCAGCTTGTACGGCGCAAATGACGAACGGCCACTCGTTGCATCTCTTTCTATCGCATATATTCTAGCTCTTCTGCGGACCTAATTTCTATGGATTTACACCGCCGGCGTTGCCGCCGCGTTTTCGAGCCGACACGAGGAGTGAAATAGGCCGCCCACGTGAACTACACGATCTTTTCTTGTGGGAATAAGTTTTTTTATCCACAACGTGGTAGCACTTAGCCTTCATCGCACCTAATGTGTTATGTTCTGGCTGAAGGTGGAAGCGCACTACTCCCAGAATCCTCAATCACCGAGGAACTGGCTATCTTATTAATGCTGAATACAATATGTACTGGGAATCGAACTCGAGACTTCTTGGTCTGATACCTGTGGTGTGTACCACTAGACCTCAGAGGCGGTTAAAATTATGATATATTTTTCAGATGCTAAACTTAGCCTAGATACTATTCTAAGCTATATTTTATTCTAATATCTATGTAAAATTATATACAGATCCGTTCAACCGTTTCGCCAAGACTAACAAACATAATATCCAAAACTATATTCTCAACTATATTCTATATCTGTGTCTTTCATCGATCCGTTCAACCGTTTCGCCGAGAGTAAAAACATATCCAAACTTTCACATTTTATAATATAAATAAAATTATAGAGACCTATTGTTTGATTCGATAATAATATAATATGAAATAAATAAATAAATAAATTTGAGTTCAAATCAATTCTCCTCAACTATGATGAACAAATTAAACGCTTCGTAATCCTCATGTTAAAATAATAAACACATTTATCTGAGTTGGTAAGTCTGAAAAGTCCACAGTTTCATCCTGCATTGCAGTGGAGACTGCGGGGCATTCGGATTACTTCCTACGTGCAGTGAGGACAGTAGGATATCTGTATCCATTGGAATATTCGGTCCGGCCACGACATTGCCGCGATGGCAGCCAGCAGTAGCAGTGAGCGGATTGCTCATACATTGCGCGCTTGTGACGCTGGGGCCACACTATGGGGATATGCCGATGTTCAACTTCGCTTGAATTGTTGCGAGAATTATTGCTTTAAATTTATAGCCATAGTGTGGCCGCTCGATCGCAAAAATTCTTGCGCATACTGTGGCCGCAGCATGACAGACGTAACTTATGACGCAACACGCTAGCGCCGCCACTCCGCTGGTCGCCGCCGCTCAATGTCGTGGCGAGGAGACGAGACACGTGTCGGCGCTTATTTTTTGAATTTGCGCCACCACTTGCGTCGAGTGGTCACTTAGTACTCATTTTCATGTTAAATATGAGTAAAATATGTCAAATATGAGAACTAAGCGAGCGCTCGACACGAGCAGAGTGAACGATAGTGCGGCAGCTCCATAGAAGAAGTCCAAAACGCACGCACACAAGCTAGTAGTTCAAGGACATGGCACTGTTGCGTGTTGCCGCACTCTCGTTCACTCTGACACGAGTGGCGAAATTCAAAAATAGACCCTGTAATACTAGTCATAGTCATAGTCATAAATTATTTATTCATATAGATTAAATAAAATTAATGCTTATGAATCGTCCAAAATTTTTTTACCTACCACCTGTTATGGACATCTTTTACTCATACTCATTTACATACTCATTTACGTATGGCACTTACGCAAAGTCACGAATTTAAATTCGTTCACAACGTTGTAAAAGGAATATTATTTACCTTAAAGTACATGAAAAGACCATATTTTGGCGGCAAAATATGTACCTACATCAGATAGAAGAAGAGACGCGTGCAATCAGACGCAAAAGTGTCTGATTAGCCAACCGAAATCAGCAAGCGAAATTAACCGGTATTTCGAGCAGCAATGGTTTTGTTTTGATCTTTGGTTAGAACCGATATAATTTCAATTCTGAAAAATTAACACCATACAAATATTCTTTTGATAATGTATGAGCAAAATCCGAAACTTCGTTAGCCCCACCCCTTTCACTCGATTCTGTGACTCAAGGGTGAGAGGGATGGGTATAAACAACATTTCTACCTGTACCCCTAGTGTAAGTTTTTATGTCAAGCAAACGCAAACTATTTCGATTCCGTATTTATGTCAATTTGTATGAAAACTGTATAAGCGCGCTACACGATACAGTTTTCATACAAATTGACATAAATACGGAATCGAAATAGTTTGCGTTTGCTTGACATAAAAACTTACACTAGGTGTACTGCTTCATACTACACTATGCGGCTGAGAAGTGATACGGTCGCCCGTACCCGTACATTGTTTACGTAAGTACCTATACTTACTTTTTTACAAAGTTTGAGTCGACAGCTCAATTTTCTTCCAGTGTTTCGGTCGAATGAACTAAACAACGACTTGTTAACATAGTCAATACTAAACTTTATATTTATGGATTAAAAAACTTAATATAAAATTAAGATGGTTATTAAACATTTCATAATTTCTATGAGATGAAACGTTTTTTATATGTTTGAATGACTATCGTTTTACCTGCCAGTGTATTATAATTAAATCTGTACGCCAAAACTTAAATAATTTTATTCAACAAAATACCTATTCGTACTTTGTTAAAAAAATATGTAACTATTTCATCATTTATGTTTTACTCACACACGTGAGATAGCAGACTAATTAAAGCACCCAGTGAAATAAAAAAACGAGGCCAGGTTAAGTAGTTTTTCACGGCTGAAAATGAGATTCACTTCATTAGTTTTAACGACCTCTAACCAAGTAGAAATAGAAGAGTTATGGAATACTTATATTTTTGTTTTTATATTCATAATTGCTTAGTGAAAGTGTGTTTGTTTGTTTGTCCGTCTTTCACGTCAAAACGGAGCAACGTCAGTCAGAACAGAATGGAGGAGTCAGTCAGTGCAGTAACGCAAGAATTTTATATTTATATATATATATATATATATATATATATATAGATTAAGCTCATACATATTTTATCGCTCTAACGATATGCAAATATATTCTTAAGTATAATCAGATTCATGAGTTTAGACTTAAAACATGGTTTGATACAAAAAATCTAAATGTTGTACTTAGTACGTAGTATTTTTCTATTGCGTTTTTTTTGTCCACGACGGGGTAGCACTGTCTTAGCCTTCATCAAACCTGATGTTATGTTGTGATAAGGCTGAAGGTGGAAGTACACTACTCCCGAAATCCCCAATCACTGAGTAACTGGCTATCTTATCTCTGGTTAATACGTTCCGGTGGTTGCCGGAACACAATAATGCTTGAATTGATAATGATTGAATTAGATTTAATGTTTAGATGTTTAAACTGTTGCATTGTTGTTATAGTTCCTAAACATAATAACAGTGTCTCAACGTTCATTTCTTTATTTTTTACTTTACAAAACATCTCCTATAAACTAGACAACATACTTGTGATTATTTCCACCCGTTACGTAAATACAAACGTTGAACGTCTAAAACTCGTATGGGTTCTGTAAAATTTAACTGTACCGCTTAACGTGTGGCAACTTCTGTACAAAGTTATGGCAATACATTATGGAGGTTATTCCCGGCGCTGCTATGCAACTAAAGGGCGTGGAATGTTACGTAATTTAATTGCAGCATAGTTCGAAACAGAAATAGGCTATTACTATTGCGGTTTTTAGAATATCCATAATCTTCTTCATTATAATTGCAAAGAGATTTTTTTTAAGATTATTTTTATGCATTCAAAATGCAATTCTGTAATTTTAATGTGATAGAAAAAAGCTTGAAAGAAAAATTCGACGAGTCTTGTAATACTTTCGGTAGCTTAGAGCATTGGGCCGGATTCCCAGGAGCGTGGGTTCGAATCCGGCCTGAAAGCTACTTACAGGCCTATACAGAAAAGTAATGAATTTTCATTTGTTTCTTTGTACATGCATAAACTCAATAGCTATGGGACTTTCTTTTAAAAACTCTTTCACTCGTAAAGTCAAGCTACATTATTCCTGAATTAAATTATTTTATTCCGATATTCCCACGGGGAGTACCACGCGGGTAACACGGAGTAGCTACTGATATTATTGATGCGAAATTAACTCTGTCTGCCTGTATGTTTACCATTTACAATTTAAGATAAAATTAAGGCCTTGAAAAAGAACCAGACACTGTTTGTAGCGAATATTTAAATCCGAATCCCATGTGGAGGGCGTGAGTCGAGGGTTAATATAAATAATTTCAAATAAATTACATGTTTAGTTTTTTCATCAATCTGTTTTTGCATCAACTTAAAAAAAGCTGTTGTTTTTAGGGTTCCGAACCAAAATGGTAAAAAGGAAACCCTATGGTGCGACTCAGTCTGTCTGTCTGTCACAGCTGGATATCTCAAGAATTACTAATGCTATCAACTTGAAATTTATAATAATAATATTTGCAAATAAGAGAGAAGTTTTTTATTTTATTTTTTGCAATAGGGACTGACATGGCTCTTAAAAATTCGAAGTGGGGCTTCTAGAGCATATGGGGAATCATATGAAAAAGCGTTGCTTGCACATTCTCAAAAAAAAAACATGTTTTCTCAGGCTGCATAGTTTTCGACTTTTGATGAAAAATGTAAAAAATAATACCGTCTCCTGCCCCTTATCTCCGAAGTTTGCATAGAGAACAATCTGAAAATATTTTATGTGATAGAAGTTTATGTAAGGATTACAGGATATGTGATAGAAGTTTATGTAGGTAAAAAGATGTCTTTAAATAGTAAACGTAAACGATGCTTCAAATTGAATCAACAAAGTGCTTAATCTGGAACAGTTTTTCAAGTGGTTTTGATGCGCCCGTTAGTGCAGTGGTATAGATCATACCGGGATGATGGGTTTGATCCCCAGCCGGGACAAACATTTAAGTGATGAGTTGTTGTGTTTGTTCCGTGTCTGGGTGTTATATAAATAAACATGTATATCTTTGTAAGGGTCAACGCTGCGTTATGCGGACACCCGCTAAGTCGTGGGCCACACTGAAGCGACCGCGGGCGCGGAGGCGACCTGCGGATCCGCAGGACGCGCCAACACGTACTATTCCCTCCGCCGGTCGCGCCAACCGCCGCACGCGCCAGTGTGGCCCCTCCCGTCCGTCTCAATATATTTTTTTTCCCGCTCAACGCGGACGCAAGACGCGCCGCTCACGTGTGGCCCACGACTAAGGCTCCATACAAAAGTGCTCCGTGTTGCTTACTCCCTAGGCCCACGTTAGAGCCCTTTTCCTGTAATGCTGGTTGCCGCCCACGTGCGGATCTGGTCTGCACTTGACTGCGCACTGTCGCTACGTTGCTATTTACATACCAAAACTTAAAGTACGGTCGATCAGATATTTATTTATACTTACACGTAATTTTTTTTATTATCCCGGATAATATTAGGGATTGTTCTACTCATGAAAACAAACAAGTTTTATTATGGGACCAGCGAAAAAAAAACAGCTGTTCCAACAGTTGATTTTTGCGATTTCAGTATTGGTCCCATAATAAAAGTTGTTTGTTTTCATGAGTGTGAATTACCTGACAACACCGAGGAAACAATGCCTTTGCGAAGAAAATTAATCAACATCTGATTAAATCTCAAGTTTAGTCTTAAATTAAAACAATGTTCATCAGTTCTCTAATTAATTTCTGACTGCCAACATCAAAGTGAGAGTACATTTCGCAATCCCAACTCGATTCCAAGAACCTCTGTGAAAACAACGTTCGGTATCCTCTCGAGAGAATAGGGAAAATACACTATTCCTCACCCTTCTTGATAGGAACAAGTATCTTGAACACCGGCCATTACTATTTCCTATTCAATAAGGTTCATTAACTCTTTGTGTCGAACTGAAGATTCAATTAACAGTTTACTGAAAACCATTAGGCAGTTCACACAATGCACTGCGATCATTTTAAATTTGTATGCAAGTAGGGATATCAACACAAGAAAACACGCATATGCTGAAACTGAACAAATAAGTAAGCCAACTCGAGCTTATTCAATCGTCAATCTGTATACAAAACAATACAATACAAAACCGCGAAAAGCCACTAAGTAGTATTTCGTAAATGTATAAAATCTCAGATCATATAATACTATACTAAGTAGGTATAAAATTGTTCACTATTCCGCTCCGCTAGTTTTGAGAACGCAGCCTGACTATAGTCAGTATCTCACCTCTATGCCTCAGTTCTGTTCTGTACCACTAATTAGTGCACATCATTATGCGAACCTTCTATGCGGACCCTACCTCCGTACTAATTATGGCTCGAGATTATTCTTTAAGTTTTCCCCGGGCCCCAATTAGGTGTTCGCGAAACTTTTGAATGCGACATTTTGTTCTGAGAAAGTGAAAAGTATAAAGCTGCGTACGGATTGCGTGTTCCAGGGTACGCGTAGTCGGTTACGCGAGTCCTGGAATACCATGTCCCTAAGTGCAAATACTCTTGGGAAACGCGTGACGCGCGAACTGGTTTGCTGCGCGGGAGTCGGTTTTTGGTTGCGCGTCAAAGGGGACGCGCACGCCTGGGTACGCTAGATTTGGACGGAACAATGGATAGCCACGCGTGTTCATAGAGTTTCATTGACTGGCGGGGTATGCGTAGCGCTGTGGATCGATTGACCTCGCGTTCAGGGACCGTACTCTGAGACACAAATCCGAAACTTCGGTTAGCCCCGCCCCTTTCACTCGATTCTGTCATGACTGGAGTGTGAGAGGGACGGGTACAACGAAGTTTCGGGTTTTGCGTTTCAGAGTAGGCCCACAGGTTCGCGGCGGGCGGTCAGTACAGGAGCTACGCGTATCCAATATAGGTACCCGTGGCCAACGTATCCCGACTACGCGCTCAGGAACGCGCTATCCGTACGCAGCTTCAAATCCTTTCTATTTTTGTGACAAATATATATTTTCTAACTAGATTGTACCTACAGGTTTTCCCTATATTAGAAAAAACACTTATCCTACTTCCTACCAATATTTGTAAAAGTTTAGATCTTTGGATGTATAGATGTTTGGATGTTTAGATGTTTAGATGTTTAGATGTTTAGATGTTTAGATGTTTAGATCTTTAGATCTTTAGATCTTTAGATGTTTAGATGTTTAGATGTTTAGATGTTTGGATGTTTAGATGTTTGGATGTTTAAATGTTTGGATGTTTGTTACTCAATCACGCCAAAACGGCTAAACGGATTTGGCTAAAATTTGGGACACAGATACTTTGTAGCCTGGAGAGAAACAGGCTACTTTTTATCCCCGAAAAATATCACATTCCCGCGGGATAACGTCGTGTAGTCCACGCGGGCGAAGCCGCGGGCGGAAAGCTTGTTGTTATATAAATAATTAATTGCCTTCAATATCAACTGCTCTGAAACATGTGAGATTATAATGAGTAACAACATGTTACATATTATAAAAGGAAAAGAACATGACGTTCAATCGGGTATCATAGTTATGTTAATACATACTCGTACAAGGCGCTGAACCGTATAATACATAAAAAGTAACATTAAAAATTACTTAAGGCAAACCTTGATTTTAGTTACAAAAGTTAACTATGGAAACATACCTACTATTTTTAATACATTAGGAAATGACGTTATATTTTTATTATAGTAAAACTGATATTATCAGTAAATACAATAGGGTATATTGACTGTTGTTAAAAACTAGTATAATATTATATTATCTGTGTTAAAATGTAGATATTTAATTATGACATTCAGAATTATAACATTATATTGAATAACAAATGTGAAAAAAGAAATTCAACAAGTATAACAAGCGATTATGAGCTACTTAATTGTGACTCTACCTATCCTTTCTAAAATGAAATTTTCTATGGCGAGAGTAGTGCGCTACTAGCATGTGACGTCACTGGCTTGTAGCGCTCTCCTTGTCTAATTAGAAAGTTCGATGCTCTATATCGCTGAAAATATGCAAAATATTTGAAAATAAATACCTTAGAATGTTGTGTTGCTAATTTTTCAATAAACATTAAAAAAATTCAGTTAAATACCCTATTATAGCTTTTAACCACAGATAATAACTGAAGTTATTAAAAGTAACTTACATTATATATTCATTCCGCTGTATGCCCAAGTAAAGCATAATTATTCTTGTACTGCGAAAACATTTCAAAGTTCACACAAATTAATGAAAAGGTCCTGCTAAAATGCAACACAAAATGCAATATTCACACTAGCTACAAATTTTTATTTATTACCGTAGCAGCTCGTAGCGCTCTACGGCACTCGTAGACAATGACTACGAGACTACGAGACTACGAGTAGGTGGGAAATATGAATTCATACAAAAGCGTAGTTTTATCGTGCGCCTTTTTCTAATTAAACAGAGTTAAGGATAAATCACGCTACCTAAACCGAGTCGGGTCAGAGCCGAGCGTCGTCCGTGATATTTTGTATGGAAACATTCGAGAATCAAAACAAAAATTACCGAAACTTTTTCGAAAGTTGAGACACGACACAACTTAGAAATGGATTATTCCCCGTTGTTGTTGTGCTCAAGAAGAGCATCAGGATATGGGTGTCCTGGTGCTCCTATATCAGTAGGAGTACTTAGTAGGAGCACCCGACGGCACTAGGCACAACCACAGAATAATATTTGTAGCAGAAGGCTCACTTCCGAAACAGTTACAATAAATTATCAATCTTGTCCACGCGACAATTAGGTCTAAAATAATTTGCACCCGCACGCCTGCCTAACAAATTTACCGTTCATTACAAGCGAAATTGAACCGTAGCTGTACGTAATACGCTTCTATTACTCGGAAGCGCTTAAGCCAAATTGGTTTTGGGTGGTCTTGGTTGCCGCGTAGGGTCGCCGGTCGACTCGACTGCAATGTAACGACGAAGTAAGCAGGTAAGTGGTAAAAGGAACAACAAATAGCGCAAATGATTTTTAAATACAGACAGTTTAGATTTTTTATTTTTACTTCTTTGCATTCACAATTCAATTTTTATTAATGAAAAAATTGAGAATGAAGTAGGTATGAGAAAAAGTCGTCCCTTCTCACATCACAACTAGCTCCGATGGGGCTCGAACCCACGACCTTTCACTGTCCGGGCGAATGCTCTAACCACTCAGCTACGGAGTCGCTAAAAAGTCGACCCGTCTCACAACTAGCTCCAATGGGACTCGAACCCACGCCCTTTCACTGTCCGGGCGAATACTCTAACGGCCTAGCCACGAATATGCGCGGCGGCGATGGCGACGAGTGAATTGCGCATCCGTTGGTGCGTCTCATTGACTTATTTGATTAGACGTAGCGCGCAATGATTGCGCAATTCGCTCGTCGCCGTGTCGCCGCCGCCGCCGGCCGCCGCGCATTTTCGTGGCCAGGCCGTAACGACTCCGTAGCTCAGTGGTTATTAGAGCATTCACATTTATTATATTATTCTAAGACAGAAAGTAGGTGGATATTTTGTAATTTGGTAGGAAGGTACCTATTTTAAAACTGCTACAGCTACTTCCTATAGATTCTTTTTCCCTAACAATAATTATTCGTAGGTACCTAACCTAGCTATGTAAGCATAAAAGCGAGAATCACTTTGTCAATTTTTATTTTTGTCGTAATTACCTATGCTAAGGTGGGTCGGGGGTCCTTAAATCAAATATTCGGATCATTAAGTATTACACACAAAAAAACTTAGGTACTTACCTTTCAGATTTTTTAGGAAGATGATGAAATTTTAAATCCGGTCTCTTTCTTTAATATTTAATATTACGGATTTTGCTATGGGTAAAACCATAAGGTAACACACGTGTGTTTTGGCGCGAAAGTGTGGCGAAAGTAAAATAAGTAACTTCTTTCTCGCGTGGCGTCGCATGCACAACTGAGCGGGGAGCGCGCGTGACACCCGCCTATTCTCTACCTCGCGGTAGACAGCGCGTAGTCGATTGAATTGCGGAGTGAGCCCCCCCTGGCACAACGTGCCAAAATTATCGGCACCGCGCCGGAATGCGTCCGCACGCATCCGCGTTGACACGACCGGCGTCGAATTCGGTGTCGTGTCGTGTCGGCAAATGAAGAAGCGCCCAATCACCCTCCTATTATTATGTTACTAATCTCCAGTTGGACAGACATACAAATACATATTTTATTAACGTTATATACCTTCATGGGTTCGACCTTTAATTTACCGCTAAAAGGGAAAGTTGATTACCTCAATCCACATTCATTTATCTATCACTACATAGTATAAAACAAAGTCGCTTTCTCTTTCCCTATGTCCCTTTGTATGCTTAAATCTTTGAAACTACGCAACGGATTTTGATGCGTTTTTTTTAATAGATAGAGTGATTCAAGAGGAAGGTTTATATGTACTTTTTATCCCGATATTCCCACGGGAACGGGAACCACGCGGGTGAAACCGCGGGCGGCCGCTAGTTATTTATATAAGATTACCATTTCTGGCCCTGTAGAAGTAATTTACATTTAAATAAATGAAACGGCTTAGTTGTTTTGTTACTGAAATATGTGTAACAAAGGGATATTGTTCGATTTAATTTATTGTCTTTGAACTTTTACCTATTTTTTTATTCAACGATGTGTTCATAGAATGTCTTAATAGAGAAAAATATTGTAAATAATATTAGTTCTTAACCTATTAAAATGGCGTTTAGTATTAAGAATTTCAATTAAACTTCAAAAAACGGAGGAGGTTCTCAAGTCGTCTGAATGTTTTTATTTTTTTTATGTTTGTTCCACGACATCTCCGTCTAGGGGATCGGACTGTTTATTGATATGTAAATATTTAATAGTAACATTCAAAAATATAAGATTGAAGGATAACAAAAGTAAAAAAAAAAATTTGTGTGGATTAATAAGCAAGTAATGAGCTGCTGAATTGTGAAAAACTGTGTCTCTAGCTATCTCTTTCTAAAACGAAATATTATATAGCGGGAGTATGGCGCTAAGCACATCTGCCGGCCTAGCATGAGCGGCATAAAACCATAAAACACGCAATATGATATAGCACGTCATGCTGTCTTGCTTACCCCACTAAGGTGTAGCCATGGGGTGTAGCATGGGTGTAGCTCCTCAAGCTCATGCTAGGCCGGCTGAAGTCGTCTTTGGTTAGCGCTGTCCTTGTCTAATAAGGGAGTTTGATGAGCTATCACCCAATTGCAGGAAGCTCCATTAAAGTTAATGCTTCATTAAATCTATTGCTGTCACTTTTTATTTCTTGACAACGAAAAGTGACAGCAATATACTTAATGAAGCATTAACTGTAATGGAGCTTCCTGCAAGTGGGTGTAAATCTCCGAAAATAAGGAAACTATTTGAAAATATATTATTTTGCGCCTGTGTCGTGTTTCTGATATTAATAAATCATTTTAAACAAATAAAAAATCAGACCGATATCCCCTAACGATTTTAATAATTCTTCCTAGATTTATAAGGTTTCAATTTTGTCCCATGAAAAATTTACAGTAGACGCGTCAATATCTTCTTTGACCAATTTCAATGATTCTTTTTTTATTCGAAAGAGAATAGAGTTGGAGGATAATTCTTTAAATGTCGTTGATACGTAAAGACTTTTATTTGTATTCTTAAGTAGCATATGCACGAATAGACCTTAAGTTGTATTCTTTTAAGTAATTTAGGTAAGCTGATAGTGAAAGGTTAAAAAACTGCATACTACATGCATACTACATAACTACACCGCTTTTTTAAGTTAACGACAACGTATCTAAATTAGCACTAGAAATGCAAGACAACGAAATAGTTAACATCTCAAAAGAATCTGTGAAAATATAATTAACAATTAATTTGATTAACGTCTTTTGTAATAAAAATAAGTCGCTGTTTAATAAAAAAAAACATCCAAAACTAACATGAAAAACTTAAAAAAAGATCACAACAAGAGAATGTTTTATCGAGAAAAGTAGTGTTAAAATATGCCCATAAATTATCACTACCAGACTGTTTACTATGAAACCGCTACTTTTCACAATTTGCCAAAAGTCTCTGAAGCCATTATCATTAAATTCGCATTATCTTAAATATATTGAACTCACTCCACGTAGGTATAACTTTTCCGAGAAGCTTCCCATTTATCACTTTCGTGGTTTAACTTTTGAACTGACTTCCAGGAAGTATTTCAAAAAGAAAGTTTAAGTATTCTTTAAAATTGTCATAATATAATGCCTTACAACAAGTTAATATTAATTAATTGAACGCAATTTTTAAACTTACCATACTTTTGAACAATAAACAAATTTTAATAAACTTTCAAAATTATACTGTCATTTTACATAGGTAAATAACGTTCAGTGGGCAGGCCCCCTACAAGGTGGACCGACGATCTGGTCAAGGTCGCGGGGAAGCCGCTGGATGCGGGCAGCGCAGGACCGATCGTTGTGGAGATCCTTGGGGGAGGCCTATGCCCAGCAGTGGGAGTCGTTCGGCTGACATGATGATGATGAAAATAAATAAATATTGGACACCATCACATACATTGTTCCAATACAATACCGAACTATTAGTAGGAGCACTAATATTATGACAATTGAAAATAACGACCGGTATTACTACCTACCACATACACCGAGACAAGAGGAAATATTAAAAAGTGCTTCGATATTTACCCTATCACACACCCTACAAATATTATTTAAAGCTAACGAATATTGTCGGTACGTATCTGCCGCACCGCAATGCTCGAGCGAGGGAGAGAGAGGGCGAATATTTTAGCTTGGCCAATCGCGCGGCCGTGTCAACGGCGGCTTGTCAATTACTGACGCGTAATGACGCGCCAGATGACCGTCTTGCATTTCCCCCCACATAACACAAGAACACATAATATATTATCTAATTATTAGTTTATTTTATAAGATGTTAAATCCAAGTTTAGGTTGATTTTATATGCAGTAAAATCAATGTTATACCAGACTGCCATTTGAATAAAAATCTTGTTTTAAAAATAAAAGTAACAATTTAGTGGCTTGGTACGGTACGAATCAAATATAAAAAGCATACTAAAAATACACTTTTGTTACTGTAACTAAAACCACACATCCACCGCAACTCGATACGTTTTTCTCAACAATCTCCAACAGAAAAAAAAATCTCCAAAAAAATTTACCTACATCTATAAAAACACCCCTAATTTGTGAGGAATCACCACAACCTGGCTGCAGTGACTTACCGAACCGAATTCGATAACCAACGATTGCTATCGCGGAAAAGACTTCCACCCCAGGACCTCTAGAGATAACGGCACTTTAAAAACCGGAGCGTACACCACTCGACCATGGAGGTCGTCACGGGAGTCGTTTATCCGCAAGCTGTGTACGCGCTGTATGGACATTCTATCCATACATAGGGCGTTTGTGCACTACACTGAATTTTACCGATCCGGAAAAAAACGGATGCTTGTATTTTAATAATTTAATCATTTATAATAGTAAGAATTTATTTATTTCGTGTAGTTTCAATGTTTCGAACCCTAAACTACACGAAATAAATAAATTCTATTATTTATAATAAATTATTATTAAAATACAAGCATCCGTATTTTTCCGGATCGGTAAAATTCAGTGTAGTGCACAAACGCCCATATAGTGCGACAAGCTTTTCTGTTCCGGTGATTATCTTTGAAACTAAAACAGTTTTCATACGACAGTCCATTTTGACAGCTAATTTCGTATTGCATGTGGCTCCTCAGTCACGGCTGTCACCGGAACAGAAAAGCTTGTGGCACTGTACTAATATTATAAATGTGAAAGTGTGTTTGTTTCTTTGTTTGTTCGTCTTTCATATCAAAACAAACGGATCAACATGGTTTTTATTTTATTTTTTATTTTATTTGGGGAGCTTACAGCATCATTTACAATGCATCTTATTACGTAGATACTTATAAGCTTATTACAAGCTACCGTAAATAAAAGTTTTTGGTATGGAGATAGCTTTGGAGCTGGTGAGTGACTGAGGGTACATTTTAATCCCGGAAAAATATCACATTCCCGCGGGATAAGGTCGTGTAGTCCACGCAGGAGGAGCCGCGGGCTGAAGGCTAGTTTACAATATATGGGCTGGCGAACTAGAGGCAAACAGCCGCTAACTGTTAACGTAATGGGTGCAAGGCCTATTATACCTACTCGTTCAGGAAAGCGAACGTGTAAATAACCTCGTTAGCGACCTTTAGACACGAATAATACATTTTTTTTTTTCATTTTATCTTTGACAAGTTTTCTAAGTATATTAACGCTGTCGAATCAAGTGTCACTTTAGTGAGGTGAGTAACCTCAATTATTATTTGTGTTTCATATTAAAATTGAAGGAAAAATGATCTTCCCATAATTTTTCATGAGGAGCGACTTGATAAAAGTCGAAGCAAAAACTCTTGTTTAACATACCTAATGCAAATGACAAGGAAATATAACAATATTTTAAAACTCGATGCGGTTTTGAAAATATTTTATCAAAATTAAAATCAATATTTTACGACGGTACCAGTAAACTTAATACTTAGCACTTTTAATAAAAATTAAACACATTTCTATGTTGACGTTTTATCATCATATCAGCAGAGATTATTTATTTATGAGTAAAAGTGGAGCAAAGTAACACCTACTTTTAAACTGATGCTGTCACTTTTATTCGCTTAAAAGAAGTCGGTGATAACAACAAATTTAACTTTACTTCACGTAAACGTAAACGTTATTAACGGGGTAGTAATAAAAAAAGTTGTAAGATATTTTTTTAAATAATAGCCTATGAAATAGAATTTTTCTAAAATGTTCTGATTATATTATTATGTACAGTTACATTTTGACCTCTTAAAAATCAAAGCCAAAACACATAAAGTGTACCTATAGGGACGTGTGATCGAAACCTACACAGTAGAGTAGAGGCAACGAAATAATACAATGTCTGATTTCTTACGAAATAATCTTGCACAATGCCTGATTGAACAACAATAAACCTTAATTCTAGGACAGGAAAACTCATTTTCCAAATCATTCGAACAGGAAGAAGTTAGGTCACGATTGAATACGACAGAGGCTTCCAATATTCCATGATTTATCTCAAAGTATTTTCGGTGACACCAGAAATATCGTAATAGAAAAAAATGTTAAAAAGACACGTACAAGCGTGTGATATAGATTTATAAGCCCTATCCCGCTGACATAAGATTTAAATTGGTTACTCCGTGTGAATTCTAAGTCTGCCGACATTGGTGTTTGTTTGTTTATGTACTGTGATCACGCACAATTGTGATGACCACATCTACTGTGTTCCACAGTTTATTGAATCGAAGGTTTCTCATGCAAAATTAAGTAAATTAAAACTAGTCCTACCTTATGGTAAGGGATACTGTCCGTAATCCAGGGGGGCTGAACGTTGTCTCGCCGGCGCGCGCGCGGGCAAAACGATCTCCACACAACCCCCGATGGGATACTCTTACAGCTAACACTCTTATACTACACAATGCCCTAATAGGCTGCTAAAACTTCCCGGCGCTTTTCAAAGCGAACACACACGGGTTACAAGTCCGTACCCCGACCGGAGCCCTAGTAGGTGCAAAACGAAATCTCGGTCCCAATATGGGTAGGTAACTTGCGCGGCACGTCGCTACAGAAACACACGAACTTGTCTCACGGCTGCTTACGGCCAACTGGCGATCCTACACCGGCCGGCCGAGCGCATTGTCTCGTGACCTTGACAATGACACGGACCGCTCGCAGCGCGGCGCGAACATCCCCCCGTCCCGGACAGTAGCAAACTGTCCGCCAACTCAATCTAAGGGCAGGCGAGAGAGGGTAGCGATCGCACGCTTCAAAACAGAGTCCCCCACCAGGACCTCGGCAAACCTGGGCACACCATCCGACCCCGGATGAAGCTGAACAATGCGTCCTAAACGCCAGCGGAGGGGCGGCAGGTTTGGATCCTTTACCAACACGAGGTCTCCAGTCTTGGGTGGGGTCGTCCTATCCGACCACTTAACGCGTTGCTGCAAAATGTGCAAATACTCCAGATGCCAACGGCGCCAAAAACTCTGCGTAAGCTGCTGGAGCAATTCAAATCGCGAGAGCCGTCCGGAGGGCACTTCGGAATAAGGATATTCCGGCAAGGCGTTAAGCGGTCTGCCAATCAAAAAATGGCCCGGCGAAAGGGCCTCTAAATCATTCGCGTCCGAAGACAACGGACACAACGGACGCGAGTTGAGGACCGCCTCAACCTTACAAAATACGGTCGCGAGTTCCTCAAACGTGAGGACCGTCTCCCCAATAACGCGACGAAGGTGAGTTTTAGCGGCCTTTACAGTTGCTTCAAAAATCCCTCCCCAGTGGGGGCAGGATGGCGGGGAGTACTGCCATCGTACCCCTCTGCGAGAGAGTGTGGATCCGATCTCAAAATTATTCCTATCCAAAAATTCACAAACTTCCTTTAAATACCTATCGGTGCCCTTGAAATTGGTTCCACAATCGGACCTGATTAACGACGGCATTCCGCGGCGAGACACAAAACGATTCAACGTGGCTACAAAGGCTTCTGTGGTGAGGGCACTAACCACCTCCAGGTGGACCGCTTTAGTGGCCAAACAAACAAATACACACAAGTAAGCCTTTTCCGTTCTAGCATTACGAAGCCGCGATGTCTTAACGGTAAATGGCCCCGCAAAATCCGTTCCAACTCCTGAGAAGGGCATCGATTCGTTCACTCGATCGGCAGGCAAATCACCCATCTGGGGCTGCATCGTATCGGCGCGCAAACGATAACACGGGAGACAACGAAAAATAACGGATCGGATTATTCTCCGCGCTGACAAAATCCAGAACTCTCGTTGGAGGAGCGCGGTCAAAGCATTACAACCGGCATGAGCATTCTTTACATGGCGGTCTGTAATCAACAGTCTAACTAACGGTCCATCCTTGGGGAGCAACAAAGGGTGGCGTGATCCGTACGGCAGGTTGGCATGTCTGAGCCTACCTCCGACACGCAGCAATCCGGTACTGTCCAAGAAGGGATTCAACCGCACCAAGGGTCCCTTCAACTTGGACTTACTTGAGCGCAGGGCTTTCAGCTCCGGTTCAAACTCTCGCTGTTGCGTCACTCGCACCCAATGCAACAGAGCGTCTTGCCGCTCTTGTGGGGCGAGGACCGGAGACAACGATTTCTCCTGAGGCTGGCGACAATTTCGCACAAAGCGCCTCATCCAAGCAGTCACGCCGAGCAACTTATCAAGAGAACTGTAGCGGTCTAACAAAAACTCCATCTGCGGAGCCGCCACCGTCTCCACGGCGTGAACACGCATGCCTAGGTCTGGGACTCTGGCCACAGCCGGGGTGGCAGGCCATGAGCGCTCAGGCCGTAACAACCATGATGGACTCCACCATAGGTGGTGGTCCACTAACTCAGGCGCCTCGCAGCCGCGGGAGGCACAATCTGCGGGGTTCAATTCGCCCGGTACGTGGCGCCAAATCAACGGGGCCTTTGAAGTCTGAATTTGTGAGACCCGGTTGGCCAAAAAACCTCAAGGGTGTGGACTGAACTCTTCAGCCAACAAAGGACGACCTGGCTGTCAGACCACGCAAATATCGACTCCAGGTCGACACCGTTTCCCAAGGTGTCGGCAACATGATTGAGTAGCCGTACTAAGAGAGTGGCGCCGGACAACTCCAACTTCGGAATGGTTAGCCTAGTCCGAAGGGGGGCGACCTTACTCTTGGCCGTAACTAAGTGTACGGCGACAACGCCTGCGGCATCCACCGTTCGGATGTAAACGGCTGCCGCGTATCCGCTTTCGGACGCGTCACAAAAGCCGTGCAGGGAGGCTTTAAACTTTCCCGAAGGCAGCATTTGCCTCGGTATACAAACCCGATTGACGTCGGGTAGGGATGACACGAACCTCACCCACTCTCGTAGGAGGCTACCAGAGAGGGGCTCATCCCATGACAATTCCGCAGCCCAGAGCTCCTGTAGGAAGCACTTCATCGAAAACACTACAGGGCTGAGCCAACCGTTCGGATCAAAGGTACGGGCTACAGTAGACAGCACCGTGCGTTTAGTCCAGACCTTTGGGTCTGGCAGTTCCAATCTATATGTGAACAAATCCGGGACTGGTCGATACTGGACTCCCAAAACAGACAGCATGTCTGGAGTCTCCGGATTTTCAAAGAGGAGCGGCTCTTGCTGGTGGTCCTTAGGCAAATCTGCCAATAGGTCCGGTGAGTTAGACAGCCACTTCCGCAACTCATAGCCACCAGCCCTCAAGAGCGCAATCAGCTCATCACGTAAGACGAGAGCCTCATCTAAGCTCGAGGCCCCCGTGCAGATATCGTCGACAAATAAGGCCCCCCCCTCAATAAGAGCAGATGCCCGGGGATAGCGTAGCCGTTCGCGCTCTGCGAGCTCCAAAAGCGAACGGATCGCCACAAAGGGGCTCGACCGCAAACCATAAGTGTTGGTGTTCAGCTCGTAAGCCAACATCGGATCCTGGGGATCCTCACGCCAAAGGATGAGCTGGTATCGTCTATCCTCCGGGTGAATCACGGTCTGTCTGAACATCATGCGGATATCGGCCACAAAGACGACAGCGTGCCGGCGGAAGTTGGTCAAAACATCACAGACATCGTGATGCAACTTCGGCCCCGCATGCAGACACTGATTCAACGACACTCCGGTTGACGTGGGCGCTGAACCATCAAAGACCACGCGGATCTTCCCATTGGAAGTCTTCAAAACAGCGTGGTGTGGCAGGAAGTAATGTTCCACATTACGCCAGTCCAACTGCGAGATGGACATGTGCCCAAGGTCCAAATACTCCCGCATGAAGTCTATATACTTCTCCTTGAATGCGGGATCCCTGGCCATTCTACGCTCCATGGACAACAATCTCTTCTCGGCCATCGGTCGGGAGCTCCCTAAAGGAGGGCGAACCGCCAAAAAGGGCAAGCGGGTAATCAAGCGACCCGAGAGGAGGCGCCCAGTGTTGTTCTGGTAGAACAATTCGCACTCCTCGGCTAACGGATCCAACCGCTTGGCAGTGGGAGGTTCCTCCACCTCCCAAAACTTTTGGAGAACGTCGGACAAAGTAGAACCGACAATGGTCTGGCGGTCTACCGACGGGGTCTCTGGTGTCTGTGGTACCTTTCCCATCACCACATGACCCAGCGACGAGGACAAGGCGACAAGATCGGCTGTCTGCAAAACTCGCTTGTTTCCACACAGTACACGACCGAGGACATCCGCACCAATCAACAAGTGTATTGGGCCCGGTCGGTGGAAGGAAGGATCAGCCAAAGCCAGTCCAGACGTCAGCTCAATCGTGGATGGCGGCACTCGCACTTGCGGGAGTGGTCCAACCACCTTATCAAAGACTATCGCCGAAGCACCGATCTTCGGCCTTGGCGTGAAGTGGGGGGAGAAGGAGAACTCAACTCGACCAATCGGATCAGGGATCCGCGAGTCTCCCACCCCCCGTACCGCTTCGTGATGCGGCACAAGCAAAAGACCCAGCTGTCGGACAAGCCACCTGGACATTATGCACCCCTGGGCACCTGAGTCCAAAAGGGCACGCACCGTGACAACATTGCCCTTAGGTCCCCAAACATTCACGGAGGCTGTTGGCAACAGCACAAGCTCCGGAGGGGTGGTTGGGTCCGACAGGGGCGCCATTAAAAATTTTGGGGGGGTACTTGTCCCCCTCGCGCCTGAGTCGGCGCGCCAAATGTGGGACGCTCGTACCGGGCGAGCGGGTCCCAATCGGGTACATACTGGCCCCGACCAACAGCACTCCTAGGTGCAGGGTAATACCCGTGTGGGGCGTGCCTCGGTACATAGTACCCCAATCGAGGCCTCTCCATTAGGGGGGGGGAGTAGCAAATAGGGCCCGTGCCCATCGCCACCGTGGCGTACTCTTGTGGTACCCCCCTACCCCCGCCCGTGGCGGGGGCGTCTCTCCTATAGTTCCCCCTCTCCGGGGGGGACTGAACGGGGGGGCTAAGCCCCGCCGAATCTCTAGGGGACCGGTTCCGGGCTGCCGGGCCCCCGCCCGTGCGCGAGGAATTCGAACCCCGGTCGCTCCCGGCGTCCTTGCGGTCCAAACAAAGGAGGGGGTGATGCCTCCCTCCGCAAAGACGACAATCCTCGGTCTGGGGACACGCCGACTGCATGTGTCCCCCCAAACACCTATAGCACCATTGGCGCTGTCTTGCAACGGCCCTCCGTCCCTCTGGGCGGAGGCCTCTAAATTTGGCACATTCGTGCACCCCGTGCCTATCTCCCCTGCAATACCTGCACCGCTCACTCGGTGCGGGGGGAGGGGACTGCTGGAAGGCAGCATAGCGATTGGTCGGGCGACGGGGCTGTTCCCTCGCCGCCACCATACGACCAACACCTGGAACCGGGGCGGGCTCCAGGTGGTCCGTCACCCTACATTCGTCCTCCAAAAAACGAAGGAGGTCCGCGAAGGGCGGGAGATACGAGGCGCTGTCGCCTCCGTACCTCTGCTCGAAACGCCCCTTCATTTCAGCGGGCAATTTGGCGAGGACTATGTGCAGCAGTACAAAGGACCACTGATCCACCGGCAGGTCCAATCGCCTTAGGGAGTTGACCGCTGACAGTAGCGGGTTCAGCAACTCCCTCCGTAACAGGTGTACCCGCGTGATTCGCGGGAGGGCCAAAATCGTGGCCACGTGGGTGTCCGCCAGTAACCGGACATTCTGGTACCTGCTAACCAGAAGCTGGCGAGCCACCTGGTAGTTGTCGTCACTGATGAGCAGGTGCTGGATTACCGAGCTGGCCTCTCCTCGCAGGGAGGAGCGCAAATAGGCCAACTTCTCACTAGGGGATAAGTCCCGTCGTGAATCCACCAAACTGTCAAACAAATTAATGAAGCCCATCCAGGCTGACAGATCCCCATTAAAAGTGGGAATCTCCAAAGTAGGCAATCGGCCTAGCAACGCCGTCGGGGTAGGTTTGACCTCCCCGCTCAAAACCGGCTCCCCCTTCCGAACAGCCAGGGCCCTCTCAGCCGCCTCCGTGAACTGGTCAGCCAGCTCATAGGCCTGGGCTACATCCTGCTCCAGCTGTTCCGACACGGCATCATCAGCTGGGGGGGTTTCCATATAATACGCGCGACACTCCATGGCGTGGCGCTCCAGGTCTTGCAGCCGAGCTGCCAGCCCGCCATACCGAGCTAGCAACGCGCCTACCCGGTCGGCTCGGTCTATTAATGTGACCGCACAAGCAAGCCAACGCAAAACTCCTTGGATGCCAGCCCTGGATACGGCGAGCGGATTCGTAGGAGCCATTTATAATCCGTTGAATAAACAAAGCAAACAAAGAAATATAAAAGTGGTAAACATCAACAAAAAAAAACAATAGAAATAGGTCGCGTCACGATAATATAAAACACAATTAAAATTCGGACGACATACACGGACCCTACTATTTTCATAAATTATTAGCAACTTACCAATTTCAAGGGCTAACAATATAACGGTATAAACAAAACGTATAGGATTAACGGTATGGCATACCTCGCAAATCAACTACTAAACCGTTATCAACAAACAAAAACAAAACTATTTTTAATAATAATACTCGTAATTTAATACTACTAATAATTAAAACTAGTTCCACTTTTTTAACTAGGCAAGCGGACTCGGAACAAACACTAGTATGTGGTACTAATAAACAACACTTTCGAACGAAACTATTCGTCAAATAAATCCGGACACACAAAAAAAAATATACACATCTAGGCGAGTAAACTCGTATCAAATCACTAGTATGTGGTACTAATAAACACACTTTCGAACGAACTATTCGTCAAATAAATCCGGACACACAAAAAAAAATATACACATCTAGGCGAGTAAACTCGTATCAAAACACTAGTATGTGACAACAATTATATTAGTGTCTATCTATTATCGGATCCACCAAGTGAGAAACATTCGCTTCGAGAATTTTCTAGAACAATTTCTTAGTACTTCTCGTCTCGGATCGGATCGGATCGGGAATCGGATCGGATCGGGAATCGGATCGGAAATACCCTTTTTAACAAAAAAAAATAATTTTATTTTTACTATGAAATTTTATGTACCTAGTTAATTTTAATATGAAAATTAACTAATTATATCAACTAACTACGCTCTGCTACCAAAAATATGATCACGCACAATTGTGATGACCACATCTACTGTGTTCCACAGTTTATTGAATCGAAGGTTTCTCATGCAAAATTAAGTAAATTAAAACTAGTCCTACCTTATGGTAAGGGATACTGTCCGTAATCCAGGGGGGCTGAACGTTGTCTCGCCGGCGCGCGCGCGGGCAAAACGATCTCCACACAACCCCCGATGGGATACTCTTACAGCTAACACTCTTATACTACACAATGCCCTAATAGGCTGCTAAAACTTCCCGGCGCTTTTCAAAGCGAACACACACGGGTTACAAGTCCGTACCCCGACCGGAGCCCTAGTAGGTGCAAAACGAAATCTCGGTCCCAATATGGGTAGGTAACTTGCGCGGCACGTCGCTACAGAAACACACGAACTTGTCTCACGGCTGCTTACGGCCAACTGGCGATCCTACACCGGCCGGCCGAGCGCATTGTCTCGTGACCTTGACAATGACACGGACCGCTCGCAGCGCGGCGCGAACATACTGAATGCAAAAGATTGGTACAATTTTGTATTCTTACTTCTTTGGAGCAATGTGAACAACAAACCTTGCATAGATTACAAATAAATATTATTTTGTTTATACTACATACAGACTTTACTTTGTCAAAAAAGTAATTATTGTTTTATCTACTAGTAACCTACATTAAACCTACATTTTCCAACATTAAACTTAATGTTGGAAATGTTAGCCACTTTGTCTCTACATTCATACACTGGAATATAGCTTTAATTACAAAACGATAAAGTGCAATATGTTCTGTCGCTGCCAACATTAAGTCCAAACTTCTGGCCACGACAAGCGTATCACGAGACATTGTCGCGGCGCTGTCGGGTGCAACATTGTTGCGTCCCAGTCGCATTGTCACTCGCTTTTATCGTGACAAGTTTGTTTGTCAATACAGAGAGGTATTCGGACCGTGTTTGCCGTGTTTGCAATGCATTTGCTTAAGAAACGAGCATACTAACTTTGAAATGTGTATTCCACATTTCAAATTGTACGGGCATGTACCCATTTCATGTTTACTTTGTTTAAAATTGAATAGTGGATAGAGGAATTTCCTTTTGATGTCATAATAAAGTATATTATTCTAAAACAAATAAGTGTTCCGCTGAGAGAAACGTTCGGAGTAGCAAAGCAAAGCTGGGTATAAGTTAGGTACAATGAACAAAACCACCAGATATACACTTATAAAACTTTTTCGCTTGCATGGACAAGAAGGGCTGCCCATTCTTAGCCCCGCCCCATTTGTTTTTTCTACCAACGAAGATTCAATAACATCCGTTGTCTGGGATTTTACAAAAGGTGACATTGTTTTTTGTTTAAAAATTTATTGCTTTGGGCACTCACTACCGTTACCCATCTGTTGTTGTTTTATCCCATTTAACGCCCATTCTAAAGAGACGACAATGCTCCTTTCGTACTTTTGAAAGTTTTAGATCCCAGGTAGCTGCTGGTCAACCCAAATGACCTTTTGTCTTAAAAACATTATAAAAATATTATTTGTGTTTCATTTGGTTGAGCTGCCCATCTGTGACACTATTGGTGGATTTACCAGAGTGCAGACCGTTGCAAAAGGTCTTTAGTGCAGTATGGTAAAACTGGCGTTGAGCCTTACGGTGTATACCTGGTGGTATTGTTGAATGTACCTACACTATGCTAAAATAAATAAGTGTTATAAGTGGCATGATATCACGCATCCATAACACAAGTTCTTAGGCCCAATTCATACCAAGATAGAAGCCTTGTTCGAAGTTTCGAAGAGCCACGAACGGGTGCGACCTCGGGCGTCAACGAACGACCGCTAGCGCTAGGGCTGCCACCTGTACCCCTAGTGTAAGTTAAAACTTACACTACGGGCACTGTACTATATTATATAGTATCGTACTATATTTCTGTCAATTTTACTATATATTATAGAAAAATAATATAGTACGAAAAATACTATATTTGACCGCATGGTTAGAATGTAGCGCACCGTTAGCTAGAATAGGGTGTTTCAATTTAGTAATGGCAAGTATACGTGGAAGAACAAATAATTTGATAAAAATATTTTTAATTATTTCCCTTACAAATAAGCCTTTTTGCCTTTCCTTTGTAGTTAGTTGGGATAGGTTGGCAAATCGCTTTTGCCTTAATGATCAAGAATAAATGTGTAAGTAGGTAAAATTTTTTTTCCTAAATGTCTCATGAGTCCTATATTTTTTGCCATTTTTTGGGGAAAGTACTATATTTCTTCAATCAAAATGTGGCAACCATAGCTGGCGCCCTCCCGTACCCACGCGCCTTGTATCGGCGCGCGGCTGCCAGCGGTGTCGCGAGAGCCTCTTTCGGTATTTTCAAACCACACTCACTTTTTTTACGTGTGTAGGTAGGTATATAAAGTTGACAAAATTATTTTACTCTGAAAGTGCTCGCCGCGTTATGGGATCAGAAATTATCACAGTTTACTCGTAACTATTAGAATGCGACCTTAAGGAGGCTTAAGTTAAGTTTATGGGCAAGTAAAAAAACACACTCACAAAACAGTTATATTACCCGGCTGGTCCTTCACCAGTATGTAGGTACCTTTGTTTTATGTAGGTAGGCACTTTCCGAGTAAAACACCTAAGAATAATATTTAAAGTACTTTATATCAACCTACCGAACCTAGCCAAGAACACCACGGCCAGCAAGTGATTCAGTATGCATTCTCGCATCTTAAACTAACTTAAACTAAGCACTACTTGTATCAATAAGGACCAGAACCGCTTAACTAAGCTTAAACAACCTCCCGCACGCATTGACTGCAAAGATCAGAATTAATCCCAGTTTAACTGCACGCTTAGAAGGCGGCCTTAAGGAGGCTTTAGGTCACGGCTGTGTGCAAATAATTAACGAAGCATTATTGTATGCGTGGGCATGAGCCTCGAGACCGCGGAACCATGCGGAACGATATGGAATATTTAGATGCGCTTTAAATGAAGTCAACGGATATGGGGTCTTTGGTCTTACAGAATCTGTTTTTTTTTTACTTTGAATCAAATTAGGAAATTTTTAATTTAACGACACGTAATTATAGTGTGTGTATAAGTGAGACTCGCCAGAATCGTCTCACTTCCATAGGTACTCTACATTTAGTACGGTTAGAAACTCACTATTGCAGTGTCTTTGTTGCAGCGCGATCTGTCGTGTTCTGTCTTGACTTTTGTGTGACGTGAGGGTTACGCGTCTATATTTACATTCTTACTTTTGGCTGAACTTGCATTTCTTGTTTTTATACAATGCAACTTTAAGTAAATATTTGACACCATCACATACACAAAGTATATTTTTTAATAAAAATGAAACCCTTGGTGGAATTGATAAATAAATACCACTGTACGCTATTGAGCCTGATGATACTACTTCGATAAAAGTTTCGTGTTAAGCTCACATAACTTGTTTACCTACTTATAAATAAAACTACAGATTTAATCAGAGCTGGAATCAGTTACACACATTTATGTGGGCACGGTTCGTGCTGGTACGGCTCGCGAATGTGTACCGAATATTGTATGAGCGCCGTCAAGTTATTTTTGGAGGAACCTTTCTGCGGGCCGATCGCCGTAATTCTATGCAGCGCGTCTTGATCACGTTTGCGTCTTGACGTTTGACTTCGTATTGCCGTAATGACATAACGACGCCCACGTCACGCAAACCTATAGCACAAAGTAACTAAGCGGGCGGTCGCCTGAGCCACAGCCTTCTCTATCGTCTAGACTATAGAGATGGCTGTGCCTGAGCCTATAGTCCCACAATCCTGTCTGTTCCGGTGACATCCGTGACAGAGCAGCCACTTGCAATACGAAATTAGTTGTCAAAATAGACTGTCGTATGAAAACTGTTTTAGTTCCAAAGATTATCACCGGAACAGAAAACGTTGTCAAACTGTCAATACCACGCGTTATCAAAAACGTTTTGCACGTCAACTGCACGTACACCTGACTAATGCGTCATAGGATTACCGCGATCGGAGCGCTGAACGTTAGCTCGGTCTTACCGTCGCCGCACACGAGCCACACGCGACAGCCAAAATAAACAAGTGACGACTATCGGCGTCAACCGTGTGCGGCAAGTTCATATAAAAGGCAGTTTCGCCGAAGCAACACTGTGCGACATTGCGGCATGCCACAAGGCCGCATGATACAAAATTAAAAGTGTCGCACATTGTGGGAAGAGTTGTGCGGCATGGCAACACCTTGCCATGTGGCAGACTGTCGCAGCTTATATCCAAACACGATGGATTCCATGCGATATTTTTGACATAGGCTGCCGCATGCCGCAAATGTTGGGTATGTAGCATACCACAAGACCACAAGAAGATGCGATCAAGTGACGAATGACGTCACACGCGGATTTGCTGGGTCTTGAAATGATCATAGCATCACAGGTTACAATGCAGAACTTTCAATTCAAACTGAATATCACATTTTTTACTTCATCAAACTGAAAATGGAGACAGGGTTTATTATACCACTACGTACCTACTTAAGCATACATACATACATATTATTTACATATACTCACGCCTGTCTCCCACGGGGGTAGGTAGGCAGAGACTCGCCAACTGATAAATTTTTAGCACAATCATAAATTAAATCAAAATAACACATTTTACCTTTCAATAGGTTCGTTCATTCATGTCTATTTATAAACAGAGGGAATGGAAATAAGCACGTTTCTGAATTGAACACGTTTCCTTCGCAATAAGCATTTATTTTTAACCGTTATTGAAGTTAATATCGAAGCAAAACTCAATATAAATTTCCGCTTTCTCCTCAGTAAAGGAAACCTCAAGAATCTAGGCACCTACCTACAGTTTCCTCTTATTATTGCATAGAATAGCAAAGAACTCCTTTCTTTTATTGTTCTTTTCTTCAATAGGGTATTAAACGATATTCTGTTAAAACGATCACATTATTACGTGGTGGGTCAATCCGTTATGTAGTCGTTATTTATACCAAAAATAATGTCAATTTTCAAACTTGAATAACTGCTTGGCCACTAATCGTACACAGAATGACGTCATAACAAAAAATTATCGTAACACTGTTTACAATAATAATTTGCAATTTAATTTCCTTGGCCGACACTTCTACTTTCTTGGTCCAATTTGACTGATCTCCTTTAGTGACACTTTTTATAACAGTTTATTTAGGAAAAGCGGGAACGGTTTTGTGAAATGTGTGGTATATTAAATATACATTGGGACAAGTGCCTGGAGGACAAATTTTGTCCTCTAGGAACTTACCTCCAGGCACTTGTCCCAGTTAGGCGGCGAGCAAGCGATTAGTAACGGCTGTTACTAAAAACATTGCAAACTAAATAAAAACAAAATAGAAATGTTTAACATAAGAATCATCATCATCATCAGTCATTGTAAGTCCCCCACTGCTGGGGACAGGTCTTCCATAAGAATGAATGAGGAGAACATTTAGAATAAACATGCCCATTTTATAGAGATTTACATTCCGATTTCGATCTGCGACGACTTATTAAAGCTTTAAGTGTATAAATGGAGTCGATTTCCACTGAAAGTTAAGGCGCAGTAACAACTTCCAATTTAAATGCCTGTTTTACATCGTAAATGCGCCAAATATAGAAAAATACTCTGTTGCAAAAATTACGACTTAAATGTGAGTTTACTATTAAGAAGGTACTCTTTTGTGATTTGTATAATTAAATATAATTGACCTCTAAGTAAACAACTGCTTAGTAAGTATATACTAAACCAAATAGTTTAGTATTGTTGTGTTTCTCTGTAACCAGTGATGCCCACATTTTTCAACAAATACCTACACTATACAATACAAAGTACTGTGATGTGGGCAAAGCTAGTTCATATATCTTTATGTATTTTATTAATCATTGTGTTCTAATAAAACCGCCGTCCAAAAATAATTTAAAATAAAACTCACTGCTTAAAACACCAAAAGCTAAAAATTACTGAGTAACTTTTTACCCCTTAAACACTGAAACAGTTTTGGAAAAAGGTAGATTTGACCTTAGACTTTTGTCCCGATTTAAACTGACAAAAGATTTTTAAGAAGCGCTTTATTCTACACGGCCTACGTCGCAGGTGGAACGCTTGTACTTAATATACTTAAGTCTTTATTCTTAGCTTTAAAACTTTCCTAAAATTGGATTTATGTGGAAGAGCATAGCCTTAAATAAAATAGCGACAGTCGTCCTTTGTCAGAGAAACGTTTCAGCGGTATCTATGTCTAGATTCATTCGATAAAAGGTGCAATGCAAAGTGGGATTGGGATACGTCGAGACGAGTATTTAAAAAGCTCGATTAAGTTCTATTTAGTGGTCATTTACACGGTGCTTCACGTTTTAGCTATGCCAAGTTCCCGGGTCTCGTGGTCGTTTACGTGTATGAAATAAACAACAACGGCGTCCACCTCTTTAACGTATTCCCTGCGGCAATGGTTAAACTATACTTGCCATTAGTACGGTACACGACGTTTTGGCCCTCGTTCTAAGGCAGACGTTGTGGCGGTACAAGGCTTTTTCTACCCCACCCTTCAAGATATTAAAATTATTTTTTTAGTGTGAAGTCAGAAAAAAATGTATTTTTGCTTGATCAATATTAACAATGAACTTTCCCGATAACTAAATCATAACCCGCCTGTGGTAAGGATATTAATTTTAGAATCTATAAGTAAAATAAAATGTGGAATCCTATGCACCTCGTACGGCACTGTAAAAAGACAGCTTTTCATATAAGTACCTAGTTCTGTGATGGGAAATGAAAATATCGTGAAGTTTTATTTAAAAAAAGATAATCATTTCATTCTTGTCTTTCAATTTGGATGAAGCGTGGATGAAGCAACCCAATTGAACAATGTAAACTTAAAAGTGAATCATTCAATGTCAATGTGCGCCTGTATTTTTGCGCCTTTCAACCAAATTGAATCAATTTGGTTGAACCGTGTAATATTAGCATAACCCAAAGTGCGGTACGAGGTCCGCGGGGGTACTTATGTAGTCTCTTCAACCTCTCTCCACACTACTGTATAAAGATTTTATAACTTCAGTGCGGACCCGGCATTCAGGTAGGTATACCACAGAGCACAACACACCTACACCCTCCACGTGACAGAGAAGTTTATGTAAAGATTTCAGGAAAAATAAAACGATGTCTCTAAATAGTAAACTTTTCAGAAATCATCAACAAAAAAGTATAGTTCGAGGGTGTAATAGCTACTTACAAACGAGGTAAACATTCTACTTTACATTATTCATGCGAGGTAAATAAAACATTTATATTGGTCTGACAAAATGGTTTTTTTATAAAAGAGAAAATACTTATTTATTCAAATTACTTATTTTAAATTTTAATACAGTCGTCGCAAGTGAAGTGAAGTGAATGGTAAAGTTACTTTACAATTAAAGCATTCACCTGCTTGAATTGCAAAGTAACTTTACCATTCAAGCTATGCAAAACTCCTTGGTCAAACAACATTTTTTTCATAAAATGATAAGAAAACTATTTACTGTAGAGAACAATGAAAATGGCGGTATTTCATAGAATTAAATGTTTGTTCACTTGCGACGAATGTATTAAAATTTAAAATAAGTACATTTACTAGTTTTTGCAAATTAATTTGAATAAATATTTTCTCTCTTTTATAAAAGAATCATTTTGTCATACCAATATAAATGTTTTATTTACCTCGCATGAATGATGTAAAGTAGAATGCTTACCTCGGTTGCAAGTAGCTATTACACCCTCGAACTATATTCGCCCTCGCTCGTTTCGCTCGCTCGGGCGTCTAAATATCTCGGGTGCACTCGATCCTTTAGCGCCCTTTGCGAGCTGCGCTCGCACGGGCGCCAAATTGGATCTTGTTCTGTAATAGCTCGCTTACGTTCCTTGTGTAACAAACTACTATTTTATGATACTTCGAAATAAATACCTTCCTTGTCTTCCTTTGTTTTAGACAAGCTCAAAATATCACCGCGGCCATTTCTCTTTAACGAGTGACGTCATTAGCGGTATAAATGATGATCATTTAACTCAACACCGAGTTACATATGCTAAATGACTTCAATATTTTCCCATCACTCGCTGCAGAGGGCTATATTCGTCATACCATTCATCGTTGGAAATCCGAGTGGGGTTGATACTTGAATCGCTCGTAATACTAATAATTTAAAGTTGCCATTGTTTGTATTCAAATTCAACCCTAGCGCAGTTTAGTGACTGAAACTTTACTATTAAACAATAATGAATGAAATAATAAATATTTATAGGGTAGCAGAAAAAACAATAAAATTACTACTGAATATGTTAATCTAAAAATAGCTACCTAACTATTACCATTACCGTGAGAAAGCGTGTCATCTTACGAACATGAAGAATTCAATAATTTTTGTATTTGACGATCTAACGAACTCGATGACGTTGTAGGTTAGCACTAAGCAACTTTTACTAGATCAGTAATGGGTTATGGGTGGCTATATTTTATCACCTCATACACCGCCGACGCCGTGCTACACATGGCTCTGTCGTTTACTGCCTTCAAATTAGGCCAGCGTGGAGGTATAAGGCCCATCCTCCTTATTTATCCACTAGCGGCCGCCCGCGGTTTCACCGGCGTGGTTCCCGTTCCCGTGGGAATATTGGGATAAAAATATCCTACATTTTAATCCAATCTATCTACTATTTGTGTGCTAAATTTCAACCAAATCCGTTTAGTAGTTTTTGCGTGAAAAAGTAATAAACATCCATACATACAAACTTTTACATTTTCAATTTTAGTAGGATAAATGAACTGCGTGCCCAGTAACATTAAATAATATGGCTTCAAATGCTTCGATTAACAATAGTACTGTCACAGTAAATATATAATGCTACTTCATGTACCTACTGTTGATCGAAGTTCAAATAACAAGAGTTCTGTCGAAATGTCAAACGTGACAGTAGCGTTTTCAGTTTTTTAATTCAGTTTCATAGTAGAATGTTCAGAGAGTGCGAGCGATGCAAACATAAACTGCTTGGGCCTTATCCAATGTATTCCATTACAATGAGTATTACCTTTAATCAATAGCGACAGTGTTTAGCTACTCAATGCCTCTGCTTGATTTCATTACGCACCGTTTCAGGGAATCTCAGTCCAGTGTTAATATAATACGAACGACATGATACGCGTGTTAATCGTCGAAACTATTAGTCGAATTTCACGAATTATTTTTGCATATGATAGAGCAATTTATAATATGCTACGGTCCTCACCTCAGAATAATAAAATTAGCTAGATAACGCAAATGCATCTACTTCGCGTGTCCGAACCCCGACCAACAGTCATGGTTGGTCGCGGCTTACTTGTTGGTCCGCGCGCGTCTGTAGTTGCAGTCGGACGACCACAAAAACTAAAAAAAAATCGGTTTAATTTCCAGTCATCACTAAATTTCAGTTGTGACGTCACAGTGTTTCAATATAAATCGTGATACTTGTTATCTATATGTAAATCTATATCAGTGGTCTACTTGGACCAAGCCGACTCCGTGGAAGATTGGGTTGTACTTACCTAGAGTCCGCGTCATATAACTTGTAACTAAAATATATGTAGGTAACGAAAATGATGACATGGGAATAAGGCTTGTTTTTCGGACCGACCACCACGATCAGCGCCCTCTGATAAATGCCAAGTTATCTGGCGCGGACTTTACTCCGATTTTCATGGTGTCGCTTAGTCTGAAGACCAGGGGCCTTATTGTGAACTGTCAAACAATGTTATTGTAATATTATAACTGAGATGGTGCTATACGCAGTGTATAGCTCCGTCCTGTAATCAACATTACTATAACATTGTTTGACAAAAAAAAGGTCATAGTAAGACCACCTGGGCTCAAATCCTGATAGGAGTATCTGTGTGTGTATGACAAATCCGATCATTTGTACCTATACCACCTACCTATATGTATATTAAATAGCTGATCTAGCTGTTTCTTGTAGTTGTTCCTAGTATGAAACTTAGACTTTATAACAGTGGAGACAGTGGTGATACGTGAAAAGCACTTCACAATCCACTTACTTTAATAACGCTGTAAGAACTCATGACATGGCAATGGGGACAAGGACCCGGTCGTCCGTGAGCGAGCGAGCGAAGCGCTCAGACTCTTATTGCTTGTCGACGAGCGGCAATAAATGCTCAAGAGATTATGATTACAATCTAGTTTGAAAAGCTTTGCTGTCGTGTACCTAATTAAAACTAGATATCCACGACTTTGTAACGTCTTTATTGCTTTGAGTGGATTTCCGCTTGGTTCCCAATCCCGTAAGAATATCCTGATAAAATATAGCCTATGTCACTGGGGAATAATTTAGCTTTCTGCTGGCGAAATAATTTTTGAAACCAGTTCAGGGTTTTGAGTTTATCCATTATAAATATACAAAAAATCAAACCTTTGGAAGTGATTAAACTAGAGGCATTCATTTTCGAAAACAGTTTAAAACTTTAAACCAATAATATTATTACTCATATCATGAATATTCTTAGATGCACCTAAGCACCGCGCTTTAACTCACGTGGTACCCGTTCCCGTAAGAATATCGGGATAAAATGTAGCCCCTGTCACTCAGGAATCACGTAGTTTTCAGATATTTTAGTAAATTAATTAAAAAAATGAGATAGAAAAATCTCTTCTTTTAATTTTTTTTAACCACGTTTTTAAAAGAGACTAGAATTTTTTTCCAATTTTATGTATATTTAAATTTTTTGTTTATGACTTTAAAAAGTTTACTAATCGTTGATTTGATACATATTTATGAAAAGACAACGATAAGTAAACTTTTTAATGTTTTTTATTATAATTTTTCACACTTAGACATGTTTTATTATTTACTTTAAAAAAATTGTCTAAGGAAGCCTGATTTTTACTCGTTAAATATAGGAGAATTTTTTTAACACTGCAGAAATTAAAAAATCGAATCAGAATTGGTAGGTAATTGAACAATTTTCTTCTATAAACATGGGTCGAAATAGGACAAATAATTGTGGACTTCCCATACTAATTCGATCAGATAAAGGTCTGATAAAGTCTGATTTGTATGTAGATTAAAAAAAACATATTTCGACCCATTTTTCTTGGAGAATGTTGTTCACTTGTTGATCTTGAGTCGATCTTAAAAATTTGTGCAGTGTTTAAAAAATGATCCTGTATATAGAAATGTTTTTTATTATTCGTTTATATTTGGTACTTATCCTAAGATTTTTTGTGCATACTAAAAGTGGGCCCAGTTGACATTGAAGAATACATTCAAGAATAAAACTGCTTTGTTACTTACTGCGGTCCGAATCTACTTATTAAAATAAAACATTGGGCTATTCGCACCGCGGTGCGAAAGAACCCATTCAAAAAGGACTCTTGGGCTATTCGCCCCGCGGGGCGAAAGAACCCATTCAAAAAGGACTCTTGGGCTATTCGCCTCGCGGGGCGAAAGAACCCATTCAAAAAGGACTCTTGGGCTAATCGCCCCGCGGGGCGAAAGAACCCATTCAAAAAGGACTCTTGGGCGATTCGCACCGCGGGGCGAATTTACTTTGCAGTTGGCCGTTGCATTTATTACTTTTGCTTTCTGCCTAGTGCGCGACCTTGGTACTATTATATATTCTGTGCCTTGGGCCAGCGTTGGTACAACTTACCTACAGGGCTGGTGCTATTTTTTCTATCACAATTTTTTCCTACACTAGATAGTTGTATTATGAATGCATACAAATATTTTTTTTAAAACTTAGGTGAATGAATTTTTGTTAGGTGTCTAGTACTTTTTGAGTTTTTCCATTAAAAACAAACAGAGTAAAAATTTTCCTCTTTATAAAATACTAGCGGATCCTCGCGGTTTCACCCGCGTGGTACCCGTTCCCGTGGGAATATCGGGATAAAATATAGCCTATGTCACTCGGGAAGAATGAAGCTTTCTAATGGTGAAAGAATTTTATAAATCGGTCCAGTAGTTTCGGAGCCTATTCGATGCAAACAAACAAACAAACAATCAAATCCTTCCTCTTTATAATATTAGTATAGACTATAGTATAATTACTAGACTAGACTATAGTATAATTTTATTATATTATCTAGTTTTTTACTACTACTTTGAAGACAGATTTTACTCAGGGGTACGGATATCTGCCTTCTGCGCCAGAGGTCTCGACAAAATATTTGTTTGTATGAACATATCTATTATCTATGTATGTATTTACAAACAAAAAGTATACATTTATCCGTTATCTAGTTTCCGTACAGTTTCTTAATGAAAACTACGAGCTAGGTACCTAATTGAAGTGATTGTAAGAAATTAATTTATTATTATTATAGTTTAAGTGAAAGACTCAACAAGAAGTTATTTAAATAAATTTTACAGTCTTGTTTAGTTGATTTCACAATGTCAGAGAAAGCGGTCGCTGTGCGGAGTGCGGTAGAGTAAATGCAGGTAATTTGGAATACAGATTACAAAAAAATTATTTTTATAAAAAAATAAAACCGCCTTCAAAAAAACCACATCAAAAAAGTAAGAAATAATTCCTCCCCAAATAAATAACGTAAGTACTTTGAAGTCGGGCGTGAAACATGTACAATTTTTTTGTTGTTTTTGTTAAAACCCGCCCGACTTCAAAGTACTTACGTTATTTATTTAGGGAGGAATTATTTCTTACTTTTTTGATGTGGTTTTTTTGAAGGCGGTTTTATTTTTTTATAAAAATAATTTTTATTTCACTCTTTCTAGTGCATCGAGCAGGCAATTTACGTGTTTTCTGGTAAATAGGTATGTGATCAAACTGAAAACCTCCTTTTTCGAAGTCGGTTAAAATACCTTGGGGTATCCCCTTTTTAACAAAACAAGAATCATCTTAATCGGTTTATAAACAAAGGAGTTATGCCTAAAGATACGTATTAAATTCACATTAAGTGGTAACGAAAACGACAGTATTTTCAAGATTTCATGAAAACTACTGAACGGATTTCAAAATTTCAAAAAATGGGACCAACTTGGAAACCAACCTGATGTAATAACGATTGAACCATTTCAATCGGTTCAGCCGTCTTCGAGTAATCGGTGGACATACACAAAAAAAAAAAAAAAAAAAAGAGAAAAAACATACATACAGACGAATAGAGAACCTCCTCCTTTTTGATTTAGAAGTCGGTTAAAAATCATATTTACCAAGACTTAAGAGAAAAAGAATGAAAACCACATAAAATGTTAGTGAAACAGTATTCTTTTTTCTTTATGGGATAAACTTTGGTTTATGCATAAATTGACAGAAAGTCACCGATAACCCAATGTGAATATAATATGGAATAGGGTATTCCAAATTAAATTCATGTGTATATGATTTGGAATGGAGTAGGCATTCCAAATTAAATTTACGTTCATATAATTAAGAATGTGGTAGGTATTAAATAACATTCACCAATCATCATCAAAAACTTCAATCAGTCTTAACTCTACATCTTATTTGGCACTTTTTTTCTAAGTATTTTTTTAAATAATCAACTTTTAGCTTCACCTAGATAATTCGTAAGTAAAGTCTTTCTATTTTGAATTCCGTTAAAAAGGGTAAGTAACAGTAATAGTACATGTAAATTGGAACATTCCAATTTAACTTCACTTGTTGTTAATTTGGACATTCCGAATTAGCTTCACCTGTCATATACCAAATTAACAACATAACCCTGCCTAACTTCAAAATGCTCTGATGTATGATTATGATTAAAAATAAGTGTTAATATCAATAATATAAAAAGCAAACTGTTGCAGAGTGCTTTTGCTACAGGTATTGCTTGAATAAAAGGATATTTCTTGTACTGAACTCTATTTATTTTATACTTAATAATTGCACGTTTATTACATCAATCATCGACCATGACCAACGACCAAGGAGGAAGCACAGGAAAAACCATAGACAGTAACACTAATCCATACCACAGATTCTATTGTCTATTTCTAACACCCCTCCCCAATAGAATAATCTTTACAATCACAAGTCTCCAACAAAAAAATAATACTGTTGGGCAAACCAAACTAAGTACCTAACATGATAATGTAACAAGCTTATTTAAGTTAAACAAAATCAGCAATACATATTCTTAACTAATACTTATCTTATACATATATTTATTTTAATAACATTACATTTTAAACTTCATGCAACAACATGTCTCTAAACTTAATAAACAACTGTTTTCCTAATGGCTTAGTGAATAAATCAGCTAATTGCTCATTTGAAGGCAAATACTTTAACATTATAATTCCATTTTCAATTTTTTCTTTAATGAAATGATGTCTTATGTTTACATGTTTCAATCTCCTATTATTTTCAGGATTTAATGCAATTTTTATGGCTGACTGATTATCCTCATACATTACAATACTACTAACACTTAAATCTAAATTAAAGTCGGACAAAAGTTTCTTTAACCAGCATGCCTCAACTACACCGACACTTAATGCTATAACCTCTGCCTCAGTAGAAGATATAGCTACCGAATTCTGTTTTCGTGAACCCTAGATGATAGGACAGCTAAACATCTTAAAACAGTAGCCAGTGGTGGACTTGCGGTCAATTATATCCCCTCCCCAATCTGCATCTACATAACCTTCTATTGATTGGTTCTTATTATCTCTCTTATACACTAGACACAAGTCAACAGTTGATTTAATATATCTCAAAACATTTAACAACATTTTATACAACAAATTGCTGGCACAGTGTTGGTACCTGCTTAAAATAGACACTGTAGCACATAAGTCAGGTCTGGTACCTTGCACTGCATACATAAGGTTACCAATCAGTTGCCTGCACTTTGTTTCTATTTCACAACTTTCAGATGTTTCACTTTTCAGTAAATCAAAATTGAAATTTGCATCAATAGGCGTTGAGACAGGACTGCAGTTTAACATATTAAATTTATTTAACACAGACTTTAAATACTTAGACTGATTTAAAGTTGTAACACCTTCTTTTAAGTTTTGCTCAATATGAATACCTAGAAATTCTGACAACTTAAGTTCCTTCATTTTAAATGAATTTGACAACACCAACTTTATCCTATTAACTTCATTTAAATCAGTCCCAAATAACAAAATATCGTCGACATACAAAAGAAGGTAAGTTTTGATATTTATATTACATTTGGTATACAAACAACTATCATTATTAGACTGAATAAATCCCTCCTTTTTAATAACTTTGTCAAACTTTTCATTCCAGTATTTAGGTGACTTTCTTAGCCCATACAAAGACTTATTAAGCTTTACAACCTCTGCATGACTTTCCGAGTAATTTGGTAACTTCAAATAGACTTCTTCATTAATATCCCCATTTAAAAAAGCGCTACATACATCCATTTGTATAATTTCCAAATTTAGCTTATTTGCGACTGCAATGAACGTTCTAACAGTGGGCAGTTTAGCAACGGGTGCATACAATTCATTTAGATCAAAATTATTTTCTTGTTCGAACCCCCTAGCTACTAATCTACATTTATATTTAACATTACCCACCTCATCAAGCTTCTTCCTAAATACCCACTTACTGCTGATTGCCGTCTTTCCCTTAGGTAAGGTACTTACCGTCCAGGTGTTATTTTCCTTCAATGCTAGAAGCTCCACATCAATTGCCTTTTGCCACTCTTCTTTTTCCTCACTTGATAAGGCTTCTTCATAACTCTTAGGTTCTTCTGTTGCCATCAAATAGTAGTCTTTTAGCTTATCTGGTTTTTGTAGTTTTCTTTTGCTTCTTCTTGGCATAAGTATATTTTCTGGTTCTTCTGTTTCGTCACTTTCTTCTTTGTCTAAAACAGGTGTATCTTCACTTACTAGGTCGTCTTCTGCATCTATAAAATCTTCATTGAGAACTTCTTCATTATTTTCCAAACTCTTTGATTCTTCATCTTTGCATAATATTATGTCTTCTTCTAGCACTTTTTCTTCATGACTTTTATTCTCTTTATTTGTATTAATTTTATCTTCTGTAAAGTACTTGCTTGAAGTAAATATAAGGTCTCTTTTAATCACAACTATGTTTTTTCTTGGTATATAAATTCTGAATCCTTTAGTATCTTCTCCATAACCCACCATGACTCCTTTCTCACCTTTAGAGTCCCACTTTCGCCTTCGTTCCTTTGGAATATGAACGAAAACAGACGTACCAAAAGATTTCAATTCATTTATGTCATAATGTTTATTGGTCCATGTTTCAAATGGTGTTTTTCCAGGCTCATTGCTCTGACCCGTCCTGTTTAATACATATGCTGCAGTTTGAACTGCCTCTGCCCATAACGCCTTTGGTAAGCCTTTTGCGCACAACATTGTTCTTGCTGCCTCAACTAACGTTCTGTTTTCGCGCTCTGCTTTACCATTTTGTTCGGGAGAATATGGTACCGTAGTCTGGTGCACAATACCACGTTTGGCAAACAGGTCTCGCACTCCTTTATTAACGAACTCCAATCCGTTGTCAGTTCGGAAATATTGTACTCTATTGTTGGTAACGTTTTCTGCCATATTCATGAAATTTTCTATGCATGTCTTTACCTCATCCTTGCCCTTGACAAAATACACAGATCTGTAATTGGAGTAGTCATCTTTCAAGACAACAAAGTAGTTAGAACCACCTACAGATGGCACCTCCATAGGCCCACATGTGTCTGCATGTACAACTTCACATGGTCTGGTTGTCTTAGTCACACTTCGGCTGAAAGGCAGGCGATGTATCTTTCCCTCCATACAACTCTCACACTTTGCATCAGTATTGTCTATCACTGTGATGTTATTGTTCTTAAGAACCATCTTCACATGTTGTATATTTTGGTGAGCCAGTCTTTCATGCCACTCCATCAAGGTAAGTTTGTCATTACTCTTACTTACATATGCTTGAGATGCTACTTTCAATCTAAACTTCATGACGAACATTTTATCTCTCTTGTCAGCCACTGCTGCAACATTTCCATTCTTGTTTATTAACTGGCACCTGTTAGTGTCTGAACACATATAGTAACCACTGTCCAAAGCACTTGATAGTGAGAAAAGGTTCGCTTTAATATCAGGGACATAAAGTACATTGTTCAGCGTAGATTTTATCCAATTATGTCCATTATAGGCTTCTACTTGAATGGTACCACAACCTATGGCACTTATAACCGAACCATCGCCAATCACTATCATTCTCGGTTCAACAAGTTCCTTGTAAGTCATAAACCAGCTTCTATTTCTTGTCATATGTTCTGTAGCACCACTGTCCACTGTTATTATTATCACTTGTAACATGTCCAAACATAGCACTGACCAATAAGAATTTTTGTTGGACCAAGTGCAAACTGCAGGATGATTTTAATTCATAAATACTTAGAAGTTTGGCCCAAATTTCGGCACTTGTAGCACAGTTCACTACGTGAATGATAACATTTTCTGCCAATCTGTTTACGATAACCGACTGCGCCTTCGCGTCCTTGTTCACAATAGCCCATAATCCCAGGCTATTTAGTAATATTCTTACCTGGAATTTCCAGACATTCCAGTTCTTTACACCGACCAAACGAATTACATTCGCTGTATTGCTTTTTGCATCCGCCATTTCTGCCATCACGATGCCGATTGGAATCGTATTTTATTGCTATAATCCGGCGTTTTCCTGGGCCCGTAACCTGTTGCAGAGTGCTTTTACTACAGGTATTGCTTGAATAAAAGGATATTTCTTGTACTGAACTCTATTTATTTTATACTTAATAATTGCACGTTTATTACATCAATCATCGACCATGACCAACGACCAAGGAGGAAGCACAGGAAAAACCATAGACAGTAACACTAATCCATACCACAGATTCTATTGTCTATTTCTAACACAAACTATAGATTTGCATCAAGGAAAACAAATAAATATGATTAATATTCGAAATTTAAACAGATTTAGTACTTGAAAAATTTCGACAACATCACCACAGGACAGCACTTTCACTCGGATGTAGCAAAACGCTGACAAAATGGCGCAATCTTAGCCATGCCCCATGAATTGAATAGTACACAAATAAAAAAATAAAATAAAAAACAAACTACCTAATAAAGGTGATTCCTAATACATGTCGCTATTAGATAGTTAAAGTTAAAAAAGTCTTGAATGGGCGGTAGGAAAATATTGACGATTCATAAGTACATAATATTTATTATGTCTAAGTGAACAAATATTTTTTTCATTTTCATTTTAATTTTTTCATTATAGTAAGTATTCCAATTTACCAACCGTATTCCAAATTACCTGCATTTACTCTTATATTAATTTGAAATTGTTATTTACGTGAAATAACAGATAAAATGATATTCGTGCCATAAATTAAAAACTCGTAGTCGTCCCTTCATCATCATCATCATCATCAGCCATTTAATGTCCCCACTGCTGGGGCACTGGCCTTCCTTATGGATGAATAAGGAGTCGTCCCTTAGTAATAATAAAATATTCTTTGCTAGTATATTACGCAGAAAAGTAAATGATCACACATTCTTTACCAATTCCCAGTATTTTCACATTACTCCTTCCACATAATAACGCCATATATATTACGCATAGAATATGGATTTCCTTAACAAATTGGTCCGTAAGGGTCCTGAATATGTATCGCATACAATGAAACATTCATAGGCGGGAGAAATATCACTCTTCTATGTTGAAAACAAAGTAATGAAACTTTGGAAGAGTTTCAAACAAGGCCGCAGTGTTGAATACTTACACGAACAGAATTATATGAGGGAAATTTCGCTCTGATATCTTCGCCAGCTTACATACTAAATTGACAGTAAACCGGAGGACACAAGCGTTTGGAATTTATATGAATTGGCATTCTTCTAATAAATAGCGAAGTTTTAATATATTTGTAAAGTTAGTTTTTAGGGAATTGCTCATAAGTTTGTTTGTTTGAAACTCATCCCAACACTACAACGGAAATGGAAACCATGCAGGTAAACGCGTACCTACGTAAAAAACGAGCACCTACCTACGTAACTTAAGTATTTTAAATATTGGTTGTATACCTACATAATCACTTCACTATTGTTCACTAGCACATACCATTATTTTAAAATAACAAAAGGGAAATCCAGATCATAGGATTCACAAGGTATTTTAATCAGGGTTTTATTACAAACCTGACTTTAAGAACTTGATGCGCGTTTTAGCTTTATCTAGCTTTTTCCAGTAACAATATGAAACGGAAATCAATAGGTGCCCCTAAAATAAAATGTCCGCTGAAAATATCAGATTAAAAATGTCATGCATAATAAAATGTCATCAGATTTTCATCATATAGGTAACCAAATGGGGGCATGGATGGCCTAATTGTTAATAACAGTTTTGTCTAGTGTTTTTGTTTGCCGAGTCGAATGAATAACTTTCCCCGCGGTGGCCTGCGAGGGTCGGGGGGGGGGGACAATATAATTAATATAACGGTTTTACAAAACAATAAAACCGATATTATGTGCCGAGAGGGAAAACATACAGCATTGTCTATGAAGAAGCAGTGTGTACTTAGCTTTACGATGGTGTGGTCTGGCCCTTAGCCATAGACAAAGTCGATCTTCCACTATTCATCCGCTAGGTGTCGCCTGTGTCCCCAGCTAGGGCGGAAGGTGTCTGCCGCCATTCCGAGTCTCATAGTCTTCACCAGGAAGAACTTCCTGCAATGCTGTATGTTTTCCCTCTCGGCACATAATATCGGTTTTATTGTTTTGTAAAACCGTTATATTGATGTGCCTCCGGAAAACATACAGCATTGTCTATGAAGACGTGTTTGTTATCTGCTGGTGAAAATAATTAACACAACGCTATGATGATTAAGTCATTTAATATTTATGTCTGATAAAAATAATGTTAAATTGTCATTATAATATAATAAGAAAGTTTTCAGAGATCGTTAAAGAAAACGATCAAAATGGTTTTTACTTATCTCTAGGGAGACTAATCGTTTGCAATAATTGTTACAAAAATTATGTTTTGGACAATTTCCAATTGCCCCTTGAAAGTATTTTTTACCACCTCAAAGAGGCGAACAGATCTGCAGCTTCCTGAAGCTATCAGTAAGTACATTTTATACTTAATTTCATTTACTGCAGTATTAAGCTTTAATTAATTATTTAATTTAATTACTTTGTCTTTTAGTCATGACCTAAAAGAAGTATTCTCTAATTATCTCGAGACGTATTACTGGTATTACTGCCGGTATATTTGAAATGGTTTCCAAGCTGGCTATGAACATGTGAGTCAGTTTCAAGCCCAAAATATGGAATAAGAAAACTCTTTTAATGGACTCTGCGTCCAGATGATAAGAATAGTACTTTGCTGATATACTAGCGATATCGAGGAGTTAATAATCTTAGACTTGGTAGGCAGAAAGCCACTTTAGGAATAGACTTGGGTCCCAACCACATTTAAAATTTGGTTTCAAGTTTCAGTTGGAGAATTATAGTTTTTCTCTGTGAAGTCCAAAGATAATAATAATTTTTCTGTTACAATAGATTTATCAAGAATTTATGCGATATTATAAGGCTTAGTCAAGAGATGTTAAGGATCGTTTTGATTATCACCATCTAAAATATCTTCTACTTGCTGGCATATAAGCCGTTTAGGTAGATTTACGTCAGTTTTTATTTAATAAATCTTTTCCTTCTTATGACCACTCATATTTGACTACCCCACCCCCAATTTTTTAAATTTTCAGGTGATTTGTAATGCTTGAACCTGTGGAGGTGGCAGTAACAACGTTATACCTATCAGCGTCTTGGACAAGTGCAGGATTTCACGCGTGTGATCTGAAATCGCGATCTCTCGATTTCAGAACTTGTGATCAGAGAAAGAAAGCTCGAGTACACTCTGGCTCGACTATCATGCATGTTCTGTATAGATGAGTGCCCCAACTCTACTCGGAAGCGTCCGTTAGCTAGAAAGTGAGTAACTGGAGGTTCTAGTATTTTTGTCGAGTGGTTTATGGCTCCGCGCCACAACACACACAGCTGTGTGGCTCCGCGCCACATCATCTCTTGGCATACCTTTGTAGGAATCGAGATAGTATGTCGAAGTTACATTTTGTCGAATTAGCGTTACAATATTTGTGAGAAGTAGCGGCAGTGCGGCCGTGCCGTGGCCTGCAGAATCTCGCCAGCCTCGCTATTATGCATAACGAAATTGGCAAAGCTCCGCCAGGGTACAGCAGACTCTAAAGTGCACGCAGGCCAGGCAGTACCTCTGTTCTATGAAGCGATCTAGACTCCTGTTGAATTTGTCTACTTGCTACTAAATTGTTCGCTATATTTTGAATTTTCTGCTGTATTTCGCCGAATTCGGGAATATTCCCAGTGTTGAGAGGGCGTTAGGGTAGGTTTTTAGTAACTGACTGTACAAACCAGGTTTCTCCAGGTGTCTAACGGCCTCCGCAGTTTCTTGGTCCATCGGTCTATTAGTAGGCAGGTACGACCTTGACAAACTTCCGGGTCGGGATAGGGTGTCCGCGACCCTGCAGGTAAGACCTTGACAAACTTCCGGGTCGGGATAGGGTGTCCGCGACCCGGCACGTTACTGGGTCTCAGCGACCCAGCACGTTAGTGTTGCAATAATTTTCTACGAACTTTCGCTGGTAGGGTCTACGCGACCCAGCACGTTACAGGGTCTCCGCGACCCAGCACGTTGCTGTTGCAATAATTTTCGACGAACTTTCGCTGATAGGGTCTCCGCGACCCAGCACGTTACCGGGTCTCCCCGCGACCCAGCACGTTGCTGTTGCAATAATTTTCAACGAACTCTCGCTGATAGGGTCTCCGCGACCCTGCACGTTACTGGGTCTCCGCGACCCAGCACGTTGCCGTTGCAATAATTTTCGACGAACTTTCGCTGATAGGGTCTCCGCGACCCAGCACGTTGCTGTTGCAATAATTTTCGACGAACTCTCGCTGATAGGGTCTCCGCGACCCAGCACGTTACTGGGTCTTCGACCCAGCACGTTGCAGTTGCAATAATTTTCGACGAACTCTCGCTGATGGGTCTCCGCGACCCAGCACGTTACTGGGTCTCCGCGACCCAGCACGTTACTGTTGCAAAAGTGTATCAGCCTCCGCGTCGCAGCCTGTAGGCGCAACTTAGTAGGTGTAGGTCGTCATGACCTGACCTCTCAAACACTAAGCGGTTATATGAGACTGCGCTGTCAGATCCCACAAACGAAAATGCAAACACAAAAACGAACCTTGATAATTGGTCCTTAAAACCACCCGATGCGATTGTGCAGTAGGGATACGAGTGTAGATTCCTTTACTCTAGTTTTATATCTAGTTTTTTTCCATTCAGTCTCCAAGCTGAAGGAATACCGACTTTACGGAATGTGAAATATGACAAAAGTGACTAGTTCTGAGAAGTTATATGTGTTGGTGTTGTAATTATAATTAGGTACTGTCTGCGCAAGTAATAATAAATAACAAAGTGATGAGTTATTTTAATTAACTATTCGTTCAGCTTTCGAAGATTGGATGCATTATTCCATTGCTTTTCTTCCGCAGAAAAGGCTTGGAAATGAGACTGGGAGTCTTGTTTATAACAAACAGACCATAATCCTTCCTTTCAAAAGTGCCCGGATCAATCTGTTGTTACTGGTAATGTCATTGCATGTACATGTACTGGGTGCCTACCATCAACTTTATGACAGCGATTCAAAAATAGCGCGATTCAGAATAGGTTCCTAAAATGAATCGCTTTCTTTCGTACTCTGACCTTCTAAAAACTGGATCGCAAATGAATTGCTAAATGTTAATGACCGAACGATTTGTGTCCTTTTTCTTCTACCCGTCTCTTTCACTCGATTCTGTCATGCCCGGAGAGTGAGAGGGACGGGTATAACCTGCAGGTGACATGTTAAATCGACCGGGTTATAAGTCAAATAAGAGTTTCTGACAGCTTAGCGGCTGTGAAATGTCATTGATCGATCACTGAATCGCTGTCATTGATATTAAGCTGTCGTGGTACGAATAAGCGAAGCAGATCAGTTTAGGTTCCTAAACAAAACCGTAATAAGAGTTGATGGTAAGCACCCTGGTATTGTCATTGCACTGGTATTGTCATTTAATGTTTCACTGTTACTTGTGAAGGCATTATTTTCTTTAAAAAAAATGGTTAATGTGTGGCAAGAGCAAGATACACACATGAGATTCACTATTATTATTATTAACCCGCACAGATCAGTTTTGCGTATATAGAGGTAACTATATTGTGTTGACAAAACACACAGTAGGTAGTACGACCATAATGAAATACTATATAAACGTGTATAAAACAAACGTTACCTGTAATGTGCAAGATAGTGAAAGCCCAATTTACATGTGGGGTACTAACATTAGGTTCTAATAAAGTATATGAAGAAAATAATGTCAAATGTACGAAATAGCACATTGCTTTAATTTTTCAGTCTGTTTTATTCTATTTTCGTTGCCGATGTGAAAGGAATTTGTTCCGTGAAAATTTCTTAAATAATTTCAAAGATGAGGGTAGATAAAAACCCAGGCTCATTTCTGGGAGCAAACGTAGCCTTTTTAATAAAATTCTACCGCCTTTAAATCAATTCACCTTTGTGTAAGTAAATTCAAAAGTTTATAAAGATTCACCCATAGGCAAAGGGGGTAAAGACCCGCAATGCATGGTATTGATGTAACATAAACACTAGGCATTGTTTTTTTTTCTATTTTTATTAATAATGTGTAATGAGTAACGATATAAATATCCTTAGCTCAGAAAACGCTAGCAAGTTTATTGTGCCTGCTATTCATGTTGTTTAGAAAAAATCGTAAACATAACTCTTTATTATTTTTAATTTCAATACCGGGTTGGTTAAAACATATCATGCAAAGCTTAAGCTTAAGCTTCCCTACAATTGTAGTGAACGTATTGCCGATTTTAAGAGTAACAAGGTTGAAATTCCATCATAAGTTTGAAAAGTTTCTTGTCAACTGGTTTGATGAACTTTTTATGTACATTTACTTAGTTCTAACAGTTTTGCATATCCAGTTGGTGTCTTGACATTTATACAAATCGGCTTAGTCAAGTTCTCATCAGTATTGTATTTGTAAAAAGACTGACCTGATATATCACGCATCGATCCGAGGATCGACCGTTACCTCAGCTCTTAGTTTCCTTTTCTCGGTGTTTGATGCTTGTTGATCAGTCTCACTGGAGCTGTTGGTCAAACTCTCCTCTTGTACTGGATCCCTCTCGTAGATGTCGATGTAATGGAGCCCGTTGACCAACGCCATATTTTTCCGCAAATTCCGTAATAACCGAGAAAAAAATAACAAATTTAATATAGATCGTTTATGAAAAACGTTAACAATTAACGTGTGAGTTGAATTTCTGATCTTTATTTGAAGATCATGAAGATTCAGGACGTTTTTCGTCCGTACGTGACGAAAGTACACAACGCTATGGGACTCGGAATGGCGGCAGACACCTTCCGCCCTAGCTGGGGACACAGGCGACACCTAGCGGATGAATAGTGGAAGATCGACTTTGTCTATGGCTAAGGGCCAGACCACACCATCGTAAAGCTAAGTACACACTGCTTCTTCATAGACAATGCTGTATGTTTTCCGGAGGCACATCAATTTCGTATTTGTATGTAAATAATAGAGGTCAGTGGAATTTGTGCTCAGCAGTGACACATCTCGTCAAATCCAAAGAGAACATAAAAACTTTGGCAGGGAACCTGTCGTTTTTGTAATATTTACTCAAACTAACTATAGTTTTGTTATTAATTTTTAATGTTAAAAGCTCTTCATAATCGCTTTCTGAACCAAGTGGAAGAACGAAAAAATGTTTTTACTTACAGAGAAAAAAATCTTTCCGTGTTCTGTGGTTTTACTCAAACTGTCTTCAATTTGCAATTTTATTCTTGATACATGTTGAAAGAACGTAGCCGTAAAATATATTTCTATTTCTTATTTAAGAACTTTTCTAAGTCTGACGCCATAACAATGATGTTTTCAGCATTATTGTGTTCCGGCAGTTAGAGATAAGATAGCCAGTTCCTCAGTGATTGAGGATTCCGGGAGTAGTGCGCTTCCACCTGCAGCCTTATCACCACTTATCATTAGGTGTGATGAAGGCTAAGTGCTACCCCGTTGTGGATAAAATAAAAGTTTATTAAAACTTTTTTAATATTATACCGCATTACCCCTTTTGTTTTCGCATTTTAGCCACAGAATAGTCTTAGCTTAGCCATATCAAGCCTGCCCTAATCAAAGCTGCAGACGGTTATATGCGGGGGTCATCCGTAGCATGGCCCTTTACGGAGCCCCCGTATGGGCTGAAGCCCTCACTACGTCTAGAATAGGGCTGCACTTAGGCGTCCACAACGGGTAGTGGCCTCACGCATGACACGTGGACACCGCACAGCATCAGGGACAACAGCGTGCGCACTGGTTGGTACGCCCCCCTGGGAGCTGAAGGTCCAGTACTAGCGGAGGCGTACAGACAGATGCGGGAGCAACGGGCGAACAATATCCGTCTAGCCCCGCAGGAGTTTAATGCGGCGATGCGAGCCGCGGAGGAGCGCTGTCTCGCGGAATGGGAGAGCCAACTTGAGGCCCCAGCAGTCGTAGGAGTGAGAATCGTGGAGGCGATCCGCCCAGTGCTAAGGGAATAATAAAATAACCGTTTATTTTTCATCACAATTTTGTACACAAGGCTTTTGCTACAATAAAATAAAAACATTAGAGAGGCCCAAAATTGTGAGGAACTGGAGCCTGAAATAGGTTTCCTAATGGAAACCTGCAATCTACAGGTCACCAGACCCCCACCTGCAGACAGATTTGGATTTAACGGGCTGTATATAATTAATTAATCCTAACATTCACTAGCAGCCTGCTACGAGCGAAACAATGCAAGAAACCAACGACAAATAAAAATAAAAATAAAAACAACGTAAAATACCTTAAAATTAACTGGAATACAGAGTGTGAGTATGGGTGTGTGCATGTGTGTGAGTGTGTGGTTCATTCTGGATCTCTGTGTGGTTTAGTTGTTAAAAGGCGTAGCGGCAAGAAGTACATTTTGAGGTTGCTATTTAAGAGAAAGAAGAAGTTTTTCAGTCGCTTCGTAGTCAAGAGACTTCAAAAACTTCACAACTGTCAGTTTGCAGCTGTATTTCGAAAATGGACAGATATTAAGAAGTGTGTTTGCGCTTTTATAAAGGAAGGGACCAAGGAACCAGAAGAAACCCTGAGCGAGGCTGTTCTGGGAATGGCGATCGAGAGCACACGGTTCTATCACATATCGGCTGACACAGGTACTAACAGGCCATGGCTGCTTTGGCAGGTACCTACCTGAGTCAAATTCAGAAAGAGGAGTATCACGTGTGCCAACATTGTGGCGCGCTGCAAGACACCGTACGCCATACACTCGAGGAGTGCACGGCGTGGGCGGTGCAGTGCCAGGAGTTGGTTGCTGCAGTTGGGCCGGACCTTTCGCTTCCTAATATCACAGTTGCGATGCTGCGAAGCGAGGGGGATGGCAGGCCGTTGTCTCCTTCTGCGAGGACGTCATCACGCAGAAAGAGTCCGCGGAGAATTCGCGAGGCGGACGCTGCAGAGAGCCAACTCCGACGTGCGCGGCCCGGGAGAACGAGACGCCAACGTGCGCGACTCGATCTCCCCGTGTCGCAAGGGGGGGCGCAGTAAGGCCATCTGTCCCCTAAGGGTGGAAACCCTCCCTCGGATAATGTGTAGCGTGACAACGCAATCCCACAGACTCGGGGAAGGCGCTAGGTATTCGAGAGGAGTTTAGTTGGTAGTGGTGCATCCTCCTATTCGCCCCACCTGGCCTGCCCGCCAAGAGCGGGTAGCCACGTGGGGAACTGGGGAGGACGCTTCCTCCTTCTGCCCGGCCCCCTCTCGAGCTTTCGAACTCGTTAGGGGGTGGGGCAGGGGTTACAACCGCCCAGCCCTGATGCGAAGCCTATTAGGCTTCGTGGGAGGGCTGGGTGCGGCCAGGAACATGCCCTCGGTGTGACCGAGTCCAACATGCCGTTTGGTATGCCTAAAGATCGCATTCTTCTCTTGATACAAAAAAATATAAAAAAGGTACTTTTTATGTGAAGCCTACACCAGTAGGTACCTAAACATATACGATGAATTCCTACAGTTTATACTTAACTGAAACAATCTAAACATGAAAATTCAGTACCACGCAATATTTAACCAACTTGCTCAATACTTTAAAACAAGGTGTAACTGTGTAAGTACTTACCTACTTTTTAAAATCTTTGTTTGTGTAATAATAAAACAAAGACATTTCAGTATCTTACCCATTTTTTATTGAAAATAATCGATAATAATTCGATAACTGAGTCAAGCGCATCACTATTAAAATTACAGTAACTTTGACATTTGTTTGTTTACTTTTTTTTTCTTTTCTTTTAGGGATTGATTCCAGGCAAATGCATACACGCTAGGACTTCCTGACATTGATCATTTTACACATTTTTTACATATATTAGTACCTAGTACCTTCAGCATTGCTCTTTACCGTAATAACATTTCCTATCACCAACCACTAGCCAGAATGTGTCGCTCTGTTAATGAATTCGTTCAACAACACCCTGATGTAGACTTATTTTAAAATAACACCAACCGTTTTCGCAAGCTGATCAAAATATGCTTAAAACCGCTCCCAGATAAGTTTAAATAGGTACCTATAATTATCTTTCTATCCATTGCATTGTTATCCTTGACTCCGCTACCGTTTATTGACTCATTTTTATTGTTATTTTTTGATTTTATTGTTATTTTCTTATTTTTAGATTTGACATTATAATTTTGACTTTTTTGATGTAAGTAATTGAAATTTATACTACTCATATGATTTGATTTTTTTTTCTTTTGACATGTATTAACTCGGCTGACATTATATTTATTTTCATTTTGTAACTTTTCGTTAATGTAATGCATTAATGTTTTTTTTTTACTGTATTGCTTATATTGGAAATTGTCCGCAAATCATGACATGTACGCATGCTTAGGATACCAATCTTGTACTGTAATGTTTAACTCTATCCATATGAAAATGAACTGATTGTTGTCTGTTTTGTGTACTTAAATAAAATATAAAATATAAAATAAAAAATATTATAAATAAGCGACCATAAAATATTAAAAAAAAAAATTCGTGTTTAATTACTTAGTTCGAATCTCGAAATGGTTTTTAATACCTTATATTTCATACAAAGTCGTCAAATTGAGAAATGACCTTCACACATTATAAGTTCACTTTCCATCACAATGGAGAATACTTAATTTAAGTAAGTAGTTACATTTGCTCATAGACATATATTTTATACAGGATTATTTTTTTAACACCATCTTTTCAGGCATTAAGTCTCATTCAGAGATTCTATTTACAAAAAAAGTGGCGGCATAAGTGAAAAGGGCACCCTAGACTTTTACACAAAAAAAAGAATTTGACAAAAAAAAGAAAAAAATACGGTCTAGATTTGAACTGAAGTCTTCTGGCTTCAATGGCCCCCGTTTTCTAACTGAGCTATCACAACTTTGGAAAAGGTGCGTGGCGAAATTTGCCTTCGTATTCTAATAACATTGTAACAGTTTTTCGATCAGGGTGCCTACCATCAACTATAAGACAGCGATTCAAAAATAGCGCGATGCAGAATAGGTTCCTAAAATGAATTGCTTTCTTTCGTACTACCGATCCTTCTGAAAACTGGATCGCAAATGAATTGCTAAATGTGAATGACCGAACGATTTGTGTCCTTATTTCTTCTACCCGTCTCTTTCACTCGATTCTGTCATGCCCGGAGAGTGAGAGGGACGGGTATAACCTACAGGTGTCATGTCAGCTTGGCCGAGTTATAAGTCAAATAAGAGATCTGACAGCTTAGCGGCTGTGAAATGTCATTTAATGATCACTGAATCGCTGTCATTGATATTAAGCTGTCGTGGTACGAATAAGCGAAGCAGATCAGTTTAGGTCCTAAACAAAACCGCAAATGTAGGTATGTAATGTATGTAAACAGAAATCCTTATTGTCCGAAGTTATAAAACATCCTTGCAAATAATAAGTAAGGTTAATAATAAAACCAAATTCGATTAAGCAATTTTTTGCGTAGGTGCAATTAATATTACCCTAGAGCCTAGATACTACAGTCTAGCTCTGTATACATCTTAAAAACTGTCAAAACGGTAAATCAAATTATCTTCTTAAACTTTAACGGATTGTAGGACAAAGAAATTACATTCTATTTTTTTATCATAGCAACAAAACGAAGAAGCAATTTTGCGGCACACGTAAGTACCTACTACTATTTTATTCTGTTACCTCAGCAGGCTAAGTCACGTTTTCGAGAAAAGTCGACTACGAAAAATATTGTACAGGTATTTTACGATGATCAAAGTAACTACCTATGTTGTTAACCTCACTTACGACATCATTCAATTTACCTTTGCCAGGTATCTATGGCAATAGGGTATTTGACTGAATTTTTTTATTTACTTAAAAATGTTTACTTATTGAATTAGTAGCAACACAACATAGGTATTTATTTTCAAATATCTTGCATATTTTCAGCGATATAGAGCATCAAACTTTCTAATTAGACAATAGAGTAGAGAAGCGCCGAATACTCAGTTATTACTCGTTACTCGGCGTACTCGGCAATTTTTATAGTACTCGTATTCGGCCGAGTAACTCGTTATAAAAGCCGAGTAATCAAACGTTAGAAAAAAATGGTTTTAATTTTGAGAGCGATAATAGTAGTCATCATCATCAGCAGTACGACATCCACTACTAAGCATAGGCCTAATAATAGGATAATAGTAGTATTATGCATATTTAATTAGGGTAATTACTTAACATTAAAATTTATTAATTTGCGAAGTTTGAATCACATGAAGAAAAAATTAAGAATAGGACACTGGAAAATATTATTTATGATATATAATGTAATTTAAGATATAAAAAGTATAAGAATTTAGCACTAAAATTGCTTTGGCACTATAAAATAATTCTACAAACCAAACCACCAAACGCATCACCCGTACACAATTTGTAAAGAAATGACTGACTAGGAGTAAAAGTACCTGGACGCAACTGGGTGAAGGAAGGGGATGAGGGCGGCGAGGTACCGCTCGCTCGCTGGCTGCACTCCGCGGTCATGTTTGAACGTGTTTTTCGCGTATTACTCCTATTCCTATACTTATAAACTGAACCGAGTTACTCGAACGAGTACTCGGTTTGATAAAGACAAAACGGAGTATTACTCGGTACTCGGTTACTCGGTAAACTTTGTACTCGGCACATCTCTACAATAGAGCATCAAACTTTCTAATTAGACAAGGAGAGCGCTATAGAAATATGTGACGTCACATTTTTATAACGCTATACTCTCTCGCCATAGAATATTTCGTTTTAGAAAGAGATAGCTAGAGTCACAATTAAGTAGCTCATTACTCGCTAATAGCAAAACTATTTATCGTGGCAACACTGTCTCGTGCCCATGGTTGCTTGTGCCAATATCACTATTCCGGGAGCCATGCCACCTGCGCACGCCGTGGAAGTTGAGCCAGTGCGCCGTGGTAGGTACCAGGGGTACACTAAACTTGCACCACTCGACCGCGGAGGTCATCAATTAGGGCCCTACATGAATCTTCTTCTTTCGAGCGGTGGTTGCGAGCTCACAAGGATCATGCCCTCCTGGGCATGATCCAGGGCATGATCCTTGTGAGCTCCTAGCAGCGGTGTTAACGGCCCTGGCCTTCGCGTCTCGCAGGTCCCTCTCGGAGCAGGAGTACGGGCTGGTGTATGCCCGTGCAGGTGCTGCATTGTTTGTGTGGTCGTCAACATTTGTCGTCGTTTGTATGGTTGATGGGTCGCGGAGTAGCTATATGTTTATGGCTCATTACATGTGTCCTATGACTTGCGCCGAAATCGATGTCAGTCCAGCGCTGCCTTCGTGTAGTAAACGTTTTGACATGCCAATCCACAGCTGGCGTTAGCCCCTTCGATCTGTTGTGGTCAGATCATCAAATTGGTAATTTCATGATAGTGTTAGTCATATCATGAAACGGTCGTATTTCATGAAGTAACTAGTTGAATTTGGCAATATTAATGAAACTATATTTCAACGAAATTGTGCCATATCATGAAAATACCACCATTTCATGAAATGACCCACAATAACATGAAATTATCAATAACATTTATTTATGTTATGCGTGACATCAAAGTTTTTCTTTTTAATTTGTATTCTGGCACTTCGCCAGCTTCTACCGCGTCACGCTCGCGCTGTTTTTGTAATACAGGTTGATTTCTTCGACAATCTTCCTTCTGCCACTTAATCTCGTGACGCGCATGTTAGGCCTACTGGAAGTCGTAAAAGGCGACAGAGGCACAATGCACAAAACAGCATTGCGAGAGAAAAAAAACTCGTAACAAACCCTCTACCATCCCGTCTTCCCTGGGTGGTAGCAGTAGGCTAAGAACCTCCAATGAGCGGCACATACAGTGATTACAGTATAAATAAAAAAACAACCCACACACCACCTAGAGCTAACCGACTCAAATACACGAAAAGGCTTTACGAAGAAAAAGTGCCAATTTCGTTTGGCGACGTTAAAACTAAGAACATTCCACATTGGCGGCGAAGCTTATTAGCGAGACGGGTTTATTACGAAGCGGTGGAGTTCGGGCCGCGATGTATGAACTAATTTTCAGCTCGATCGACTTTGTTATCGAGCGGTGATGCCGGCGGCAGGGTCGGCAACTTTGGGCTTTTGAATCGAACTTCTGTATTAAGGGGTATGTGGCTCGTAATTTGTCCTCAGTTGAAACATGTTAAACTACAACATATTACATTCGTCTTGTTTGTTTTACTTTTTTATTTTTTGATAATAAGCACCTACTTAATAAAAAACCTGAAAGAAACTTGAAATTGTTTCGCTTTTTAGAATCTTTTATTTTTCTGAGACAATCTTTTACTCAATAACGCAGTTGTCGTGGTAAAACAACCAGTATCCCGAGTGTAAGTTTTTATGTCAAGCAAACGCAAACTATTTCGATTCCGTATTTATGTCAATTTGTATGAAAACTATAAAAGCGCGCTACTTGCCGCTAGAGGCGTTTGTAGTTTTCATACAAATTGCCATAAATACGGAATCGAAATAGTTTGCGTTTGCTTGACATAAAAACTTACACTAGGGGTAGATCGTCAATAAGAGTCAGATTTTTTAAGCCTCGCGTACGAAACCAGAGCGGAGCGGGGCGCGGCGCGGCGGTGCCAGTGGCGCGGGCGAATTGTGCATCAGCTGGTTCGCCATAGTGATTTATTTGATTAGACGTCTGTCGCGAGCGCGCAATGTATGCACAATTCGCCCGCGGCGGCCGCCCCACTGGTTACGTGTCGTACGTACGTTGTTGTTGTACGTTGTCTATTCAACGCGTTTTACACGCCCTGTTGATCTTCCCTTCCTGTCCTTAGTTTCCATAATCGACGGGTCCAAGTATAAGAGCCTTAAACGGGATAATGTTTTGGTGCTGGCCTGATAGAGGATTGTTTGGGTTAGTTTATTGTTAATGAAAGTTACTTGGATTAGAGTAAGTAATAGTAAAAATTGTAATCAGACACGAGATGGATCACCCAAAATAAAATACATGAATTTAATTTAACGATCTCCGTGGCCGAATGTGTACGTACCGGTTTTCAAGGTGTCACTATCTTTGGAGGTCCCGGGTACCCAATCGAAAAATATTGAAAACAAACTTTTCAATATTTCTTCGGGTCTGGGTGTATGTGGTAAATGGTACCTTGCCTGATACCCGTAGCTGTTTCCAATGTCCATAACACTAGTGCTTAAGCTATAAGGTTTGGTATTAGAACAATGTAGGTAGGCATGTGATGGATTCCAAAGAAAGAATAAAAAATAATCACTTTATGATGATACTATATGATTTTTTATTTATGGCAATGCTGAGTTCTAAAGCATTAATGGAAGGAAGAACAAAACGTCCCCACGCCATTTCATGTGGTTCTACACGTAATACTACAGCAAAGCTCCAGTATTCTCAATTAACAGCTGAATTAACAAGCAGCTAGAGATCGTGTTCTGGCGGCTTAATTAATCACTTCATCAAAAATCTATTCTGCTGGTCTAGAAATAAGTGGGCGTCCATTAATTACCTGAAGCGAGTTTTCGACCCTCCCCTCCCCCATTGGTGAAATGTTGTGAGATTTGGCTTGTTCCCCCATCTCCCCCTCCCCTCTAAAATGCGTATTTTTAGTGGACAAACTAATAATAAATTTATTTATTTGTGTTCAAAAAAGTTTACACGTGCAAACATTAACGTTAATAACTACATTAGTATCAACTGAGTCGCAGTTATAAGCGCCCACCTCGAACATTATAGTATTAATAACATAATTAAACACAGAAAAAAAAAGAATGCTTACATTATATTACAGTTACCAGTTACTTGGTTATAAGAATTAAACGTACGTGTGTGTGTGTGTGTGTGTGTGTTTGTGTGTGTGTGTGTGTGTGTTTATGTTTTTGTTGAACTACTTTAATTGTGTTAATTAATTTAAAAAATAGCTAAGAGTTAGGAGAAATGGAAGAGTAAAAATATAATTGTGTAAGATTAGCGTAATTTTTCAGTTTCTTGCGAAACCCCCTCGGCTAAGTGCTACCACGTTGTGGATAAAAAAGTGCTTAGCGCGTTTGGCCTGCGTTTGTGATCGCTAAGCGACTTTCGAATAGGTCAGTCACAAGATAGGTGTCCGAAAACTTATTAAGGCGCTACTCGGAAAATGTATGGACTCTTTGATATAAAACTATAGGACGGTTAGAGTTGTTATAAATCTGGTAATAAGATATATATTTCTTCATACCTTTATCTAGAATCCTATAGTTTCAGAAACACGATTTTATGATTTTGGCTCGACACTTTTTATTTTCGAAAATACCTCTAAAAAATAAGAAATATCAAGATTATTCTTAAATGGGGATACATATACTATTAAAAATTTGTTTAATTAGTGGACACTAATAATATTTAGGATCGTATAGAAGCATTTTTTTAAAATCGCCTTAGTTTTTGAATACGAAGTGATTTTGTGTTTTTTTTGCGTAATCGGCAAAATCGGTCTCGCTCCCGCGCTCGTCGTTTTCTCATTGCTATCTCGCTTTAGCATAATTTTTCCGAGTATCGCCTTAACTCGAGCTCCTTCATGCTTCGGATGGCACAATTCTCAGTTATAGCTGCATTACAGGTTGTGATCGTGTTTCGGCGGCTTCGTATAATACGGTATTTTACTGATTTTTTTTTATTTCTTTAAAATGTTTTTCAAAATATTAGCTACACAAAACAAGTTTTCATTTTGAATTATCTTGAATATTTTCAAAGATATAGGACTTCAAACTTTATAATTAGACAAGGACAGGACGCTATCTTAGTGACGTCAGTGGGTTAGTAGCGTCATAGTCACGCCATAGAATATTTCGTTTTAGAAAGAGACAGCTATAGTCAAAATCAAACAGACTATAATTCTTTTATTATAAAACAGATTCAAATTATTTTTTCACATTTGGAATTCTTAATTGCAATATTTTTTAACGTCATCATTAAATATCTACATTTCAACAACAGTAAAATACCCTATTAATAATTAATCCTTACTTCCTTACTTATATTATAAATGCGTCTCTGTCTGTCTGTGTGTTACACAATCACACCTAAACTACTGAACCGATTTGAATGAATTTTGGTACAGAGATATTCTAGAGCCTGAGAAAGGACAAAGGCTACTTTTTATTCCTGAAAAATATCACCTTCCCGCGGAATAACGTCGTGTAGTACACGCGGGCGAAGCCTCGGGCGGAAGGCTAGTAAATAATAAATCATAAATATTTTCTTACAATCACACCAATTATCTAAGCCCGTAGTTAATTTCTTAAGAAACTGTGTCTACGTGAACTTGATAACTTGATAATAATAATAAATATATACTGAAATACTTTTTGTTTGTAAATACATACTTAATATACATAGAAAACACCCAGACCAAGACAAATAGACATGTTCATGCACACAAATATTTGTCTTGTTCGGGAATCGAACCCGAGACCTCTGGCGCAGAAGGCAGGTAGTTTACCCCTGCGCCAAATCGGTCGAAAAATTCAATTCATTCCATCAAACATCTATTAGACTAGTCTGTCTAATCCTAATTATAGACTAATAAGCTAGACGCGTAGGCTTTGGTTGCATATTAGGCGTTATAGGCGTTTGTGTCGTGAAGTAGGTAGTGGTTTAACCAATTAAGGAAAACGGGTTAGGTATCCATTAGCGTACTTTCGGTAGGTATGCAATCCATACTAGTAAGATTTTTTTTTCTGTCTATTCACCATTTCAAGTTACTAAAAAATATATGGATTTTGGCATAGAGATTTAAAAAACCTTGCACAAACAGACGGAGGGAGTCGTGGTAAGATAAAGTGTAAAAGCCTGCGCGCACTTGTGATTTTTAGTTGACCGATATTTTAGTCGGAATCGTAAGACGATCGTGATCTAACTATTGGCGGATATTTTGGTATTGAGAGCCTGCGCGCACTTGTGATTTTTAGTCGACCGATATTTTAGTCGGAATCGTAAGACGATCGTGATCAAACTATCGGCGGATAGTTTGGTATTGAGAGCCTGCGCGCACTTGTGATTTTTAGTCGACCGATATTTTAGTCGGAATCGTGAGACGATCGTGATCAAACTTTCGGCGGATATTTTGGTATTGAGAGCCTGCGCGCACTTGTGATTTTTAGTCGACCGATATTTAAGTCGGAATCGTAAGACAATCGTGATCAAATTATCGGCGGATATTTTTTGGTATTGAGAGCCTGCGCGCACTTGTGATTTTTAGTCGACCGATATTTTAGTCGGATTCGTAAGACGATCGTGATCAAACTATCGGCGGATAGTTTGGTATTGAGAGCCTGCGCGCCCTTGTGATTTTTAGTCGACCGATAGTTGGACGATAGTTTAGTTGAATGTAGTGCGCGCGCTCACATAGTCCTTCATGCATATTACCGAACGGCCAATAGTTGTGCGATAGTTTAAGGTCACAGCAGATGTATTAACTCGTAAACGGATCGTAAACGTATCAATTCGAGCGGTTCAGTATTCTTTGTATGAAACCCCCTACTGCAACGCACACTAATCGGAAACGTAACGTAAACGCCTCGCCTCGGGACCAGGGTGCATACCATCAACTTTAAGACAGCGATTCAAAAATAGCGCGATGCAGAATAGGTTCCTAAAATGAATTGCTTTCTTTCGTACCATGACCTTCTAAAAACTGGATCGCATATGAATTGCTAAATGTGAATGACCGAACGATTTGTGTCCTTATTTCTTCTACCCGTCTCTTTCACTCGATTCTGTCAAGCCAGGAGAGTGAAAGGGACGGGTATAACCTGCAGGTGACATGTTAGCTTGGCCAAGTTATACGTCAAATAAGAGTTGATGACAGCTCAGCGGCTGTGAAATGTCATTGAATGATCACTGAATCGCTGTCATTGATATTAAGCTGTCGTGGTACGAATAAGCGAAGCAGATCAGTTTAGGTTCCTAAACAAAACCGCAATAAGAGTTGATGGTAGGCACCCTGCTCACGAACCGCTTTGCGGGTCGCTCAACTTGCTATCCCCGCGCTTACCGCTAGTCGTCCACGCGTTCACGTCTCTCCGTACTTGAGCTTACGGCTCTACGCACAGTGGTCTGAAAATGAAAATGAACTAACCACATTTCAAAAAATCAGACTGAAATTCCGAGATTTGATCCCATGTCCACCTATTTTCGATATGGAACCACTGTGCGGGCGCGGCGTCGCCGTCGCCTAGCCGTAGCCGAGCCGATGTACCGACGCTGAGGGCCTACTCTGATACGCAAAATCCGAAACTTCGGTATATCCGTCCCTCTCACTCTCTACTCGGGACAGAATCGAGTAAAAGGGGCGGGGCTAACCGAAGTTTCGGATTAGCGTTTCAGAGTACGGTCCCTGATCCGGTTTGGTTACGTGCTTGCGTTAGGTTGATGCCTGGTTGACGGCGAGGAGAACGGCGATACGGTGTCGATCCTTTGCCGAGTTGATGTATCTGCTGTGACCTTATATCGTACAACCATCAGTCATTTTCGATAGTTTGATCGGTCGATAGTTTAATCGTCAATGCGCGCACTGCCATATAACTCTACACTAAAATAAATAAAAATAAAAATCTTAAATAAATTAATTCCTCAAAACGATATTTTTTGATCTAATTTGACTATTAGCCTATATGAGTAAATGTACCACTGTGTTTTCGCCTTTTTGCATCGCTACGGCACACAAAATGATGTTCAATATGATTTTATTTTATTTCCTATAATTTTATTTGATTGTCCTTTTTTCTTTTTGTAATTATCTTTGTAATGTGTGCATGTTCTTTGCAAATAAATAATGTATCTATTTATCTACTTTACAATTATTTACCTCAGTTGAAACGGTTCATGTTAAACTACATAGGTATTACATTTGTCTCGGTTGTTTTACTTTTTTTTAATGATAAGTAGCTACCTACTTAATAAAAAAAACTTGAAATGGTTTCGGTCGGTTAATATTTTTTTAGAATTTTGTAATTTTCTGTGACAATGTTCTACTCAGTAACGCAGATTTTACATCGACGTGCTGAGATGCTACGCCAAACGCCACTATATCAGTCTGATTACAGAACCAGAGCTCTAATCCAATACAACTACAACGAGGTGTTTGACCGGGAGACGTTCATTCTCTGAAACTGTTCACAGCTGGGTTGAAGTATAATTTTAGCTACTGAACTGAAGAGACATACCTTCGGTTGGCCAATGATATATTTCTCATGCCTCAGACCCTAGAAAACTTTAACACTATGCTCGGCGATCTCAGAAACGCTTCTCAACACACAAACAAATCATGTCACCCGTCATGCACCTATCACAAAATCAAAAAATCAAAATCAATTTTTTTTAATTCAATTTAGGTTTGAGGTAACAACACTTATGAACGTCAAAGAAGCTACGCCATATCGGTTCGCAAATCCTACGGCGGGAAACCTTGGGAGAAGAACCGGCAAGAAACTCGTCAAGGGCAATCTTTTTCTCCCTGTTATATTTCATACAGAGTCGTCAGGTTGAAAAATGACCTTCACACATTTAGTAAGGTCACTTTCCATCACAATAGAAAATACTTAATTTACCACCATAGGAATGTTTAACGAGAGCATGACATACATAAGCTAACCGTGTTAAATGCCGAATTTTACAATCAAATACTTAATACTAAAATGTAATCTATCTATATATATAAAAATGAATCCCTATTTCCCTTGGTCACGGCATCACGCTTGAACGGCTGGACCGATTTGGCTAATTTTGGTCTTGAAATGTTCGTGGAAGTCCAAGGAAGGTTTTAGCGGTGAGAAAATAGGGGAAGGAGGGGTAAGTAGGGGTAGAGTAGAAGTAGGGTAGGGGTAGAGTAGGGGTAGGGTAGGGTAGGGTAGGGGTAGGGATAGAGTAGGGGTAGCGTAGGGGTAGGGTAGGGGTAGGGGTAGGGGTAGGGTAGGGTAGGGGTAGGGGTAGGGTAGGGGTAGGGTAGGGGTAGGGTAGGGGTAGGGTAGGGGTAGGGTAGGGGTAGGGTAGGGGTAGGGTAGGGTAGGGGTAGGGTAGGGGTAGGGTAGGGGTAGGGTAGGGGTAGGGTAGGGGTAGGGTAGGGGTAGGGTAGGGGTAGGGTAGGGGTAGGGTAGGGGTAGGGTAGGGGTAGGGTAGGGTAGGGGTGGGGAAGGGTAGGGGTGGGAAAGGGTAGGGTGGAGTAGGGGGTAGGGCCACGGGAACGAAGTCGCGCTGGGTCAGCTAGTCTATATATATAAAAATGAATCGCTATTTCCCTTGGTCACGACATCACGCGTGAACGGCTGGACCGATTTGGCTAATTTTGGTCTTGAAATGTTCGTGGAAGTCCAAGGAAGGTTTTAACGGTGAGAAAATAGGGGAAGGAGGGGTAGAGTAGAAGTAGGGTAGGGTAGGGTAGGGGTAGAGTACGGGTAGGGTAGGGTGGAGTAGGGGGTAGGGCCACGGGAACGAAGTCGCGCTGGGTCAGCTAGTACAATACAATAAAAATAAAATTAATTATGACCAAGCCGTTTTGTCATTTACGTAATCGTTCACTGATAATATCCTTTTCATTTCTCATGCTCGTAAAGTTCGTGTTTACGTTGGGTATAGGCTGCATAAAATCGCTTTTTATGCTCTAGTGCATAAAGTAAAATCTTCGTCTAAGTCTCAGACTTTAAGACAAAGGGCGTCAGGTAAACAGCCACACACGCAGTTAAACTTCGTTAAATAAACTTATTAGGTATTTCATTCTGTTTCTTCGATTTTGTACATAATCCATTTTAAATTACTAAATTAATAAAACTAGGCAAAATTAATGAGTTTTCTAAGAAGTAAGTATTTCAAGAGCATTATGGACTACAATCTATGCGAAAGTCACTGTGCTGCCAATGCCACATATAAAAAAAAATAAAAAGAAAGTCTTCTCGCCAATATGGCGAAGTCTTTATTTTTTCTTTTTTGCAATATTGTTATTTATTTCCTCACACTCTAAGTGAAAATCAGAGTGTATAACTTGTACATAAAACCCATTTTACCCTCGAATTGACTATCAACCCTCGCCTACGGCTCGGGTGGATATATACGTCTCGGGTAAATTGGTACGTTTTATGCACTTGTTGTACAATCTACTATTTTAAACGAGACCATTTTTATGTGCTACTTAATTTTTTCAAAAGGTAAGTCCAATAGACCATCTGGAATTTTGTTGTAAAAGCGTATACCAAGACCCAGGAAGGATCAATGAACCTTCTCTAGCCTTTACCGAGGCATGGCGATTGTCACATGCGAGGCACATGTCATTGCACCCATGCTTATGTTGTGAACGTAACGTTACACTCGCAGTTGTTGACCGCTATGTTTACCTAAGACTTTGATTACAGTACAGTTAGGTAAGTCATACTTTGAGAAAGATATCGATTCAACGAACTCACGTCGCAACCAACTCTACTCTGACGCAGTGGCAACCGGAAATTATTACATAGGTATAAGTACTCGCGTCTAAGTTCAAAAGTCTTCAGGAGAAAGTTTCATTATTCTTGGCCGAAATAGGCTGCAAGAAGGAGAAAACGCGGGAAAATCTGGAAAATGCGGCGCAGAATTTTTTTAGAAAATTCACTCACGCCACGGCGTGGAGCAGCTGCGTAGACTATCCCCCGCCAATAAATTTCAGGTCCGCGCCCACCTCTAGTCGGGTAGTCCAGCGAAACTGTGAGGTCGCTCGCCCCTCCTTCGGCGCTGCTTTAGGTGCACGGGGCTGGGGCACACAAAGCTATTGTGCTGGTAGCCGGGTGTGCCAGCCTCCGGCGATTACGGGCAAGCACCCTGAGCGTCTGGGAGACTCCACAGACGGGGTTCTGAAGGAGGGTGTGGTGAACCGTAAGGAGTTACGACGCTCTTCGCGCCACTCCAAGGAGAGGCGTCGACAAGACGCGAAGTAACCACGTGGATGGGGGGCTGCATTGTGGAGGAAAGTGCAGTCCACCTGTCTGGAGGTTTAAGTGTAATTTTCAAATATAGTATCAGAACGCAAACCGAGTGTTCGAGTGGCCGCATTCGAGCCAAAACTACGGGAATCGCTCGCGCTCGCTACTAGTGGCCGCTTTTCTCGCTCGCATCGCGCGCACACTCTGCCACAGTAGCCGGCCCTCCCGGTGCCCCTACCAAAAGTAGTGGCTAAATAGCCGCGACAGGTGAACGCCACTAAGCCACTAGCGGCTGCGATTGGTGGCTGCATCTAGTGGCTTAACTGAGCCGTCTGAGTCGCGTCTAGTGGCCGAGACTAGTGGCTCAATGTGCGGGCGCTCCTATAGGTCGCCATTCGAGAACCTATCCACCCCAACGGCCATCATCGGTTCTCCGCGCTATATCTCCCGCTCACTGCCACTTCAGCTGAGCAATTCTTCAAACGATGTCGATTATATTGGTTCTCCTGTGGATCTCGTCATTCTGCGCTCGGTGAAATATCAAGTTACCTTGGGCCTTCTTATGACACTAGTAAATACCACATCTCACTTTCATATGTCATTCCCGGCAACATACACTTGTCAAATCTTTATCTATCTTTAGTCTTGAGACATTTATAGGAATATTGGACTCGAACATATTTCCTCGAGCTTCCCGAATGCTACCCATCCGAGCAGGATTCAAATAGCGATCTTATTCTCGTTGTTGGACTTACCTAACCGAACTGTCTGGCCCAGGTAAGCATAGTGGTCAACAACTTTCGTACATGCTCCCCTACCGCCTAAGCACCGTCGGCTTGAAGCCGATTACGACGCATCGTGCCATCCTTGTCATGCCATACCAAATGTGTTACGGCATGACAAGTATGACACGATTCGTCGTAATCGTAATCAAGCCGACAGTGCTTAGGCGGTAGCCCTTCTGGTTTTAGTATGTTCCCGACATTAACTGGAACGGTGCAACGTGGACACGACGTTGGACATGATTTCCATCTTATCCATGTTCATCTTAAGACCCACTCTTTGAGAAACATTACTACGATCTGGATAATTCACTGATGAACTAAAGAGCTAGGTACAGTATGCCAACAGTCCTCAAATATTTTAGAGAGAGAGAGAGAGAGAGAGATATTTTTTTATTTACACAAAAGACCACACAATAAGAATAATAAAAAGACAACTTAAAACTAAAAGAGAAAATAAGTATGGACTTTAGTTCAATAAGGCCCCTGCCTCAGCATGAGTTGCCATGACACTATAATGTGTCACGACAACGCTGGTATTCTGGCAGGGCCTGTTGGTGCGCGAATTATATATTAAACAAAACAGATATACAATAAAAACTCGGATTTTAAAATTACAAAATTTACAAAAAATATTATTACCAGACAAACACAAAATCAAAAACAATAATAACATAAAGATATAAAAAAGAAAAGAAAAAAAAAACTGATTTCATTGGCTGGTACGGTCGTTTACCAGTATGCCACATTATGTTGAAAAGTAGAAATAAAAACGAACTATAAGTATTTACCTAATGAAGGATATAATAGGATATATAATTTTGGAGCAGCATTATAAAAATGCAACAATATAATTAGCTTAACAAAAATTGAATTGTGTTTCATATTTAATTACAAACCAAGGATATGTATGTCACCGGAAAATTATAAAAATCGTAAACTTATAAATTTCCTAAAAAAAACACGAAATTTAAGGCAATCGTTTCGCTGACGTAGTATTTTTTTGTCCTCCGTGGCTGCGCTGCGCGATCGCCTTAAGGCGCCCATTCCCCAAAATAGGGTATTTTAAATTATGGATTACTCGCAAATCACAAGTACTTAAAATTTGGAAAAAATATATGTTACTTTACAGTTATTTATCTAGTGCTTCCGGCCCTTGTTTTTCGATTGGTGATATTTTACTGTGTCAAATAAAATCCCAAACATCCGTCTAATAATAATTCAAATATCATATTACTTGCAGTATAATTGGTTCTAGTTAATGAAAAACATATGAAAATAATTGTCTTTGAATAGCCGAGGGATTCCGGCCGTCATAAATTAAATTTTCTTATTATTTAATTTTTAATTGAATTTTAAGTGATTTTCGATTCGCGGGGCGCTCGCGACTTCACAGTTCACTGCCGGCTGCCGCTGGGTCCACGCGAAGTGTATAGAGCGCGGCCGAGCAAGCGTTAGCGTGCCTATTTCGGTCGGGATTCCTCGCCTTAAATTTCTAACCTACCACGTGTTCTACAGGACTTCCGTTTTTAAATTTCCTAGGAAAATTATAAATTTGCGCTTCTTGTTATTTTCCGGTGACATATACATAAATAACTTAAATATCATCGATTTTTTATTTATTTGTTTCTCAAGAGCAATTACATTATCAGTTCAAAATGCCTCGCAAAACGTAAAATATTATAATATATTAAAGTAAAATAAGCCTTAACACCGGGAATTAAGAAACACGACAAGTATTGTGTGTTGGAGCCTTTAGAATCCGGCAATCATTTTAAAACACGGCCAAGGGAAAACGGGTCTTATTTCAAGTAAGATAAAATTAAGATTTCAGATAAGATTCAATTAAGGGTTTAGGTACAACAAGGAGATTCTTACCTCAAATGAAACATGTACCGAAGGCCGTTAAAATATACTTTTCACTTCTCATGCTCGTAAAGTTCGTGTTTAAGTTGGGTATAGGCTGCATAAAATCGCTTTTTATGCTCTAGTGCATAAAGTAAAATTTTCGTCTAAGTCTCAGACTTTAAGACAAAGGTCTTCAGGTAAACAGTCACTCACGCAATTAAACTTCGTTAAATAAACTTATTATTTCATTGAAAAATGGAAAAATCAATCATAAAAATTGCATTGTGAATTCAAAAAGTAAAAATTTAAATTACTTATTATTTCATTCTGTTTCTTTAATATTGTACATAATCCATGTTAAATTACTAATAAAACTAATAAAACTAGGCAAAATTAACGAGCTTTCTAAGAAATAAGTATTTCAAGAGCATTATGGACTACGATCTATACTAAAGTCATTGTGCTGCCAATGCCACGTATAAGAAAAAAGAAAAAGAAAGTCTTCCCGCTAATATGGCGAAGTCTTTATTTTTTCTTTTTTTTCTTTCTCACACTCTAAGTGAAAAGCAGAGTGTATAACTTGTACATAAAACCCATTTTACCCGAGACGTATATATACGTTGATAGTCAAGTCGAGGTAGGTACGTTTTATGCACTTGTTGTACAATCTACTATTTTAAGTCAATGACTTTGGGTCAGTCAATGGTAAGTGAGTACAAATAAATGTGACACGCAAAAATGATGTTTTTTATAAAATTATTACTTATATCAAAAGTGATAAGTAGGTATGTTATATTAATTGATAACTTATTCTTCTAACATGAAAACCTAACAATCTTACTGTATGGTGACTACTTGCCGCACAGCTAACCTGCAAGTGTCATGTGGTCGCTTCTTAGTTACGAGTACGTCACTGAACATGCAGCTTTTCTAAAAATTTTGAGAGCCTGGTTTTGTTATTGCATATTTAAACACCATTGCATTTCTTGAGAGTTTTAGATACTTCACTAAGAATTTATTGCAAATTTTTTATTAGTTTTTATTGATTGGCAAATATTTATAAACATAAAAAACACTACCGGCAATACGTGCTTCTCCCTATCTATAAACTTATGGAAAATTTTGTTTGCGCTGGGTCTGGGTATTTTATTGAACATTCTTCTTTGATCCAAAATTTTATAATTTAACATCATTCGGCACAGGATTTAGCCAGGAAAACCATTGCTGTATCAGTCTAGGCATTATCTAGCATCTATTATAAATTAAATTAAATAAATTATATAAAAATAATAATTAAAGAATTAAATAACAGGTGAGGGTAGAAACTCTTTCTCGTATCGTAAACCATAAGCTTGACCTTTCACTTGTAGTTATGAATTGAACATAAAACTTCTCGCTGTAATCCGAAGTGACGGCGGAATATCATTCCAGTAGGTAGTAGTAGATGGCTATTGGCATCATACGGCAAGATGACCCGATAGCAGATAGAATGAAAAGATCCTCTCGTGTCCTCTTTTGCTGGATATGTCTAACAAAAGATTAATGATCTTGGAGATACTTCCCGGAAAGCATGGGCTTTCTGAAGGCTTGGGTCTAAGCTAGGTGGCCTACCGTCAGCTGACATCACAATATTGAAGTAATATTGAGTACGATTGCGGTAATTCTGTGCAGCGCGTCTTGACCACGTTTGCGTCATGACGTTTGACTTCGTATTGCCGTAATGACATAACGACGCATACGTCACGCAAACCTATAATCCCACAATCCTGTCTGTTCCGGTGACATCCGTGACAGAGGAGCTACTTGCAATACGAAATTAGCTGTCAAAATCAAAGATATTATATTATAACAAGATTGCGCACTCATGAGTTACAGCCGAGCCGAGCGAGATAGCCCTATTATGGTGTGCATCCCTCTCTAATGAGAGAGACGTGAGTGACTACACGATTTGGTTTTTTCGAGGACAAATTTATAGTTAACCAGACTTGGCTCACGTAGGATTTGAACACCACGCTTCCTAGGGAGCTCTTGTAGCTAAAACAAACATACATTTAAACATCCGAACTCACTTTCTATTTATAATATTAGTTAAGATGAGGACTCCGCGAGGCAAAGTATAGAGGGTACTTTGCATCACTTATGAGGCAATAACGTGACAATCGATCGACACATACACATATGCTTTATAAGCATACTTACTTTTGAACCGACTTCAAAAAAGCAGGTTGTCAGTTTGACCTGTATGTACTTATATGAAATGTATGTCTGTATTTCTGATAGGCGTATTTTGCTAAAATGGATAGAAATAAAAAGTCCACGTACAGTAATAAAAATCTGTTTATTAGTTAGACTATACATTGCTAAACAAAATTGTCTTGCGGATCTTTTGACGCATGGAGGCTTTGTGTTCAATTAATTTTAAAGATTCGTTTTTTGCGTACCTACTTTTTTAACCTTAAATTAAAATACAGATGTTATTTATAATACATTTAATAAGTTCTGTTTCATGCCTATTTTCTGATAAAGTTCTTCTTCTTTTTCTTCTTCTGCTGAGTATTGTGTAATTTTTTCAGGTATGACGTTAAGCCAACCTTTTTTAATTTCTTCATCTTTAGGAAATCTGAAATAATGAAAATTAATGTTTGGGTTAAGTAAGAAAGTAAATTCCAGTCTAAAGATTACAAACGAAATGGACACCCTACTATACGCAAGAATAAAACTTTGGCTAAATACTTACCTATGAAAAGATACGTTTATATGATTCGCTTTTGCATCCTTTCACATATCAAGTGAGAACCATTTTTAATTTTTTTATTGATTTAAACGTAATTTTAAAATGATAATTAAGATCCACACACTAACTTTACACACATAAATTAATTTGCCGTCGCCATATTGATGATGTTTTATTTTTATTAAAATTGTCCAGACGCAAAGTGTTGCATATTTATTATAATTAAAACTACCATAACACCGACTCTTACATTAAACAAGTAGTTTTTTAAGGTTTTAAATAATACAAATGATATGGACTTTATTATTATCAGCTTAACATTTAATTAATTAATATTTTGAGAATTCTTGAGAACAGGAGATATGAATTTGAATTAAGTTCTACTACAACCAAAAATATTTAATGGTGGCAGCCCAGTAGACAGGGATGCAATCCTATTTAGGAGCCTCTCGCTCGGCTCGTTTTTCCGTTTATCGAAATGTCATACGAAAATAAACCTTATTGTAACTGCATAGAATCGAATCGACATTGCTTTTATTTTTATAGTGCACAATCTTGTTATATTATAATATCTTTGGTCAAAATAGACTGTCGTATGAAAACTGTTTTAGTTCAAAAGGTTATCACCGGAACAGAAAACGTTGTCGCACTGTAAACGCCGCGCGTATCAAAAACGGTATTGCCAAAGCACAGCCATCTCTATCGTCTTCTACAAGCCATGCGCATAAAGTTGGCAACGTCGCATTGAACCGATTTGAAACCGTTTGACAGGAATACAGCGAGTAAACCTCGAGTACTGAATCCGATGGAGATGGCATATCTTCTATACAGTCATCTATACTACAAATAAATAAAATTGGAGTGTCTGTTTGTAACATTAAAATAACCGCTTTTTACTACGTGCATATGAATATATATACGGTATATACAGGGCGTCCCAAAATTAACTCACATGGAGGGAAAGTACCTTAAATACTGAAGATATAAAATTTTACTGAAAGGAGACTTCATTTTTATTTTAAAAAGAAAACGAACTGCATTCAAAGAGTTTTAAGTAATCAACTGTCTGAACTGGGAATCGAACCCGCCGAATGTAAAAAAAAATATTTCTCTAATTTAATTGTACCAATCGAAAGGCTCGATCATTCCTTATCATTTTTTCTTAATAACATAGCATCTTAAATAAAAGGAAGACTACGAAATTTAACATTTAATGTTGAATAACAAGTTTGTGCAGCGTTATGGATAGCCTTTCCTGTGACTGTCGTGCTCAAAACTTTAACATTTCAATGTATTACTAATGAGTGAAGATTGGAGCAATTATCATAAAGCGTTTGATAAAGTTATAATGTGTTAAGTAACACCAGCTCGATTGGTTTAAAAATGTTTGAATAGTTACTTTGGTGCGGTCTATTCCAACATATGGCATAGTCGTGGGACGCCCCCAGGGCTTCCAATGACTATGTCACATGGTGGCATAGACCACACCAAATACTGTAGATAGAAAGTTTTATTGAAATAGGACTTTATTTTTATTTAAATAACAATAGAACTGCATCCAATATTTTTTTAAATAATAGCATGTCCAAACCGAGAATCGAACCCGCACGAAATTATTCAAACTTTTTAAAATCAATCGAGGTGGTGTTACTTATCACATTATCAAACACTTATGATAGGGAATTAGGTATAATTACTCCAATCTTCACTCATTAGTAATACCTACATTGAAATGTTAAAGTCTGTATTGAGCACGACAGTCACAGAAAATGCTATTCATGACGCTGCACAAACTTGTTATTCAACATTAAATGTTAAATTTCGTAGTCTTCCTTTTATTTAAGATGCTATGTTATTTAAAAGAAATGCTTAGTTATAATCGAGTCTTTCGATCGGTACAATTAAATTAGAGAAATATTTTTTTTACATTCAGCGGGTTCGATTCCCAGTTCAGACAAGTGATTATTCAAAATTCGGTGAATGCAGTTCGTTTTCTTTTTAAAATAAAAATGAAGTCTCCTTTCAGTAAAATTTTATATCTTCAGTATTTAAGGTACTTTCCCTCCATGTGAGTTAATTTTGGGACGCCCTGTATACCAAAATGACATGTTTTAAAATTTTTGTCTGTCTGTCTGTCTGTTTGTTCTGGCTAATCTCTGAAACGGCTGGACCGATTTTGACGGGACTTTCATTGGCAGGTAGCTGATGTAAAAAGGAGTAACTTAGGCTACTTTTTATCTCGGAAAAATATCACATTCCCTCGGGATAACGTCATGTAGTCCACGCGGGCGAAGCCGCGGGCGGGCGGAAAGGCTAGGAGTTCTATATGAACTATCCGTTATTCAAAATAAGCTAAATCGACATTGTACTCATAAACCTGTAGCCATCTTGTTGTATCTTATCTCCAATACTCCATATAAAAAGAGACAGCAATATATTTATTTGACCTATTTTTGGCAATATTAAAACGTGACGTCATAGTAATGCATGATTGAGGCCGGTCGCCATTTTTGTTTCTCGGTATGTGTAGGTATGCCTCACTTTTTCGAAGGTATGCCGTATCCATAGGATTCGTATTCAGAGGAGTAAACCGGTTCACAGCAATGTTGCCGTTCCGCTTCATAGCATGGCTTGTAGAAGACGATAGAGAAGGCTGTGGCCAAAGCCATCTTCTATCTCGCTCGTGCAAGCAGCCGAGAAATAATAGCGGGCCATGGTATTGCACGATCGACGTCAACTGCACGTAAGTACACCTGACTAATGCGTCATATGATTACCGCGATCGGGGTGGACGGAGCCACAGTATTAGGTACCATAGATACTGTGACGGAAATAAGGATTATTACTATAACATTGTTTGACAGCTCGCGGCAAGGCCCTAGCGTCTGATATAATTAGTACATGGAAATCGTACCAAATAAGTGGTGTTGCCTTGCATTAAATGAGGTAGTTCTGATTTTTTATATGTTAGTAGTGATGAGATGCTAATGACAAATCCAAGTTTTCCACCTTCATTTACGATACGATTTCCATGGACTAAATAAAAAAAAAAAAAAAAAAAAAAAAAAATTATTCTATAAAACATACAATACAAAATATAAAAGTAAAGGCTAAAACTAGGTACACATCAAATCAATAATAATAATGAGCCTGAACTAGGATTCCCTGTGTTTCAGGCAAAAAAGAACTTACATAAATACTTTAATCATTAAACAATCTGTATAAGTATCAATGAGTAAAATTTAAAAAAAAAAAAAATAACGGTAATAACAACGTGAGTAAATTTTATAAATTTAATTTAATTCTAAACATTTATTTTGTCACCAACAGTAATTTCTCTGTGTCCTCGTAGGACATTTTTTGGAGGGCTTCTTGTAGAATACTTTTCGTGCCATGATAGTTGATTGCATAAATACCATATTTGGCATTTAATCTATTATATAACATAGGCCCAAGAAACATGTAGAAGCTAGAAGAAAACGCATGTTTCATTCCAGTGTTTTGCGGGCAAACTATATCTTTTCGTCTTTTGTTAGTAATGTCAGTGCTATAGGGAAGTGCAGTGTGCTGTTTGAGGACTGTGTTAAGTATAAACAATTGTCTAACGGTTAATATATTACATGCCTTATAAAGAAGCTCTGTTGGGTAGAGGAAGGGACGAAAGGTAGCAACTTTTAGAACCGCTCTTTGAGCTCTTTCAATTGATAACAATAAAGTTTTAGAAGTGCCACCCCATGTCGTAATACAGTAACTTAATATTGATTGACACAAGGCGAAATAAACCTGCCGTATCAGTGCGTAATCAGTCAAAGTGCGTAGTTTTTTGAATATGTATATTAATTTACGTATTCTTCCACACAAAGCTTCAATATGAGGCTTAAATGAGAGTGTTTCGTCAATGATAATACCCAAATATTTCAAATTGTTAGTAACACCTATTTCTGGGCAAATGCAACTGTGATTAGTAGGGTCATTACAATGGTGGGCATACAACTTAGTGTTAATTAAGGTTGTCTTAGTTTTACGCATTGAAAAATATATATACTTAGTTTTGTCAGGGTTTAGCGTGAGTAGATGCTGATTTAACCAATTATTTACTACATTGAAGCCTTGTTGTGCATATTTATATACTTCATCTATCGAGTTTGCGGAAAAAAGTAGAGCAGTGTCATCGGCATATGAGATGATTGTTCCACAATGCATTTTTAGGTTACAAAGGTCATTAATGTAGACCAAAAATAGCGTGGGGCCTAATATGCTCCCCTGGGGAACTCCATAGGGGGTATTTGACAGATCACAGCTGACAACATTGCCTATTTTTACACATTGTGACCGCTCGTCTAGATAATTTGTGAATAGTTTAAGCTGAGTACCCCTTATACCTAGTGACTCAAGCTTTTGCAATAGGATGGGTATAGAAACGGTGTCAAATGCTTTTGCAAGGTCAAGGAATATTCCCAAAGTCTTGTTACCCTTTTCAAGTTCCTGTACAAGATAGTTAGTAAGTTGGTGCACTGCATCGGCAGTTGATAATTTGGATCTAAAACCAAACTGGTTCTTAGAAAAAACTGAATGTTTTTCCAAGTATTGGACAAGCCTGTTATTAAGAATCTTTTCTAATATTTTTGATATGGCGGGTAGTATTGAAATAGGTCTATAGTTTGATATTTGATCCTTGCTGCCGGATTTATGCACAGGAACAATAACGGCTTTTTTCAGGCATTTAGGGAAAACTCCTTGGGCTAGACACTTATGAAAAATGTGTGTAAGGGGTGAGACCAAGATATGCTTGTAACGTTTTAGTATTTTATTTGAGATGTTATCCCAACCAACTGCCGAATCGTCCTTTAAACACATAATTATTCTTTCTACTTCAGCTTCATCAGTGTTTAACAGCACAAATGATCTTGATGCATTGACGGATCTATTTTGCAAGCTTGGGTGTGATTTAAATGAGCTAGTTTGAATTTTTCTTGCCAGACATTTTCCGATATTGACGAAGTAATCATTTGCGCTATTTGCTGATGACATTTGCGACGAGTGTTTTTTAAATAAGCTTGAAGATGACTCATGTTGCTTAGAGATATGTGTAACATTTTTTATTACCTTCCATACTTTTTTACTGTCAGTTCCAGCTTTTTGCAATTCTTTTTTGTCGTAACTACTTTTAAGTTTTTTCAAAAGATTGTTACAGAAGTTGCGATATCTTTTGTATGAAACTTGTAATATTAAATTGTCTGGGTTAGATTTGGCTTTCATGTGTAGTTTGTCTCTGTGCCTCATACAGCGGATAAGCCCCGGAGTGATCCAGGGCTTAATGTTATAATTTTTATTACTTAAACGTGTGTATATCGTGCTTTGCAATATGGCTTGCCGAATAATATTAACGAAGTTTGACATACACTCATCCGCGTCGGCAATATTGTAAAGTAGGTCAAAGTCAATGCTACATAGTGTCTCTTCAAGTTTATTTTCATTTATTCGTGATTTATGATTTTGCGTGCGTGTTAGATTAGGTAATTTACGATTTAAGGTTAGTAGTGCGGCACTGTGATCGGTTAATGATGAGTCTGTGATTAATGTTACTGATGGGTAATGAGATTTAAGAAATATGTGATCTAAACAAGAACCACTTTGGTGCGTTGGAAGCGTGTGCGCGGGAAGTAAACCATAAAAGGAGCATACATTTAAATACTTATGAGCTATGGAATCACAGTTGTTTGGCCGAATGTCGATGTTTATATCTCCTATTAAAATAACATTTTTATAAGGTGTTAATTTTTGTAGTGTGCAGTTCAAAGAGTCAATAAAGGTGTTTATATTTTTAAAGGAGGGTGGCCTATACATAGCTAATATTGCAAAATCTTTATTTATAGTTAATAGCAATCTATTGCATTCATCAATTATTGGCTCTTCCAAAGAAACATTTAAACTACTTTTAACATAAATTACGATACCATCGTTTTGGTTATAATTTACCTGACTGCTGTATGTTGTGTAACCCGGTAAATATGGCAAATTGCAATTGGTTCTTAACCAACACTCAGTTAAAACAATAATGTCACATTTAATGTTTAACCTTTGCTGAAATACACTAAAATTATCAAAGTTCTTAGAAATACTGCGGATGTTTTGTGTTAGTATCGTTATTGTGTCATTGCAAGACGTAAGATATTGTTTGCAACTTTCTACCTCACAAGCCCTTGACTCGGACACAGAAAAGTTATCTAAATCGGAAGTAATAGAATCAGACATAATAAAAAAAAAAAATAACAATTAACAAGTAGCTCCCAAACTAAAAAAAGAAGAAACGGCGCTCTTAGGCGCCAACATAATCAATTGAGTTAATATACCTCTTTTCTGCAACTAGTTTAGCGGGGCATTCAGCATCTCCCGTCTTGTGATTACTGGGCTTTTTGAAGCGCAAGCATGTAGCGCATTTTGCTTCGTCACTTTTCTTAGTGCACTCCTTTATGGAATGCCCGACATCACCACAGTGCGCGCAGGTGTTCACCACTTCACGACAAGTTTTGGCTGCATGACCGACCGTCCGACCGACCGTCCAAATATAGACAACAAAAATGTTTACTAAGTAAATAATCTTGGAAATATTTAGGTGTAAGTACCTACTTATTTAATTATTTTTGTATGTCCTCATTAACCTTTCATTTAAAACCTCGTATTCAAGGTAAACATTTGTTTAGCAATAGTTGATCAACATTGGTGATGATAAGTAAGATAGACAGTTTTGTAGTTATGAGAAAATTTACCTTACATATTACCACTCAAAGTATACCTACACAAAATTAGTCCAGAGCAAAATTATGATCAGTTGAAAGTAAGAGATGGCTTACGGCTAGAATTAATAATCAATCCACAGATAGGGATAGGTATAATCCAGATTAGTTGCTATGCAACGCTTGATATTAACATAAAATTAACGACAGTTGCCAGGGTGTTGCTAGGTGTTGCCTAGCAACTAATCTGGATCATGCCTATCCCAATCTGTGGATAAATTATAAATTATGGCCGTTAGTGGAACTCTACTATGCCATATTGGGAAAAAGTAGCTCAAATACTGAAGGTAAAATTTTAGTGAAAGAATAGGTACCTACGTACTTCATTTTTATTTTAATAACTAGCTGTTGCCCGCGGCTTCGTGTGGTCAAATGGTATTAACAATGAGCAATTCATGGTGCAAGGATAAATAAGTATCAGTTCAAAATTTTAAAAAATCCCAAAGTGTAGGGCAGAGGTACCCTTTGTGGCCACTTTAAGGATTTTTTTACTTTTAAGCACTAAGTACTAAATGGTCTTAGGTATTTAAGACACAAATTATATCTTAAATTATAGATAATTTATCTACCTTTAAAGGTACATTTTTCAAATTTATAAAAGTAAAAAAGTTTTTTTTTATATTACACACAATGTGTGAGGGGTGCCAAATGTACCGGTTTTAGCCACTTACTGATAGTTTAAACTTTTGTAAGTATTGCGAAAAATCAAAACCAAACTCAGGTAAAATCAATATATTCTAATGCGCTAGAAACCAGTCAATTGCAAAACAACAATTTGATTGTAAAAAACAAAGGTTTATAAAGTATTTCATCCAAAACAAATTTCTTAAAATTTTCATACAGAACATTTTTTCAAACAGAAAATGGAATTTATTTAAAAAAAATGTTATGAAATAAGGAATTCTAACGGTTGTTATTATTACCTTAAAAAAACCTTATTTTAATTGCCTTTATCAAAAATGGCTAAAAGTTGTTTAGAAAACTTTTAGAGCAAAAAGTGGCACAGTGGCCGGTACAGTGGCCAAAACCGGTACGCCTGCCCTACGTAGCTTTACACTGACATATTTATGTATTAGTGTGGATTTTATATTTTTAATAAATTATTGAGTACAAAGCATGTTCAAACCACATATTGATGCAAATCCGCATTAGTAGTGCCTATATCATAGTGGAAGGGGTTTTTACCCATGGTTAAAAGTAACCTGGATCATCGAGTGCACTACTTGAGTTCGACAAACGGATATACGACTAACGTTTGTGCGAAATAACTTAACTTCGATTCACTATAAGTCGAAATCACGCTAATCCGAAAAACTGAAATTCGAAACCACCCTCGTGCGATACACCGTTTTCCGACAGTAGTGCGACACCACGGTAATGCGACAACCGATTACCTTCATTTAAAGTACTAAGCGTGAAAATCGGCAGCAACCGTTTCGATGACAAACACATGGAGAATGACATGAAATCAAAACCACAATGAGTGTCTTTTCCCATGGAAATAAGATGTTATTCAATTGTAAAAAGTTGCCCTTAACTCTCTTCAACATTCCAATTATATCTATTCGAAAAATATCAATCAACAGATCCTTTACGAACTTAAAGCAGGACAGATACGTTGTTACTATTAGCACGAAATAAAGAGTTTACCGCCGCGTGCTTACTTTGTGCTTTTAGTATGGAGTGATGGATCTTCCCATGGGAATGAGATGTTTTACCTTGGTAAAAAGTAGCCTATATCACTCTTCAGCTCCAAAACTATCCTCGTACCAAAAATTACGTCAATCCATTGCTCCGTTTTGACGTAAAAGATAAACAAACACACAAACTCACAAACAAACACATTTTCACATTTATAATATGATAGTATGGATAAAAATGTAATCTCACGCTCTTTATGTCGTGGCAGGAAGCAACTGGATGCAATTGGCGCAAGACAGGGCTAAGTGGCAATTTTTAAAGGAAGGCCTACACTTGACGGTCGAAAAAGGCTAGGAAGAAGAAGAAGAAGAAAAATGTAATTAATAACTTATTTATTCACTAAATTATTTTTGTAAAATCCAATTTCCATACTCCTGAGGCCAGAAATCTGCCCCATTAGGGGGAGTTAGGAATTCAAATATAGTTATTTCCATTTTTACTTTTTTGCATTCACAATGCAATTTTTATTATTGAAAAATGGAAAATGAAGTATTTAGCAAAAATATAGTATTTAATGACTCCGTAGCTCAGTGGTTAGAGCAGTCACCCGGATAGCGAAAGGTCGTGGGTTCAAGTCCCATCGGAGCTGGTTGTGAGATGGGTCGATTTTATCTAAATACTTAGGTACTTCATTTTCCATTTTTCAATCAAATATATTTCTTACTTGAAGTTGAGATTTTAACCTAAACGTGAAAACATAAAATTGCTTCTAATTTCTCTGTTAATGTTTCCTTAGCCTCGTTACGTTCTGCAATAATTCAGTAATAATTCAATAGTTCAAATCATTTATTCTTTTTAGACTGATACAGCACTCACTTGTGAACGTCAATGAAGCTACGCCATCGGTTCGCAAATCCTACGGCGGGCGGCGGGCGGCGGGCGGTAGACCTTGTAGGTAAGTAACGAGAAGAACCGGCAAGAAACTCGCCAAGGGCAATTTTTTTTCTCCCTGTCATATTTCATACAGAGTCGTTAAATTGAAAAGTGACTTTAACATAATACATCACAATTTATCTTAAATTTAAAAACAAAGTAAAAAACCCGGTAATCATAGCAGTAAATAATTTTCAATAACTTAGGAACTAGACATCTAAAAAGTAAATATTACGAAAAGCGGGATTCTTACCATGTTTTGATTTGTTGTCAAGTCCCAAGGGGTCACAAACCGGTTTCACCGAAATCAAAAATACCGAATAAACCGGTTTTGCCGCTAATTTTTGAAACCGGGTAAGATTGGACAAAACCGGTTATTATAGGAAAAATGTGATAGTAAAAAACCACGAACCCTATAAGTAGCTTTCAGGCGGGATTTACTATCACATTTTTCCTATACTTACAAAATTGCATTGTGAATGCATAAAAATAATTTAAAATCTTAAAACCGGTTATTTCAGTTTTACGGTTTTTATCTTTGGTCGACATTTTTTGGCCAAAAATTCCCACTCTACCTGATTTCTGGAAATAGGATCTAACTAGCAACACTGGCTTCATGCAGAGCTCAAACAGTTCTAGAATCCAGAGCCATTAAAAAACAATATATAGTGATGCAAGCTTTTCTGTTCCGGTGATTATCTTTGGAACAAAAACAGTTTTCATACGACAGTCCATTTTGACAGCTAATTTGGTATTGCAAGTGGCTCCTCTGTCACGGCTGTCACCGGAACAGGAAAGCTTGTGGCACTGTAGATCATCCCAATTCATAACCGCAGACTAAGGAGAAGAGTAGTAAAAGTCTTCTGATCCGCCTGCTACTTAAAGGACGAAAGACCACATTCATACGCTGCGGCAAGTTATACAGAAGACCGAAGAGTACAAGAGTACTTGCCACTTTGCTTGGTGTTCGTTATATACTAAGTTACTCTATGGCGTTCGTGGACTATGAGAAAGCCTATGGCGGTGCCGCAGTCTCTCCAGAGGTGCTAAATAGACTGCAGGTACATCGAGGTGCTGAGGTACTTATACCAAAAGGCCACCATGTCAGTCCGATTACAGAAACAGAAAGTTGGATAGGATTTGAGCTCAGGAGGTGTGAGACAGGGAGTCGTCATCTCTCCGAAAATCATGTTCAATGCCCGTGTTGCACCCGCTCCAGTTAATGTTGGGAACATTACTCTCGAAGTTGTTGACCACTATGTTTACCTAGGACAGACGGTTCAGTTAGGTAAGTCCAACTTTGAGAAAGAGATCTCTCGTCGAATCCAGCTCGGATGGGCAGCGTTTGGGAAGCTCCGGCATATATTCGCGTCCGAGGTATTTCACCTCAATGTCTCAAGACGAAAGTCTTTGAGCAGTGTGTGTTGCCAGTTATGACATATGGAAGCGAGACGTGGTCGTTTACTATGGGTCTCATAAGAAGGCCCAAGGTCATCGAGAGAGCGATGCTCGGTATTTCTCTGCGCGATCAAATCAGAAATGATGAGATCCGCAGGAGAACTAAAACAACCGACATCGTTCGAAGGATTGCATCGTTGAACTAGCAGTGGGCGGGAGACATAGCGCGGAGAACCGATGGCCGTTCGGGCGGAATTTTCGAATGGCGACTGCGTACCGGACTACGTTTCGTGGGCAGGCCCCCTACAAGGTGAACCGACGATCTAGTCAAAGTCGCGGGAAGCCGCGGATGCGGGCAGCGCAGGACCGATCGTTGTGGAGATCCTTGGGGGAGGCCTATGCCCAGCATTGGGCGTCGTTTGGTTGACATGATGATGATGAATATAATTTTAATTTGACTTTAAGGGATTTTCCAAGAGGCACTAATTGATAATATTATTGTAACAAATGATTATAAGGCTGATTAATTAAGAATATTCCTTTTTTCTTAACATTCGAAATAACAGAATCGAAATCATCGAAAAAACCGGAAAAGCGGTTTTGTCGGGGGACCCCCAACGTATATACAATTTACCCTTTTAGTACTTTTCTTTTTGTGGTCCCCCGACCGAGGGAGAAATTTTATTTTTTGCCTTTTTTAAGGTTTTTTTGTGTCGGGGGTTTTTTTATTTTTATTTCATCCCTTTTATTTAAAAACCACCACCACACAAAATTTAAAAACCGCATTAAAATCGCTTGATCTGTTTAGGCACTACGAATATAAGTAGGTAAGTGCAGACAGAGACATTTTTTGCCGCAATTTTGTTTTTTTTTATTGCACTATAATTTGCCCAGGGTGTAAATTATTTGAGTCAAAGCACCACCTCTGTATCTTTTACCGTTTCGGCAAGCAGTTGACCATCACCCTTAATGGCTGGATGGATTTTCATCAAACGTGGCTAAGAACCATCTCTATTAATTTAGCTTTCAATAAAAAAAACCGCATTGAAATCGCTTGATCCGTTTAGGCACTACGAATATACGTAGAGAAAAATAGACAGACATAGGCTTGAAACTTATAACACCCGTTGCACATTGTTAGGGATTGTTTAGCAAGGGATGTATGGCACCCATAATAGTCGAGTGTTTTGGCGCACGAACGATGTGAGGGCGCCGATATTTCGAGACTGTTATGGGTCCATACACCCGAAGTAAACACTCTACTTTTAGACCTAGAACTAGAACTGAAGTGAATCGTCCCTAGACTTTTTTACAAAAAAAAAGAATTTGACAAAAAAAAAGAAAAAAATACGGACTAGATTTGAACCGAGGTCTTCTGGCTTCAATGCCGCCCGTTTTATAACCTGAGCTACCACAACTTTAGAAACGGTGGCGAAATTTGCCTTCGTATTCTAATGACATTGTAACAGTTTTTCGATCAGGCGTGTCCGTCTTACGAATTTTCGATCAGACGGTCACGTTATCCTGACGCGTGTTTAACATTTTTTACCTATCACAAAAAGTGCATAACGCCGCTAAAGAAGGTTTCACTTAAAAAAAAATGTAAAAATAATCGAATAAAAGATACAATCATGTGTTGCTTCTTTACTTTTTTATTCATGCACCAAACGCAGTTTTACTATGTACCTAAATGCAGTATTTGTTCTGTTCATCCACTGATAAGACAATAAACAGCCTTGAAATACCTGCCATTTTGTTTATTCGACAATCCGAGTCAGATGTTGTCTCTTAGCAATGAAAGAAAAGTCAAGAGATGATTTGATAAAAGTGTTAATGATGTAATGAAAGATTTAAAAGATTAATAATATAATTTAATTATTATTAAAAAACGGCCAAGTGCGAGTCGGACTCGCGCACGAGGGGTTCTGTACCAAAGTGAATATACAACTAAATATTCTGTGAATACTTCAAGCGTCAACCTGTTGCCTTTATTAATATCAAGCAAAAAACGGCAAAAGAATTACGTTTGTTGCATGGGAGCCCCCTTTTCTATAACTTTAGAATCAATCTTTAAGTGTATATACAACTTAGTATTCTGTGACTATTTCAAGACTCTACCTGTAACCGTTATTAATATCGAGCAAAACCTGGAAAAAAAATCACGTTTTAAATTATTTTTATGCATTCACAATGCAGTTTTGTAAGTATAGGAAAAATGTGATAGTAAAAAACCACGAGCCCTTTAAGTAGCTTTCAGGCGGGATTCGAACCCGCGCCTCCGGGAATCTGGCCCGATGCTCTGACCAACTAAGCTACCGAAAGGCCTACACGACTCGTCGAATTTTGCTATCACTTGTTCCTCACATTGATGAAGCAACGCTGGCCTACAGCGTAACAAGTGATAGCAAAAATCACGTTTGTTCTATCCCATAGAATATTTATTTTATACAGGGTATTTTTGTTATCAGTGCACAAATTTTTAGGATCGACTCAGAATCGATAAGTGAAAAACTTTCTCCTAGAAACATGGGTCGAAATACCAAAAAAAATTTTGGACTTCCCATACTAATTCGATCACGTGATCAGTCCGATTTGTATGAAAGGTCAAATTTTTTTTGTCATATTTCGACCTATGTTTCTAGGAGAAAGTTGTTCACTTACCGATTCTGAGTCGATCCTAAAAATTTGTGCACTGATAAAAAAATTATCCTGTATTGTTTTTAGTTTTTTTTATTATAGCGGCAACAGAGATACATCATCTGTGATAATTTCAACTATCTAGTTATCACGGTTTATGAGATACAGACTGGTGACAGACAGACAGACGGACAGCGGAGTTTTAGTAATAGGGTCCCGTTTTTACCCTTGGATACGGAACCCTAAAAAGAAGGAACGTATGTTTTTATTCCTATATGTGTGATTTTGGTTTCTGACTGCTCAATTTGTTTTTGCGTCCTTGTGTAATGATCAAAACCATACGGCATCCTATCGCTAACTTTTCTTCAAGGGACAACTTAGTTGTCCAACCTGTACAGCCATTTTCTAGAGCGAAAATGATGTTCTTGAAATTAAAACCTTATGTCTCGAGACCGGTGATAAAATAATAATTATTTAAATCATCAACAATCATAAAGACTACATCTCTACGTTTGCATTGATAAACGGGTTCGGCAAACTAAATAATTTATTCGTTTTGTAATAAATATGTAGTTTAAAAAACTAAAAAACACACTTTTATTAGTAACAGACTAAAAAGAATAAAAGCTTGGTGCGCTTTGTCAATATTAAGTACTTGAATGCATGCTTTGCAAAGGGCGCACCACGCTTTTTAATTTCAGTCACTAAATAGACGGTTATTTTGTACTTCAAGGCTGCATTCGACCAAACTTTTATTCCAAGAATAACGCTTACTTTCGGATAGTAATGTCAAAACCCTAATTAGTTTGACATTAGTATCCGACAGTAAGCGATATTCTCGGAATAAAAGTATGGTCGAATGCAACCCTGTTACTAATAAAAGTGATTTTTTTTTAAGTTTTTTAAACTACCTATTTATTTTTTACTGTTCAGTTTAATAAATGGCAAGCCATGGATGGACGGTAATGGATTTCACAGACCATTCATGTCATTATCATTTCATTCTAACCCGCTGGTCAATAATGACTTACTTTAGGTGAGGTTTGCATGATATATAATGTGGCAAATTCGAGCATGTGGTGTGAAATATTATATTATGATAGATAGATGTGAGCTAAGGTTGCTCACTATACACGAGGGTGTGGGTAGCAACCCGAGCCGCAGGCGAGGGCGTAAATCAGCCAAGTGTCTAGTGAGTAAGTTGCTCACGAGTTTCATACGCACTTTTTCAACACACTTGCGAGGAAAAACAAACATTTATTGCATACAATAACCTAATATTAGCTAAGGGAAAAAGCGCGCAAGTTTTTTTTTGCACGCGCCAAATGTAAGGTGATTGATGACATACAGCCATACAGCCTACTTCAAAAAAATATAATAGTTAATAGTAATAAAATGCAAATGTTTGATAAGAAATTATTGTAAATTATAAATAATTTGATAATAATATACTTAATTATGTTTTTTGTCTTAATTAGGGACACATTTATATATTCTAAAAACGTAAATGGATTTTCAGCCGTATTAAACCTCTTTGTTGTTACAAAAAAAGAACTGTACTTATCTATTACACGGTGAAATCGAAAATGCTCTGTTGACTCGCATATAACTTGCAGTTAGGTACACTCGAGGACAAATTCGGTGAACCACCTCTTACTTCCTTTGACGTGGCTGGTGCCTCGCCATTCACGCGCAGACCCTTTTACTATTTTTTTATGTATTAAACTAGGGTAGTACAATGCATAAGCAAATACGGATAGGGACTGCAACTGAACGGTGAGACGCCAGCCACACGAAAAGAAGTAAGATGTGGTTCACCGAATTTGTCCCCGAATGTACTAACTTAACTTTGTAGGGATACTGTATTACCCGGTTAAATTGAAAAGTCTCTATTTACTCGCATATAATTTGCAGTTAGGTACTTACTTAACTTTGTAGGGATAATTCTATTACGCAACTAGTACTGTAATATTATTATGCACGCGTGTGTTATAGTTCGGTTTATGGCCCAAAGATCGATGTAATAAGGCTCACTTTATGAGCAAGTGTGTTGAAAAAAATGTTATTAAGTATAATGTTAGGTAAAACCTTATAATTTTGCTATTTATTCGGGGTGCTGATTATTTGGTGCAGTGCTAGCATTTGGGTCCGTTACCCTATAAGTACACTTTTTTTTGGAAGCGAAGCTTTTTTTTGGATACGATTACCACATCCCTTATCAACAAATTCTACAGCGGATTCAACTAGGTAGTTTCGTAGGTAGGCGCAGATAAGAGTTTCGTATAAATACTAACGTAGATGGTTGTTAAAGCACAGTTGTCTTCAGGCTCTGACGCGATGAGGACTGTCCTGATACTAGCAGCCGTGGTCGCCCTGGCGGTGGCTGGGCCCGTCCAAACCTTCATCAGGGATATCACCAGCTGGAAGATCGAGAAAGGTAAATTTCTTGATAAATTAAATTCTACAAAGACATGTTTAAAAAGTCGGTAACTGAATTGACAAAAAATATAGTCTGAGGTGACTTAACATTTGAATAGTCAAAATTACAACAAACTTAAATAAAATATAGGTAGTTTTTTTTTATAGTCATCAAGATAGATCCACTGATCCACATATTTGCATTTTAAAATTACTTTGAAAGTAAATCAAAATACTACTTATAGGAAAAATGTGATAGTAAAAAACCACGAGCCCTATAAGTAGCTTTCAGGCGGGATACTTATAGGGCTCGTGGTTTTTTACTATCACATTTTTCCTATACTTACAGAATTGCATGGTGAATGCATTAAAATAAATTAAACTCTTAAAATACTACTTGCTTTTCAGTCGAAGCTGCTACGATTGAACGTAATTACAAAGTCCTGGAACTTTTCGAAACCTTCAACCAAGTGAACGTTAACGCTACGTACTACAAAATCGGCAAAGACTTCGACATTAAGGGCAACATTCACAAGTACCAAGTAAGTTAATGACTTTAGGAGTAACATAATAATAAAAAAAATCCATTTAGCCATTAGCATTCATTTCGATAATGCTTTATTTATTTTTCAGAAGCCCGAAGTCATAACGAAGTTCTTCACGTTGTTCGAAAAAGACTTCCTGCCAAAACACAACGTCTTTACCATTTTCGACGACAAAATGCGACAGCAAGCTAAGGCATTGTACGACGTATTATACTATGCCAAGACCTTCGAGACCTTCTACAAGACCGCTGCCTGGGCGCGCGTTCATGTTAACGGGGGAATGTTCGCTTACACACTCTACGTTGCCCTCGTCCAGCGTGTGGATACCAAAGATCAGGTCCTCCCTCCCTTCTACGAGCTCGCTCCCGAGTTTTACGTTACCCTTGAGACTTTCAACAAGATCAACTACGGCAAGATACGCGGTGAGCCTTTCGAACAATACCCTGAATACGGTATCATCAAGGAAGGGGACTACTACATCTACTACCAGAACTACTCCGATTACTACACCTATGGCGATGAATACAAACTCGCTTATCTCACCGAGGACATCGGCTGGAACGCTTTCTACACTTACTTCCACGTTATGATGCCATTCTGGGAGGAAGGCGACAATATCGACCAAGGTATCATCAAGGAGCGTCGTGGTGAGATCTACTACCACTTCTACCAACAGCTGTTGGCTCGCTACTACCTGGAGAGACTTTCAAACGGTATGGGTGAGATCCCTACATTCTCGTGGTACAGGCCCTTCAAAAACAGATTCATTCCATTCTTGACAACCAGATCTACACCGTTCCGTCAGAGAACTAACAACTATGTAATGCAGAACGAATACAACCTTGACGATCTGCTTTATGTGCGCAACTACGAAGACATGTTCCTGTCATTCCTTGAACAAGGCCAGTTCACTGCTGTAAGTACAACTGTTTTTCATAATAATAACTAGCGGCCGCCCGCGGTTTCAACCGCGTGGTTCCCGTTCCCGTGGGAATATCGGGATAAAAAAGTATCCTAAGTTATTCCTTATTACATCAGCTACATGCCAGTGAAAGTCCCGTCAAAATCGGTCCAGCCGTTTCAGAGATTAGCCGGAATAAACAGACAGACAGACAGACAGACAAAAATTGTAAAACATGTTATTTTGGTATATGTACCGTATATATAATCATATGCATGTAGTAAAAAGCGGTTATTTTAATATTACAAACAGACACTCCAATTTTATTTATTTGTATAGATATAGATGTTCTTTGGCTTTGGTATAAAGAAAACATATTACATGTGACACTCTGGTGAGGAGTTACGCTGAAGGATTAAATCAATTTAAGGTGAATAGTCTTGAAGTTCGTCGTAAAAGGCTCAACCTCCTCCTGCTAAACAAAATAGTAAAGGACGATGGGACAAAACGTCCCCCAAAACCCACAGATTTGAAATGTATCTCAGGTGAAAGATATTAATATAGTGACAACTTTTTACTATGGCGACATCCCTCAAATGTGTGGGAATTCTGGGAAAATATTATTTTAATAATGTTATTTACTATAAAAGTAACACCTACGTTAATAAAAAAATCTTTGGTTTTTACCATTTCTACGCAACTTAAAAAACAAGAAGTTTTATCAGTATGATCTGTATGTATGTATGTATATAATATGTATGTACGGATTTTGACATTGAATATGGCTATTAATCTCTTTATAGATACGTATGAAATTGTCGACACACATAAAAGGTATGTTGGAGGGGGGGACGGCTCCCATACAAATTTGCCCATCATCCTTTTTCAATGACTGTTAACTCTAACTTGTTATCCCAAATATCTTTTAATTTGAATAATAGATGTCATAGGTCTAAGCTTTTTAGACTGAAGGTTTATTAAGAACAACACGTCGTTTTACAATCCCCTTGACAGAATGCGCCGCCTCTACAATGAATTATCATCACAGTGTCCCGATTTAGATATTTTTCAAAACAAACTGAACTTGTTCCGCAAAAGGATTGATTGATAAACGCTCCCTGTTTTATTTAACACTGCTCCTCCAGAATATTAGAAATTTTAGTAATTATTTAATTATAACGGATTTATATTTTGAAATGAATTAAAATGATTGATGTATATAACTTTTAACCTTTATTTTTTAATATTTTTATTAATATTATTTTTATTACGAGTAAAATCCATGAAAATAGTTTTTTTTTATAAATAAATAAATAACCTCTTACATTCACACCAATTATCTAAGCCCATTTTAATTTCATTAAGAAACTGTATCATGGAAAACTTGATAACGGATAAATATATACTTAAATACTTTTTGCTTGTAAATACATACTTAATATACATAGTAAACACCCGGACCAAGACAAATAGCTCATGCACACAAATATTTGTCTTGGTCGGGATTCGAACCCGAGACCACTGGCGCAGAAGGTGGCCAAATCGGTCGTCAAAAATGATTGTATTTAATTTAATTCAATGTATATTATGTATTCTTTTTTTAATTTGAACAACTCACCAGCCTTGTTAACCCACTTCAAAAAAGGAGGAGGTCTCAAGTAGACGGTATTTTTTTTATTATTATTTTTTACGTATGTTTTACCATAACTTCGCCAGTTGTTAACCGATTTTAATAATACTTTTTTTTATCTGAAAGAAAACGGTTTATGTGTGGTCCCATGAAAAATTTACAGTAATCAGTTCAGTAGTTTTATCACAATCCTGAAAAAACACATAGTTGTCAACTGGTGGTTCCTGTTTTACATGTCAATATCTTTGCGAACTATTGACGAATTTCAATGATTATTTTTTATTCAAAAGAGTAAACTTCTGAGGTGGGCACATTCTTACCAAGTTAGGATCTGATGGTGGAATCTAGGAGTAATCGAGGAAAACCCGCAAATTTTATACGTAGTTTATGTGTAATATAGATTTTCTAAAGTTTTTCTAGTATTTGCATCTGGTAGTCATCATCTCATGCTGATGAGCTGGTAATGGAAGGTACAACTCCTCAATGTTTAAGAGTTAGAGGATAATTCTTTAAATATCGTTGATACGTAAAGATTTTTAATAGTATTCTTTCAGGTTATTTAGGTGATCTGATGATGAAAGGTAAACTCCTTAACGCTTAGGAGTTAAAGCATGTTTTTAAGTACCATATGCACGAGTAGACCATTACTTATATTCTTTTAAAACTGCATATCCGTTAAAAGTTGGAGGGTGGTGCTTGTCTGAGTGTTCTGATTTAAATATGGGCTACAGTTTTAAAGGTTGCACATTGTGCGACGATTACTCATTAGATTTCTTACACTAAAAATGGATATATTAAAAAAAACCGCCTTCCAACAACAACTGCCAACAAAAACTCACTGCCCAAAAAAACGTGAAAATAAAAAAATAATTAAATCATTCCATTTAAAGGACGAAAGGGCGGGACTTTATCTAATTAATCTTGGAACTTACTGATTTGATTGAAGTCAGTGTCAAGCCGAAAGTAACAAGAACAAAATATTTAGTGAAACAATAATAGGTACACAATATCTCATGCGCGGAGTGGTGTGAAATACATCATAATAGGTAGGTAATGGCTTGGGGGAGGCCTATGCCCAGCAGTGGGCGTCGTTCGGCTGACATGATGATGATGAGGAATCTTAATATTACTTAATTTAAAAAATCGATTAAATTGCTTGGCTCATTTTGAGAAAGTGTGAAAACACTTTTCGTTTAAATTAAATGCTAGTCACGCCCACAGCCACAGTTGTACACTGTTGTGCCGCCAACATCCGAATTGTAGTAGTCATCATGCATTATTTATTTGAATCCTAATAGTTTATTCTAACAATAATTAATTCGTTTTTTTTATTTTAATTCGAAGTGTATGATACATTATGTAAGCTGTATCTACCTGTAAAAGCATATCTTTTAGTAATCGTTTTTAGGGTTCCGTAGTCAACAAGGAACCCTTATAGTTTCGCCATGTCCGTCTGTCCGTCTGTCCGTCTGTCCGTCCGTCCGTCCGTCCGTCTGACCCCAGTCTAGCTCATAGACTCTTAGTACTAGAAAGCTGTAATTTGGCATGAATATACATATTTATCACGCCAACAAAGCGATAAAGTAAAATTTTGGAAAATATTTTATTTTAGGTTACCTCCCCTACACGTGAAGTGGGTATGAAATTTTTTTTTCTTGTCTACCCCATAGTGTGGGATGTCGTTGGATAGCAATTTCAAAAACGTTGTGGGTTCGTTAGTTTTTTTATTTAGGCATCAGGTTGTGAATTATTAAGCTTTAAAGTGCAAAATTTTGTTAGAGTCAAGTGTCCCCCCCTACCAGCCAAGTGGTTGGTTCTGGATACGTGAAAAAATTCACGATAGTAGTACATATGACGAAGTTAAAAGGAAAACTATCACAGCTAAGTAGGCTTTACAAGTTTTTGAGAACTAACACATTTTCGAAAACCGCAAATATAACTTTGTCATTCATACGAATACTACGAAAATCAAAGTTATTTTTTTCTGGCAAAAAAATCGGTACGTTATGTGGGTACGGAACCCTTCATGAGCGAGTCCGACTCGCACTTGGCCGATTTTTTTATGTATGTTATATGTAATGATATGTTATTTGTGGATCTATTTCAATAAACATTCTACAACAATTCTACCTTTGGAATCTAGAATCCTTGTTTATATTGTGTTTCTTATATCGACTATAACCTGTTTGTGTAGAATAAACAAAACTAAACAAATGTTACTTTGTTTGCAGTTCAACACAGAAGTCGACTTCTCGAACTCCAAAACCATCAACTGGGTCGGCAACTTCTGGGAAGCTAACCCCGACCTGTACGAGAAGATCTCAAATCGCCGCAACTACTTCAACTCTTACGAGAGGGCAGCTCGTCGTATCCTTGGTGGAGCCATCAACTACAAACACGGAGAGTAAGTATTTTTGACCTGTCAAGTACTTACGAATAATATTCCATCATAAATTGTTGATACTTACAAATTTGAAGGTGAAAGCCAAAGTTGACTCCTACTTTCAATTTGTATCAGAGCTTGGTCGGAATCTAGTTTGAGGTCATTGAACTCAAGGATTGAATAATCTTTAAGATTCAATAGACAATTGCAAAACTAACCTACAAAAATTAATAAGATTTTAACTGTTTTTCTAGTCTAGCCTAGTATCGCTGAAGACAACATTTTAAATTTTTATTTCATTTCAGCTACGAATTCATCCCCAGCGCCTTGGACTTCTACCAGACTTCTCTCCGCGATCCCGCGTCCTACCAAGTCTACAACAAGATTTGGCGCTTCATGTCTCATTACAAGCAGTACCTGCCGCCTTACAGCCAGGAGTCACTCCACTACGACGGCGTTAAGGTTACCAAAGTGGAAGTGACCAAACTGGAGACCTTCTTCGACTTCTACCTCTTCAACGTTTCCAACTGTGTCACCTACACAAACCAAGAACTGACATCTGGTACCAATAAACAATATGTCGTCAGGCAGCCTCGTTTGAACCACGCAGCTTTCCAGGTGAAGATCAGTGTCAAATCTGAGGTTGAGGAACAAGCTACTTTCAAGTTGTTCCTTGGTCCCAAATACGACAGCTTCGGCACCGAAATCAAGCTCGAAGACAACTACATGAACTTCGTAGAACTTGACTCGTTCTCACAGAAACTCACCAAGGGCGAGAAAGTGATAGAGCGTAGCTCCAACGACTTCTTCTTCTACAAGGAGGACTCTCTGTCGGTTGGTGAGATCTACAAGCTCTTGGGAGAGAGCAAACTGCCCGTTGATATGTTTTACAAAAACGACAACCTGCCCAATAGACTGATGCTTCCCAGGGGTACCAAGTCCGGATTCCCTCTCCAGATCTTCGTTGTTGTCTACAAGAGCCAAAGTTTATTCTTCTCGGATGAGAGGTCTTTGGGCTACCCACTAGACCGCCCAGTGACCGAGAACTTCTTCCAGCCCAACATGTACCTTGAGAATGTGGTTGTGGGCCACACTGGCAACGAGTACCCGACTTCTTAAGAGACTGTGGCCGAACACCTGTAAACTATTACCCACTAAGTATATTATTTTTGATTTGTTTTTATTTTGTTTAAGAGAAATCTAAACAAATATAAAATTGAAACTTTATGTTTTTGTTTTAGTTGTCCTAACTATCACTCCTCTAATGAGAATGTAGCTATAGCTTGAAATCTAGCTAAAGCGTGAGTTTTCAGTAGTTGGGTTTTAGTTTTTGAACTTAATATTTTACTTTTTTGTATTCAAAATGCAATTTTTATTATTGAAATTATTGAAAATGAAGTAAGTATTAGAAAAAATCACGTGCAAACAAAACAGCGCGTAAAAGATATTGGATAAAGTCGACGCTTCTCCTAACGACTCCATAGCTCAGTGGTTAGAGCATTCGCCCAGACAGTGAAAGGTCGTGGGTTCGAGTCCCATCAGAGCTAGTTATGAGATAGTACGAGATCCAGTATAGAAAAATATCTACCCTCATCTGTTATTTAATTTTAAATAAAGAATAATTGCTAAATATCGCCCAGATTGATACATCGCGCATGGGTTGCCTAATTACAGTGCCACAACCTTTTCTGTTCCGGTGACAGCGGCGCTACGTACGTTTTTCTTTTTTTTGTACCAATTTAACCGGCCTTGACTTCTAAGAACTTCAGCCGCCAGCAGCGCCATGGTTGGACATCAACTTGACAGCAAAATGACATTAAAAAAACACGTTAGTTTCACATTTTGGCCACCGGAACAGCAAAGTTTGTGGCTCTGATAAGTGCCTATGGTGTAAAAAAATAAAATGTTATATCAAAAGAGAAAGCTCACAAAACCCAAAAGCCCAAACGAAACACCAAGGCGCAAACGAAATGTTTCCCTGCCGTATCACATCCACGACCACATCAGCACAGGCAGAGGGGTCACACGAGGAGAAGCATACTCGCTGCCAAGGATATGATGCAAAGAAGTATCGCATTTCGTCCCAATCCGCGGACTCGTATCATATCGCCATACTCGCCTCGTGCCCCTAGGGCTGTCATCCGGAGGAGAGTAGATCGATACGGTTTAGGTACAACAAGGAGTTGAGGTATGAAACATGTACCAAAGACCGTTAAAATATGCTTTATATTAACGGATACTGGGTCAGACAATGCTGAGTACCAATGAATGTGACACGCAAAAATTATAATTTTTAGAAAAGAATCATGTCAAGTGATATGATATATTGATAGATAAAACCATTTAGTACATTATAACTCAATGGATAAAACTCATTTTATACATGTACTAATTTCTTGTAACTGAACACTCCGCCACAGTTAAAGCCGAAACGGCTTTTGTAGCGGTATGTATGTATTTTCATGTCAAGTGTGATATTTGAACATTACTTATATGAAAAAGAATAACTTAATTCTTCTAACAAGAAAAGCTAACTAACTTACTGTAAGGAGTATGACTACTTGCAGCACAGCTATTTTTTTTATTCACAATGGGTAGCACTTAGCCTTCACCACACCTGATGATAAGTGGTGATAAGGCTGAAGGTGGAAGCGCACTACTCCCGGAATCCTCAATCACTGAGGAACTGGCTATCTTATCTCTAACTGCCGGAACACAATAATGCTGAAAACATCATTGTTATGGCGTCAGACTTAGATAAGATAGTAGTAGCTAGCCAGGCGGACTAAGAACAAGTCCTACCACCAACCAAACCGAATACAATATGTACCCCCACTGGGAATCGAACCCGGGACCTCTGGGTCTGAAATCGGTGGTATAAACCACTTTACCACAGAGGCGATTAAACTTTTATCTAAGTGTCACGTGGTCGCTTCTTAGTTTCGTTACTGAACATGAAACATTTCAAAAAATTTTGAGAGCCTGTTTTTGCTGTTGCATAATTTTTTCAACATTGCATTGTATTAAGAATTTTTCCATTACAGTTGTAAAGAAGATAACTAAGAATTTATTGCCATTTTTTAATTAATTTTTATTCATTAGAAAATATTTGTTAACATAAAAAGCTGACTGGATACCGGGCACTGGGACACTAGCGGCAATACGAGCTTCACCCTTACATTTTACAAGTCTCCTTACAAGTAGTGACGTGATACCGAAGTCGCATAAATCACAACCACCAAGATATTGCCTCCGCTCCATGTATCGATTGTATGACTTATAGTTTCTCTACGAATTCTAATATCACGGCTTTATGAATTATACTGTCAGGATTCTAGTGTCCTGTTAGTGTATCTTGAGATACACTAAAAGCTTAAGGCGCTACTCGGAAAAAGTATGGACTTTTTGATATAAAACTATAGGATGGTAAGAGTTGTTATAAATCTGGTAATAAGATTCATACCCTTATCTAGAATCGTATAGTTTCAGAAACACGATTTTATGATTTTGCCTCGACACTTTTTTATTTTCGAAAATACCTCTAAAAATACGAAATATCAAGATTATTCTTAAATGGGGTTACATATACTATTGAAAATTGGTTTAATTAGTGGACATCAATAATATTTAGGATCGTATAGAATCTTTTTTAAATCGCTATAGTTTTTTAATACGAAGTGATTTTGTGTTTTTTTTTTTTGCGTAATCTGCAAAATCGGTCTCGCTCCCGCGCGCGTCGTTTTCTCATTGCTATCTTGTTTTAGCATAATTTTTCCGAGTATCGCCTTAACAAGTTTTATTCAGATCGTCTAGTCACCTTCTTATATGGGGCACTTTAAAAAAATGGACTTTCTTCTTAACATTTTTCAGGAATAGGCCTTTCATAAAAGTGTAACTCTGGGATTTGAAACGCGTGTTACGCGGACCCTGTGTATGTTACCACAATAGGCATATCAGGCGCGGGGCGAATAGTGCCAAGAATCTTTTTCAGTAAAGACTTTTTTAGGACTTTTTTAAACATTCCTACTAGACTTGCCCTGTGACGCGCATTCTGCATTTCCGTTTGCATCATGTTTTGATAAAAACGCGATTGAAGGTAAAAGTCGTTTTTGCGTTCTTACTTGTAAACAAAAGTGTGTACTTACTTATTAAAAATTAAACATAGATTCTAAAACAAGGCCGTCGTGTTTTTTTACAATATCTTAATTAAATAAGTTTGGAGAGCGATTTGAAATTATAGCTTAATCCAGGTTCCATACAAATCGTGTTACGCGATGGCGTGTGAAGGTCTACTAAAACCAAACTATCAGCTGTAATTCACACATGCTGTAAGTACACGGAGTACGCAAAATATCTTACATAATTAACAAAACAGCCTAATTTTGTTAAAAAAAATAATAGCACATAGCTGCCTTGTTTGACTACAAAATTAAAAAATACTTCAATGATTGCTAAGGAAAACCTAAAAAAGTCTCTACTGAAAAAGATTCTCGGCACTATTCGCCCGCGTCTAACATGCCTATCTTTGGTAACTCGGTTACACAGAGACCGCGCAACACGCGTTTAAAATCCCAGAGTTACACTAATATGATGGCAGGCCTATTCCTGAAAAAATTCAAGAACAAAGTCCATTTTTTTAAAGTGCCCCATATATCAATAAGACCTGTTAAGCTTTTAACGTCAAGATACACTAATTTTGCCTCACAGGACAGAAGAATCCTGACAGTATAATTCATAAAGCCGTGATATTAGAATTCGTAGACAAACTATAAGTCATACAATCGATACATGGAGCGGAGGCAATATCTTGGTCGTTATGATTTATGCGACTTCGGTATCACGTCACGACTTGTAAGGAGACACGCTGAAATGTAGCTTGTTAAAATCGAGAATCTAGCTATAATTTATCTGTGTTATCATGTATAGAGTAGGTGATATCTTCTTGGCGAAAGTATGAGATTTACTCGTATTTGACGACGTCTGTGGTCGAGTGGCATTTACATTGATTTTCAAGGTGCCACTAGCTCTGAGATAGAGTTTGATTTCCTGTCGGGTAAATTGCAAAAACAATTTTTTTAATATTTTTTCCTGTCTCGGTGTATGTGGTAATAGCCGTCGCTACTTAATTTGGGACTGGAGCAATGAGCGCGATGAAGTTTTAACCGTCTCTGTGGTCTAGTGGTACCACCACCGGCGCGGCATCAGACCCAGAGTTCTCGGGTTCAATTCCCAATGGTGGGTACATATTGTATTCGGTTTGGTTGATGGTAGGACTAGGTTAAAGTCCGCCAGGCTAGCTACCACCATCTTATCTAAGTCTGACCCACAATAACGATGTTTTCAGCATTGTTGTGTTCCGGCAGCTAGAGATAAGATAGCCAGTTTCACTGTAATTGGGAATGCCGGTAGTTAGTGAAAGAGGAAGCGCACCTATAGGTGCGCTTCCTCCTTCAGCCTTATCATCACTTAAAATCAGGTGAGGTGAAGGCTAAGTGATACCCCGTTGTGAATAAAAAATGCCTTAAATGGTTTTATTTTAACATTTATGAAAACTTTCAGCAGGCAATTATTGTCAACATAAAAATAATCAGTTTCGCGCATTGCGAATACAGTCCGCTGATTTACACTCTAACCACGACACCATCCGTCCGTTTGTGGTATTTCAGTATAATCATAAATCGGCTCTATTCTTCTCCAACGTTTTTTTAAATCTTTATGCCAAAATATATCTATTTTTTAAATCTTTATGCCAAAATATATCTATTTTTTAAATCTTTATGCCAAAATATATCTATTTTTAACCGACTTCAAAAAAAGGACGAGGTTATCAATTCAACTGTATATTTTATTTTTTATTTTTTATGTGTGTTACCTCAGAACTTTGTAGTTAATGAACCGATTTGGATAATTCTTTTTTTATTTAAAAGGTGACGCTTCTCGTGTGGTCCCATTCAAATTTTATCAAGAACTGGCAAGAAGTTCAGGAGTTATCCTGAATAATGTGGATTCAGACTTTATTTGGGTATATGGACGATTTCATAGTTTCATCAAATTGGGGATCATTTTCAAAATATTTCTTTTTTCCAACGTTGGTACTTCTGACCTGATCTTACTTTCAGCAAGTCAGGACCAGGGGATCAAATCCCAGGAAAATTGAGAGAAATTCTCAAATATAGGCAAGCCTTATGCGTTCCATTTATTTTTGAAGTGAGTCGAGTATTTTGCATCTGGTAGTCATCATCTCATAGTGATGAGCTGGTGATGGAAGCTACAACTCCTTAACAGTTACGAGCTGGAGAATATTTCTTTAAGTATTAATCGTACGTATGGGCCAATAGTTATATTCTTTCAGGTTATTAGGGTGAGCTGCTGATGAGAGGTGAAACTCCTCAACAGTTAGGAGTTATATTATGATGTTTTATACATACCATATGCGCACGAATGGACCTTCAGTTGTATTCCTTCAAGTTATCTAAGTAGTTAAAGATGGAAAGCTGAATTTCGTAACGGATAGGATATTTACAACAATTTATCATAATCACCATGTACTTTCTTAAGCTACTTCACTAAAAATCGAAAAATAAAACGTTTTTGAAAAAAAATGTAACCGCCTTCAAAACGGATCTTCAAACAAAAATTAACAAACACGATGTTCGGAAAAGATCGACGTTTCTGAACGCATCTCTAATGTCACGTCAAATTGACATTTCGCTGTCACTTGAAGTTGACAGCTCACTTGATTGGAGTTCTTGTAAAAAAGATGTCGGATTAATTTTGCTGAATTGTTAAAAACCGCTCGCGTTGAATATGCCTGGCATATCGAGTTTGAATTGAATCCTGAATTATCCTTGTGATCCCGTTTTGTACGACCAAGATTTTGACGCCATCTACCAGAGTGGCCCGGTCGCGGCGTTTTGAAATCAAGAGTGCCACCACACGCGTTGTTGTCGGGATGATAGATTTTAATAAAAAAAGCTCCCCCGTGTGTTATTGTGTATTGGTGAAGCGCCCAGTGTCTTGGGACCGCTGTGTTGTATGGGTTTTGTGAGTAAGGTGACGAATTGGTAAGGTCTGCAGAAGAACACGGAACATCAAAGGGGGCCCCCTTATACCATCTGCCCCGGAGACCTTCGACAACACAGACCCGTATGTAGAATTCACCTTAATTTAAATTAAGTCGCTGTGTATCGCAGTTTCAATTGTTCAGTTACATCCCGGCTGAAACCAAGTTTTGTCCGGAGTCTATACTCATGATAACCTTCCACTGCGCCATGCCGATTCCGCGGGTCTAGGCAGGGGTGTACTGAACATTGTTTGGTAGCAGAGCGTAGTTTGAAGGCCTGAGAGGCCCACGCCAAAACTTTGTCGATTAATCAGTGCCGTTTTGATGACCATCTGGTCCGGACTAGATTAATTTGTACTTGTAAATGGTAATTAACTTGCATTTGAAAAGTAAAGGGCATTCCTTTTGTTATTGGTTCCATGTCTTGTAATTAATTGTCATGTATTGAAGTTCCAAAATGTAAACAGATGCCTTTCTTTGTTCATAATAATTATTATTTAGTTTGTTAGCAAATTTGAGTTGTGAATATTGACAACTACTTAGTGAAACTTAAATGATTTGGGACATTGTTTACACATTGAAACTCATTGAAACTTGTGCTTTGAAATAATTAAAATTAACTTGTTGTTGTGTTGATATCCAAGTGAATTTCAATAGTCAGTGATTTGTTTGAACTGAATAACTTTTGACTTATAAAGTCAAAGTTAGTTTGTGTCTAAGTTATAACCTCTTGAGAGTTAGAGTTATAATTATATACTTGAGTTTTGTTGTTTTCTGATAACCTCCAAATATTTAAGAGTTTGTGTCATTATAAATACTTTGTTGTTGTAATATTGGAATTTTGTGGTTATTAATAACCTCCAAATATTGGAGATTTTGTGTTATAGTGAATATTTTGAATTTGTTGTTTTTGTTGATAAATTTGTGACGTTACAATGACGGCCTCCTCTGCTAAAGCCAAAATACGTTCTGAGTTACGGTGGTTAGCTTCTGCGGTTGCATTGTTGGATCGACCGGATAGGACGGAGGCCTTGTTGAACAGATACGTAGATCTGCCCGTACGTTTGGCTGTTGTTGATGAACAGTATGCCTTATTTTTGGAAAAGACTGTTGAGGCCGATGTGGAAATGCGACAAGAAGTCGGTTTGGATGTGGACCAGTGTTATGATTTTGCGGACAGAATTACCCAGGTGGCTCGACCTTTGCAAGTGGCAAGAGAGAATGAACCGAGCCCGTCCCCGGTCACATCTAAGAGTATGCCCCCTCTATTTGCTAGATTGGCCCCCTTAGATTTAAGGCGTTTTGCTGGTCGTCTAGAGGACTGGGAGGGCTTTATTAATATTTTTGATAGTCTCGTACATGCCCGGGATGATTTGACCCAGGGCCAGAAGTTGGCTTATTTGTTATCCGTGTTGGAAGGGGAGGCCCTTGAATCGGTTCAACATTTGGCCCCCTCGGATGAAAACTACCCTATTGCTAGGGATTTGATTGCCCGTCGGTACCAGAACGTACGACGTCTGGCGGACAACCATGTTGCCGCCATTTTGAATTTACCCCGCGTTGCCAGCGTGATGCACTTGAGAGTGGATTTATTGAATCCGCTGTTGGTTGCCTACAACGCATTAAAAAACTTAAAACTCCCAGTGGAGCAGTGGTCGTTTTTGTTACTGCACATTGTCCTGGGAAAGTTGCCGGACTCTGTTAAGGTCCGTTTTGAGCAGCAGTATGGTGGGGATAGTGCGACTTATCTGCCACCCTTCTCGGACCTCTTGACGTTCCTGGAAGGAGAGAGTAGACTGGCAGATAATTCCTCTCTGGCCGGTCCTATGGGACCCGAACGACCTGTGCCACAGAGTAGGTCCCCCACCGGACCCCCCCGTAGGGGGCGTATGGCCCCTCGCGCGCCCGGCCGCTATGCCGCCGTCCAGGAGACCGCCCGCTGCTTGTACTGTCGGGAACCGGGTCACAGCACGACCCGTTGTGACAAGTTCCTCGACCAGCGCGTCCAAGGCCGTCGAGCGATCGCGCGACAACGGACATGGTGCTACTCGTGCTTGGGCCTGCACATGCAGCGCGAATGTACCCAAGCGCACCCATGCCGCTTTTGTAAGGGCAACCACCATCCCCTCCTCTGCATGAACAGCCCAGAGGGCGGCGGAGCGCCGCAGCGCGTCGCTGCAGGATCACCTCGTATGGGTGGGGGTCTCGGACCCCCCGCGGTGTTTGCATCCCGCAGCAGTTCTAGTGGCCACCAGAGTGGCCCCAGACGCTCTCCGCCACGTTGGGAGCCTCAAACGGGCGGGGGTCCCAGGGACCCCCCCATGGGAAACCGATCCCCAAGGATGGGGATGAGTGATGCGAGCGTTGCCGGAGGTCGTAGAGGCCCCCCGCGACGTTTTGAGCCTCGCACGGGCGGGGGTCCCACGGACCCCCCCATGGGAAATCGGTCCCCAACTAGGGGGTTCGATTTTGCGAGCGTTGCGGGAGGTCGTAGAAGCCCCCCGCAACGTGTTGAGCCTCGCACAGCCGGGGGTCCCCGGGACCCCCCTTCTGAAAATCGGTCACCGTGCCCCCGCGACTATGGGGCGACGTACACTGTGGATGCTAGGCACCGATTCTCGCCGCCGCTCGCCGAATACCCGCGTTTGGAGCGGCGCCCGCCCCGTCTTCAAGGGGCCGGGAGATATAACCCGCCTGATACCGGGCGAATTGGACGTAGGCAGTATGTGGGAGACTGGGACCCACTGGATCGCTATGAGCGACCCCCTTACCATGGGGGGACGTCTGGGGACCCCACATACTAGCAATCAACGTGTTTACGGTCGATTGTAGCCACCCCTCCAGAGACCGTTTTGTTGCCCACGGCCTCTGTGCTTGTCAGGGGATTGAATGGCGACCTTGTGGAAGTTCGCGCCTTGTTGGATTCCGGTGCTCAGGGGTGTGTTGTGTCATCTTGGTTAGTTAGGCGGTTGGGCCTCAAGGTGCACCCCCACACGGAAGGCGTGAGAGGTGTTGGCGATGTGAAAGTCCCCGGGTTGTTAGGGCATGTTGACTTCACATTTACATCACGTAATAAGTCCACGCCAGGCATTAAGACCTCGGCGATTGTGTTGGACACAGTTGTTGGCCGTCAACCTTCAGTTGACTTGGGACCGAGTATGTTGTCTTTGGTGTCTGATTCCCTACTCGCCGATCCAAATTTCTTCCGCCCAGGCCCGATTGATGCTCTCCTTGGAGCCGATGTCCTGGGGCGAGTTTTGTTGACGGGGAAGCGAGTTTTGCAGCCAGATGGCTTGGTAGCTCTGCAGACGACACTCGGTACAGTTGTGATGGGCCCTGCTCGCCGCGTTTTGGATTCCCTTGATGAGGATCGCGGTCTTGTTTTTAATGTGTCTCTCTCCGAAGTGGTGCAGAAGTTTTGGGAGGTTGAGGAACCTCCACCAGCCCCGCGGGTAGACCCAGTAGCGGATGAATGCGAGTTGTATTACCAGAATAACACTGGTCGCCTCCGCTCTGGTCGTTTGATCACCCGTCTCCCCTTTCGTGCCGGCCGACCTCCTCTGGGCGAATCCCGACCGCTAGCGGAACGTAGGCTAGTGGCGATGGAGCGTCGCATGAGCAAGGATCCGGTCTTCCGCCAGAAGTATGTTGAATTCATGCGGGAGTATGAGGAGTTAGGGCACATGTCCGTGAGCGATTTGGATTGGCGCTCCGTTGAGCACTTCTTTTTGCCGCACCACGCCGTTTTGAAATCCGGAAAGATTCGGGTGGTCTTTGACGGTTCGGCTCCCACCTCTACTGGAGCGTCCTTGAACCAGTGTCTGCATGTAGGTCCCAAGCTGCACACGGCGATCTCAGACATTTTGACCAACTTCCGGCGGCACCAAATTGTATTTATGACTGACATCTGGATGATGTTCAGACAAACGGTCATCCATCCAGAGGATAGGAGGTACCAATTGATTTTGTGGAGAGAGAGTCCTAGGGACCCCTTGTTGATTTATGAATTGAATACGAATACGTACGGTTTGGCTTCGAGCCCGTTTGTTGCGATTCGTTCTTTGTTGGAGTTGGCCGAGAAGGAGCGCTTGAGATACCCTCGCGCCTCCGCCATTTTGGCCAGTGACGTCTATGTGGATGACATTTGCACGGGCGCCTCATCTGTCTCAGAGGCGATTGTCCTGAGAGACGAACTCACCGCCCTTTTGAAGTCGGGAGGTTACGAGTTGAGGAAATGGATATCCAACTCGCCTGATGTACTGGTAGATTTGCCCGAAGAGCACCAGCAGGACCCCCACCTATTCGAAAATGTTGATAATCCCCATGTGGTGACCGTCCTTGGCGTACAGTACAAACCGGTCTCTGACACGTTCACTTATTGTGTGGATTTACGACCACCGAAAGTCTGGACCAAGCGTTTAGTATTGTCTACTGTCGCACGTACCTTTGACCCCAATGGGTGGATTTGCCCCGTGCTGTTTATGGCCAAGTGTTTCTTGCAACGGTTATGGGCTTCGGGTGTGTCGTGGGATGAACCCCTCTCGGACGAGTTACTCCGAGATTGGTCGAGCTTCGTTTCATCCCTCCCCGAGATTAATGAAGTGCATTTGCCGAGGCTATTCCTCCCTTCTGAAAATTGTAAAGTTACTCTTCACGGCTTTTCCGATGCCTCCGAACGTGGATTTGCTGCGGCCGTGTACCTCCGCACCGTTACTGTTGACGGAGTTGTTGCTGTGCATCTGGTGATAGCGAAAAGCAAAGTCGCTCCCCTTCGGACTCGTCATACGATCCCGAGGTTGGAATTGTGTGGAGCTGCCCTCCTAATGCGTTTGTTGAACCACGTATGGCTCACATTAGGTCGATCTATTAAGATACAAGAGGTTTATGCTTGGACGGACAGTCAGGTCGTCCTTTGTTGGTTGAAGGCTCCGGCGCACACCTTGGACGTGTTTGTGGCCAATCGAGTGTCGCAGATTTGTAATTCCGACATCGAGTTGATTTGGAGACACGTGCCGGGAACCATGAATCCCGCGGATTGTGCGTCTCGGGGTTGTGTAGCCCCAACCCTAATTAACCACCCCCTCTGGTGGGGCCCACAGTGGTTGATGCGGCCTGAGTCGGAGTGGCCGCCCTCTCCAGCGTTGTCGAACGTAGCCGTTCCTGATATGCGGGCGTGCGTCCTGCAGGCTTATTCGCTAAATTTGTCTGGTCAGAGTGGACAACCAGTCTCGGTTGTCCACCGACCTCAGTGACCAACCGAGCATGTCATTAATTTGGTATTACGTATGACGTTTTGATCACGTGACAGTTCGGTGGCCAACCGTGGTTAACGAACAGTCCGGAGTGTACATCGACTGTTGTGATTCCCCGCACTAGTTTAATACGACTGATTTTAGTGTGCTTGGTTACGTGGGTTCGTTATAACGGAAATATGACGTACTTAAAACTGCCAGATTCTATGGATAGCCACTTGAGTTGTCAATAACAAGAGGCGCATTTTTTGAGTTCATATGTTTACGAAAAAGTGCAATATCAAGTTCTTAGCAACCACTTGAAACTTAAAATGACCTTTTTCTATGGTGAATAATGTGTGAAACTATAATTTTTACTGCTAAGTGCTTACAAACCGCTAGAAGACGTTGTGAACGCCAGTCACACTTTGTGTTCTTACAAATAATATCAAGTTCGATTTCGAGGTAAGATTTCATTATTTTACTAAGATATTATTGATTACTAGATTATTTTAAAGTGATAGTTCTCTCATTATGCTACCTTTTTTAGAATGCCTGCAAGCCGTAAAGTGTCCCCAAGGCAAATGGATGTTCTAATAACATTTTGCGAACAGAACAAAGATATTGCCTTGGGGCGCTGTTCTCGAGGTCCACTGGGTCACCAAATGGCCACAGCAGCGTGGAACAAGCTCGCTGCAAAATTAAATGCGGTAGCTGATGGAGTCACAAAGTCAGGGGATCAGTGGCGCAGGGTAAGTTGTTGATTTTCTAAGACCATGATAATTAGGTACCTAAGTACCTATCATTCGTATTTAGTTCCAGTGTCTGTTGTACATCTTATACTTGCTATATTTCAATTTCACTCTCCAAGTAAAAGCTTTCATCAATAAAACTCTATTTGTAGAATAAATATGATCATTTTGTTCTAATACATATTAAACTAAAAAGTTATTTTTCTTATAGTGATTGTTTGAAACAATAAGATAGCTTGGAAATCTTGTTTATAATACCTTTATTCATATGAATGAAATTAATTATATCATCAATTTTAAAATAACTTGCAAGATTCTATCAGTCCTCTGAACTAGTGTAAAATTGTCATTCAGTTTTTTATCATTATACTCATTTATTTTTCTTTTTTTGTAGTACTGGATCGAGCTGAAGGCAAAAACCAAATCGAAGGGTGCAGACAGCCGCCGTAGTGCTACAAGGACTGGTGGTGGACCTAGTAAACTCAACCCCCTCACCCCGTTTGAACTACGGATTCTTCAAAATGTAGTGGGGCAGGTTGCAGTTGAAGGGTTGCCAGGAGTGCAGATTCCTTTTGATGTAAGACTTAATTTTCTTTAATCTATACTAACATTATAAAGAGGAAAGATCTGATTGTTTGATTATTTGCATTGAAAATGCTCCAAAACTATGGACTGATTTAGAAAATTCTTTCACTAGTAGAAAGCTACATTCTTCCCAAGTAACATAGACTATATTTTATCCCGATATTCCCACGGGAACGGGAACCACCCAGGAGAAATTTTGAATAAAAGATTACTTTTACCTTAATGTACCTTACTTTAATGCACACTCAAATAGCAGAGTAAGTTTATTATATAAATACCTCAAATGGGTCTGATATTAACTTAGACCATTCACCTTATCATCCAAAAAATATGAAGATTCATAAACACATAACTTAATAGTATGTACTAAAACAGTTTTTTATTATGACGATTTTGATAGATATTGTCATTGAATAGTGTACTAAGTATTAAAAATAATACATTTGCAGGATCCTGGTGCATCATCTTCAGCAGATCCCACTCCCGAACCTCCACAACCGCTGTCCACTCCTCTCATGACCCAACCACAACCCAGCACCTCAACCCAACAGCATCACAGTCCCAATCTCAACATAATGGCCACTGTGGCAGAAGCGCCTTGTATGGATGAGGAATGGCTTGAAGATGAATACAGCATTCCTCAACCATCCAACGAGCTTCTGTCTAACCCACCTGACCCTAGCCCTGCTGCACAGACTCCACCACCAGCAGCTGCACCATCTTTAGACTTGCCTCCGGCTCAGCACCAATCCAGTTTACCTGAACCATCAGCGCCACACAGGGAACGAAGGCGACGTCGTGATACAAGTATGTACAAATAAAATATTATTTTCATGATTTATTTTATTTTAGACCATAGGCCATAATCTATCTCTGTGCCAAATTTCAACCGATCCGTTCAGCCGTGATCAAACATCAAAACTATCGCATTTATAATCTATACTAATAGAAAAGATTTGTATGTTTGTAATGAATGAACTCAAAAACTACTGGACTTATACTCTTATGCCCGCGTCTAATGCCATTAATTAGCGCGCTATTTGATATAATACACAGGTGTAGCCGGGTTTTAGCGCACTAATTTGATACAAAGAGCGCGCTAAGACGCGCATGCCGTTATTAACGCCGTTAGGCGTCACGCAGGTGAAGCCCCAGCATCAGAATGCTACATTATCCCTTATTAACATAGGCTATATTTTATCCCGATATTCCCAAGGGAACGGGTACCACGCGGGTAAAACCGCGAGGATCTGCTAGTATTAGATAAAATAATAATCTATTGTCCTTTTTTCCTTTAGATATGAGAGACCTTCCGGATTGGGCAAGGCGTGCGGAAGAACGGCGGCAAGAACACGAGGAAAGAATGGAAAATTTGAAAGCACAGGAAGTGGCCATCTTTAATCGTATCGACCAAAAGCTAGCTGTGCTAGAAAGAATCGACGAAAAGATGGCCATTCTAGAAAGATTAAACGAAAATATTACAACACTCAATTTAAATCTTTCTAGAAGGTAAGTGTTTTAAGCCATCAATGTATTGAATATTGTGATCCACTTTTTAACAAAAAGTATAAAAATAGTAAAAAAATGTTGGATGATTCATAAGCATTAATTTTATTTAATCTACTTATATGAATAAAAATTTATGACTATGACTAACATTAAAAAGAATCGTTCTACTTACTTTAAAATATCCTTCTAGTAATATAAATGCGAAAGTTTGTTACACTTTCACGCAAAAACTACTAAACGAATCTGGATGAAATTTGCATCTATTTGCAGATAGATTATAGGCTGGAGGAACGCATAGGATACTTTTTATCCCGATATTCCCAAGGGAACGGTAACCACGCGGGTGAAAGCGCGGGCGGTAGTAATAAAATAAGTAAGTCTTGTATAAGTAATATAAATTTTTTCAGGTAAATGGCAAATTCTCCATTCTTTCCTCATATAGTTTAAGTATAAATGTATTTTTTTTTTATATTTATTGTTACAATACATTACTTAAGTTTTTTTTATAAGTAATGTAGTATGTAGGTACCTAATTGATAGTGTAGCTAAGTAATTAAAATATTTTTAGTTTAACAAGGAGTTTTATTTGCTGTTTGTTCCACCGCGACTTTGACTTTGAGGAACATTGATCGGGATAAAATGGCCTAAAATGCTATTACAGATTTAAATGAATCTTTGTATGTATTTCAGTTCATTATTTGTACAGCTGTTCGAGTGATCTAGTAAACACTAATATTCATACTTTGGCATAGAGATAATATTGGATATGCTGCTATTCAAAATAAATAAGAATTCCACATAATGATTATATACTTATTTTAGTATGATTATCGCTCAGTTCACAAACTTGGAAGGCCCATCTGAGAAAGAACTGGCAAGAAAACTCAGAGGTTACATAGGTACTTCAATCAAAATTATATACACAAAATATTTCAGTTTCAGAAATTCGCCGTTGTATTTCCTGTCACTCACGCTGCGGGTTCTCTGAAACAAAGATTTCCCTACAGTAGCTAAGAAAGTAACGCCCGAATTCTCTAACGCAAATCATCTTTGGGAGCGTCTCAAACATCATGGCATCTCTTTCATACGTTTGACATTTAAGTGACAGGGTGATGTGTAAGATGCTCGCAAAGATAAGTAGCGTACGAGTATTCGGGCATAAGAGTCATAAAATGAGTTGTCGCTTGCTGCAGTAGCTGCAGTAGCTGTTGCGTAGCTGCAGCGCACTTGCCGGCTACACCTCCCCGATTGTTTTCGCGGCGGAGCTGGTGTAACAGGCAAGTGCGTTACAGCTACGCGCGCCCTGCAAGCGACAACTCGGTCCAGACGCTAGGCGGCGACGCTACTAGTTTCGCGGCAGCGGTGTACTAACGGCATAAAGGGCCCCACAGATTAACAGTCCGCCAGGCCAGCAGTCAACGGCCTGTCAGTTGGCCGCAATCGGTCATGGAATTCGGTTTTTGTATGTAAAACTGTATGTGGCTGATTGCGGCCAACTGACAGGCCGTTGCCTGCTGGCGGATTGATTGATTTATTTATTTATTTACTTATTTAGTACACACACACATAAAAGTAAAATAGAAAAGAAATAAAAAAAGTATTGTACAGGGGCACGGCTTATTTCAAATTAAATTTTCTGCCAGCCGACCCGTTAAAGGAAAGAACATAGAAAGGGGCAGTCTGTGTGTCTCCCTCCATATACAAATACCATACATCTAAAATAAGAAACATTAAAATAATTAGTTATGTCTAGCCAACCAGAGTCTATTGACTAATACATTCCTCACCAAATCAGGAACCTGCACATTGTTACTATTATCTTCCACATCTTCATCTGCAACATGTTCTTGTGCAACATGTTCTGCAACATCTTCATATACAGCTGATAATTCAGGTGCTGCAATGCTGTATGTATTGGCAATATTATGTAGTACAACGCAAGCATTCACTATTTTAGCACTTGTTACAGGATCATAGTGAAGGACTCTATGAGCTAATAAACATCGCCATCGTGCTTTTAGCAGTCCAATACATCGTTCCACTGTGTTTCTAACGCGGCAATGCAGGTTGGTGTAATATTCCTCTGGCGATTCAGAAGCGGCCCCAAGAATTGGAGTCATCATCCATGGACGTTGGGCATATCCAGAATCACCTAGAATAAAATTGGTAGATGACAATGAGTCAAGTCAAACAATCATATTTGTTTCTGGATTTAATTCATAAGCATTGTTAATGTATGTTATACCCTTCTTGTCAGTTAAAAAAGTCTTGAATGGGTGGTAGGAAAATATTGACGATTCATAAGTACATGCTTATTATGTCTATGTGAATAAATAAATATTTGATTGATTGATATAAGCAAAAAAAATTCAATTAAAGGTGACCAACCTAAAAGCCAACATCGTTCCCCATTAGCAGCAAGCCTTTCCATGAGGTCTTTCACTGAAGACTGGTTCCAAACAAAAGAATCATGTGCCGCACCACCAAATGCTGCATTAACATGTAATATGTTTAGGTCTGCATCACAAATCTAAAAAAGATATAAGTTGTTAGTTTACATGTAGGTATAATCTATACTTCTATACTAATATTATAAGGGGAAAGATTTGATTGTTTATTTGTTTGTTTGCATCAAATAGGCTCCGAAACTACTGGACCGATTTAGAAAATTCTTTCACCATTAGAAAGCTACATTCTTCCTGAGTGACATAGGCTATATTTTATCCCGATATTCCCACGGGTACCACGCGGGTGAAACCGCAAGGAACCGCTAGTTAATTATATTTTAAATTATTTTTATTTTTGTTTTTATTACTTATATAGGTACTTACAATTAAAACATTCAAGGAGTGGTAATTTTTTCTGTTAAAATATGTCTCTTCATGATCCCTTAGGCGTATCAATGCTACATGCGTCCCATCGATACAACCAATTATTCCAGGAAATGAAAATTTATCCATAAACCTGAAATAATTTAGATTGTAAGTAAATACAGACTCAATCATATTTTATTTTTCTTACACTTACTTATTGCTAATACACTGATATTAATACTTTAAACAGCGAGCCCTGTAGTTATTGCGGGTGTAGTTTTTACGGTTGTGTGGTGGTACAAATATTTTGATGGGGCGTGAGGAGCATGCACGCAGTCGCAATGTGTTGATACTATGAATTTACAATTCTTACATGAAACTTTCTATCAATGTTATTATTTATTGTATGTTTTACTACTTACTTTTCCATTATTCTTTGCCTTTCATCAGTTGAAGTAGGGAATTTTATGTGGGCTCGCAATATTTGTTGGTTATTTAGTGCATCAGTGACCTCATGCAAACACTTGCTAAATGTTGGCTGTGACATATTCAGCAAGTATGATGATGCAACATTTTTTTGATATGATCCTTGTGCATAAAAGTATAATGCAGCCAACACCTGTAACCCAAAAGATGTTAATATTAACACACTTGAAAAGCACTTTTCATTGAAAATAAAAGAGACAACGAACCTGACAAATAAAAAGGATAATATTGCTATGTAAGTACTTATTTATGATAGGATGCTTTTATGTTATAAAAATTTACCTTAAGTTCATGAGGCACAGCTGTTTTTCGACGTTGAGAATGCATTAATGGTCTTAGTTCTTCAACCAATTGCTTGAAAGAGTCCTTTTTTAAGCGAAAATGTGCCACAAATTCCTGCTCAGGGAGATTCATAGGTGCACTTAGAGCTCTTCTTAGTATGCGCTCGCGCCGTAATGCGTTCATTTTTCTTTGTTCTTCAATATACGCCATGAGAATACCGCGAGACATCTTAAATACATTATTAAAAATAAGCTCTTTGAACGTAAGTTTAGTAATAACGCATAAAAATAAACGATAATACTTACGACAGCGAACGTTTAAAAACACAGTCAACGTTATTAAAACTCGCACAATGAAATTATTTCATCAAAATATTATTTACAGAAAGTGAAGATCACTCTACCTCGGTAAAACCCCGTTGTCCCCATGGACCAACCGCATTGCACAACTAGTTGTGCCACTGGTACATGCTTCGAAAATTTTATCCCCGTGACACAACCAATTGTGCTATTTCACATTTTAATCAAATATATTATATATATATTATATAGTAATGACCTATGGAAGTGAGACGTGGTCTTTTACTATGGGTCTCATAAGAAGGCTCAAAGTCACCCAGCGAGCAATGGAGAGAGCGATGCTTGGTATTTCCCTGCTCGATCGAATCAGAAATGATGAAATCCGCAGGAGAACTAAAACAACCGACATCGCTCGAAGGATTGCATCATTGAAGTGGCAGTGGGCGGGACACATAGCGCGGAGAACCGATGGCCGTTGGGGCGGAAAGGTTCTTGAATGGCGACCGCGTGCCGGACGACGTTCCGTGGGCAGGCCCCCTACAAGGTGGACCGACGATCTGGTCAAGGTCGCGGGAAGCCGTTGGATGCGGGCAGCGCGGGACCGATCGTTGTGGAGATCCTTGGGGGAGGCCTATGCCCAGCAGTGGGCGTCGTTCGGCTGACATGATGATGATGATGATGATTATATTTCTAACCCCTTAACCCAACTTTTGCTGTAGTTACAATATAATTTGGTGTTCAAAAAGGGGTAACCTAGAAAGTTTTCCGGGAGATATGAAAATCGGTGATTAAATAGATTTCGACGTGCGCTTTCCGAATTTTTACTTTGCTACCTCGTATCTTTTTCGCTCGCGCCATCATATTAGAAAAATTGGGCTCAAAAACAGTTTAGTATAACTTCGTTCCGACTCAGTTTATGATAAAAATAGTTATGTAATAACTATCGAAATCGAATCACCGATTTTCAAACCTCCCGGAAAACTTTCTAGGTTACCCCTTTTTGAGCACCAAATTATATAGTAAAAATAGAATAAATTTAAAAAAAATGTGAAATAGCAAAAATTGGTTGTGTCACGGGGACAAAACTTTCGAAGAATTTACCCGTGGCACAACTAGTTGTGCAATGCGGTTGGTCCATGGGGACCACGGGGGTAAAACACTGCTCCTTAGTAGTTGCTATCAACAAGAAGAGTGACTATCATTTATCTCCACCAAAAACGTCAAATTGATGTCCACCGACGCTACGCAATACCAAATTTACCGCTATCGACGCTATCGACCACAAAAAACGGCTAGGGTGGCTATGGGCACGTCACAAAGTGATAATCACTCAGCTGACTATTTCGTCGTTGATCACCGAAGTTAGGGAATACGAAAAAGCGATTTTGACAGCTGCCAGTTGGCAACCGAGCAGCGTGATGATCATTTTGACCTGTCAAATGAGTTAGCGAATAAGCCTGCTGGAGACTAACCCCGCCGGGGAAAAGGATTTGTTGTTGGATCGGTACAGCTCCTTACAGAAGCTGCTTGGTGTTACCGCTTGGATCAGACGTTTTGTGTACAATTGCAGAAACCCACGCGCGAGGCGTGATTCGTCGGTTCTCACTCCGGACGAGCGTAGGGACGCGCTCTTGTTTTGGGTCCGGAGAACACAAGCTGATAGTTTTGAGTCCGAGATTGAAATTTTGCGTTTAGGCCGTCGCAAGTTGAAGGGCGCAGTATCGCGATTGAATCCCTTCCCGGACGAGAGTGGGCTTTTGCGAGTCGGCGGAAGACTTCGAAATGCGAACCTGCCGTATGGAGCTCGTCACCCCCTTTTGTTACCTAAAGCCGGACATTTGACTCAACTGATAATAACAGATCGCCATGTGAATGCACAACATGCTGGCTGTAATGCTTTGTTGGCCATTTTGCAGCGTGAATTTTGGATTTTGTCTGCTCGTCGAGCCATTCGCACTGTGGTTTTCCGTTGCCTGCCTTGTTATCGATTGAAGGCCGCGACCATGCAGCCCCAGATGGGTGATTTGCCTGCTGATCGCGTCACGGAATGTAGAGCTTTTGCCGGAGTCGCCACCGACTTCGCCGGTCCCTTTACTGTAAAGGCTTCGAGACTGCGTAATGCTAAAACCTATAAGGCGTACTTGTGCGTGTTTGTGTGTTTGTCCACCAAGGCTGTCCATTTGGAAATTGTCTCGGAATTGTCTACCGAAGCCTTTGTCGCCGCCTTGAGCAGATTTGTTTCCCGTAGAGGACTGCCGACATTGATACGTTCCGATTGTGGTACTAATTATAAGGGAACGTGTAATTATCTTAAGGAAGTAGTTAAGTTTTTTGTTGATAATAAAATAGACATTGGAACCACCCTCTCCCGGCGTGGGATAATCTGGAAGTTTAGCCCTCCAGCTTGTCCGACCTGGGGAGGAATTTTTGAAGCTTGTGTAAAGGCTGCCAAGACACACTTGCGTCGCGTGATTGGAGAAACTATTCTCACGTTTGAGGAACTTGATACGGTATTTTGTAAAATTGAGGCCGTCCTCAACTCGCGACCCCTGTGCCCGTTGTCTTCGGACCCGAATGACCTGGAAGCGTTGACCCCAGGTCATTTCTTGATCGGACAGCCCCTTTTGGCTTTGCCTGAATATCCGATTCAGGATGTAGGATCCCATCGTTTGTCGCGATACCAACTTTTGAAACAGATGTCCCAAAACTTCTGGGCACGTTGGTCGATGGAGTATTTGCATATCCTACAACAGCGCGTGAAGTGGACAGATAAAACCACCCCACCCCAGACTGGCGACCTCGTGTTGATTAAGGATGCTAACCTGCCGCCCCTATGTTGGCGAAGGGGGCGCATTGTTAAACTCTACCCCGGAACTGACGGAGTTCCTCGTTTTGCTGAGGTTTTGGTTCGAGATTCGGTTTTGAAGAGAGCAGTTAGTGGGCTCTCCCGATTACCCGTAGATTGACGTACCGTTCTTAACGGTCCGGGGCGGGGGGATGTTCGGAAAAGATCGACGTTTCTGAACGCATCTCTAATGTCACGTCAAATTGACATTTCGCTGTCACTTGAAGTTGACAGCTCACTTGATTGGAATTCTTGTAAAAAAGATGTCGGATTAATTTTGCTGAATTGTTAAAAACCGCTCGCGTTGAATATGCCTGGCATATCGAGTTTGAATTGAATCCTGAATTATCCTTGTGATCCCGTTTTGTACGACCAAGATTTTGACGCCATCTACCAGAGTGGCCCGGTCGCGGCGTTTTGAAATCAAGAGTGCCACCACACGCGTTGTTGTCGGGATGATAGATTTTAATAAAAAAAGCTCCCCCGTGTGTTATTGTGTATTGGTGAAGCGCCCAGTGTCTTGGGACCGCTGTGTTGTATGGGTTTTGTGAGTAAGGTGACGAATTGGTAAGGTCTGCAGAAGAACACGGAACATCAAAGGGGGCCCCCTTATACCATCTGCCCCGGAGACCTTCGACAACACAGACCCGTATGTAGAATTCACCTTAATTTAAATTAAGTCGCTGTGTATCGCAGTTTCAATTGTTCAGTTACATCCCGGCTGAAACCAAGTTTTGTCCGGAGTCTATACTCATGATAACCTTCCACTGCGCCATGCCGATTCCGCGGGTCTAGGCAGGGGTGTACTGAACACACTAAAAAACGAAAAAAATAATAAGATTTTTTAATTTAAAGGACGATGATACGTGACTTTTTCTAATTTATCTTGGTACTTACTGAACTGTTTGAAGTCGGTTCCAAGCCAAAAAGAATAAGAACGAAATATACTACCGACCGATATGACGACCGATTTGGCGCAGGGGTAGGCTACTCACCTTCTGCGCCAGTGGTCTCGGGTTTCTTAAGTAATTTGATTGTAAGAAGTTAATCTTTGTTTGAAGATCCGTTTTGAAGGCGGTTACATTTTTTTTCAAAAACGTTTTATTTTTTAATAACTTGAAATGGAAAACAGGCAGACAAAAATTTTCTTAGTAGTATGCATACCGAAAGTACGCTAATGGTTACATTATTGGTAACCCGTTTTCCTTTTAATTAGTTAAACCACTACTTCACGACACGACACAAACGCGACGCCTAATATGCTACCAAAGCCTACACGTCAGCTTATTAGTCTATAATTAGGATTAGACAGACCAGTCTAATAGATGTTTGATGGAATGATTAATTATACAAAGCCGCCGAAACACGATCACAACACAACCTGTTAATGTAGCGTATTGAGAATTGTGGCATCCGAAGCATGAAGGAGCTCGAGTTAATATATTGTAAGGGGCTATGCATCACCCGTAGGAGATGTAGTCACTGCGTCATAAAAGATCTATCGTGACTCGCCACCTGGTTAAAGTAACTCTTTTAACCTGGAGGTTTCCTAGAAGTCTAGAATACTCCTAGCTTTAAGAGTTTTAATCTCTTCCGCCTCCATCAATTAATAATGTCCATTAATTTGGTACGTTAGGCACTTTGGTGGGGGGACAAGGAGGTTTGCTCACTAGAAATGCGCATTTCAAAAATCTCACTTAAGTAAATGAGAGGGGGGGGGGAGGCGAACCAAATCGAGGTCGAAAAATCACTTCACGTACTTAATGGACGCCCACTTACGTCTAGACCAGCCCAAAAGATTTTTGATGAAGTGATTAATTTTATTAAGCCGTCGGAACAAGATCTATGCTTGTTAATTCAGCTGTTAATTGAGAATACTGGAGCTTTAGTGTTGTATTACGTGTAGAACCACATGATATGGCGTGGGGACGTTTCGTTCTTCCTTCCATTAATACTTTAGAATAAAAAAATATATAAAAAATCAAATAGTGATTATTTTTAATTCTTTTTGTTGGAATCCATCACATACTTACCGACCTACATTATTCCAATACCAAACCTTATAAGGTTTGTTTATTTGCGCAAAATAACCGAAACTTTTAATATAACGTAACTTAAACTAAAACTTATATTAAAAGTTTCGGTTATTTTGCGCAAATAAAAGAGTAAATTGCATTTTATAAATATACTTTTAAGAACTCAAACTTAAGCTATAAGTCGTGAATATCAATAGTGCCAAAAGTGGCCACATTTAGCAATATCGAAATCTATAACTTAATGCTCATATTTGAGGCCATGAAAAAATACTTAAAAATTGCACTTTATTCTTCTAATGTGCAAAATAACCGAAAACTTTATTCTAAACCCTTGATAAATCGTAAATGATTTATCTATTTCTACTGAGCTGATCGAACCACCTTAAGCACAAGTGTTATGGAAATTGGAAACAGCTACGGGTATTAGGCAAGGTACCATTTACCACATACACCCAGACCCGAAGAAATATTGAAAAGTTTGTTTTCAATATTTTTCGATTGGATACCCGGGACCTCCAAAGATAATGACACCTTGAAAGCCGGTACGTACACATTCGGCCACGGAGATCGTAAATTAAATTCATGTATTTTATTTTGGGTGATCCATCTCGTGTCTGATTACAATTTTTACTATTACTTACTCTAATCCAAGTAACTTTCATTAACAACAAACTAACCCAAACAATCCTCTATCAGGCCAGCACCAAAACATTATTCCGTTTAAGGCTCTTATACTTGGACCCGTCGATTATGGAAACTAAGGACAGGGAGGGAAGATCCACAGTGCGTGCAAAACGCGTTGAATAGACTTTAACACGTAACCAGCGGTACGGCCGCCGCGGGCGAATTGTGCATACATTGCGCGCTCGCAACAGACGTCTAATCAAATAAATCACTGTGGCGAACCAACTGATGCACAATTCACCCGCGCCACCACTGGCACGCCACGAAGACGTTGACGTTCCACGGAGCTCGCGCGCGTGTCCACGGACGGTGACACGCGACGTGTGCCCTTCGCGGGCGCCCGCTTTACTCAGTTTAGGCCCTAAAAAATTAGCTCGATCGACCGACCCGACCAAAATTAATGGAACATGATGGACATTTTCATTCCATGAAATAGGTAAGTAAGTATACTTGTACTAATTATGTAAATAGGAAGCCAGAGTTCCTTGCTAGCTTGCTTACATCCTGACTCTTGATTGTAACAAGAATATCTATCGCGATCGCTTTCAATTTGAAAGATGTTGCACAACCATTGCTGCAGTAAAACAAATATCCTTTTCTACTGCCTATAAACATCTAGCGATGGATTTCAAATTGAAAGCGATCACGATAATTTGATGTATTAAGTTAAATTAAAATAATAAACATTGTGAATGCAAAAAATATTTGAAAATCATAACTCAGTAGGTACTTACTCATATTTTTACAATAATAAAATTTTATATCTAATTATTTATCTATACTAATATAATAAAGCTGAAGAGTTTGTTTGTTTGTTTGTTTGAACGCGCTAATCTCCGAAACTACTGGTGCGATTTGAATAATTCTTTTTTTGTTGGATAGTCCATTTATCGAGGAAGGCTATAGGCTAAATAACATTACGCTATGACCAATAGGAGCAAAGACAGAGCGGTAAATGTGTAAAAAACGGGGAAAATTATTCATTTTTGAAGGCTTTCTTTGCGTGCGCTGCGAAAACGGTTCAAGATACACAAAAAATATGTATGAAAGAATTATTCCTCTATACATGATCTAAAAAAAAGTCCGCGACGGCATATGTCTATCTTTTAAGGTTTAGTCACAATGACCGTTTTTATGGTACCAAATTTGGTCGAAATAATTTGTTTAAGTTGTATCAACATAATAATATTAATCTTTATTCAAATATAAATATAAATATGTTGTTGGTTAAGAGTACTTCATTGTGAATAAAATTGTCTTTGACATAGCTTAATTTCAACAAAAAACTTTAAAGATTACAATGATAAATAACTCCGAAACAAAACCAACTCGCTCTCTGCGCTCACTGCGCTGGCCGGCGCGGCGGGAGAGAGGCGGTGCTTGCGGGCAAGCCGGGAGGGGGGTGCAGCTCTACGAGATACCATGCCGCGCGGCTCACTCGCGCGGTCGGCTCCCTACTGAACGGTTGAATACAGCGCTAATTTGTTTATGCGATATAATTATCATCGTAATATTACTTTTTAAACACAGTTTCATTTTGAGGTTGTTTTCTATATAGTAGGTACTTTATTTGTTTTAGGATAGTATTTAGTGACACAATAATAACACTTTTTTGTTTTCATGTAGATTATTAATTAATAAGTATGTGTTTTTTAAAAGTATAGTATCGTTTGTTTTAAAAATAGTATTCAGTTTCTAATATTTTTTTGTGGTACATAATACCTGTAGGTACCTAAATAGGTATCGCCTACTTAATTATTCTTATTAGATTAGGGTTTAGTTTAACGTATTTAGTTTCTATTTTTTTTTCGCTTTAGGTAAAACCTGTAAATAGGTGTGGTCTACCTATTTATTCTCATTAGATTAGGGTTAAGTTTAAGTATAAAGTTTGTTAACTTATTTTCATTTTACGGATTTTCTTTTGACATAATCGTTAAAAATAAAAACAATTAGGTTCCTAATTATTAATCTTACGTTTCTTTTTTTTTACGAGTTACGCTTTAGTTAAGTTTTCATTTTCTACGTTCTTTCTTCATCACTATAATGCCGAGAAAAAGAACTCAGCTTTCTCGGCAGACTGCTACTGCAAAGCGGCTGCGAGTTTTGCGCAGCAATGAAACTGAGGATGAAAATATGCACAGGTTGGCTACACAACGAGCAATTACTGAACAAAACCGTGCAAGGGAATCAAGCGTTGAACGTTCGCAGCGTTTAGCGTCACAAAATTTCCGAACTTTGGCGAACCGGCAACGGGAATCGAGTGCTGATCGTTCTCAACGTTTGGCCTCACAGAATGCCCGAACTTTGGCTAACCGCGATCGGGAATCCAGTGCTGAACGTTCTCAACGTTTGGCCTCACAGAATTCCCGAACTTTGGCTAACCGTGATCGGGAATCAAGCGCTGAACGATCCCAACGATTAACACAGCAAAATGCCCGATCAACTAGGAATAGAACTCGCAGACAACATACATACAACAAGATCCGATTCTTCATAATATTGTCATAAAAAATATGATACATGGTCCTTGCGGATTTCATAATCCTGCATCACCATGTATGAAAGAAAACGTTTGTTCTAAAAAGTACCCGAGGCATTTTATTTCGGAAACACAAACCGGGGATGACGGTTATCCAACCTACAGACGCAGGTCTCCAGATAATGGTGGATTCACAGCTATAATTCGTGTAAAAGGTACAGAAATGAGCGTGGATAATCGTTGGGTGGTTCCCTATAATCCACTGCTGTCACGCATTTTCAATGCACACATTAACGTAGAGTTTTGTCAATCGGTCAAAGCTATTAAATACATCTGTAAGTATATTCATAAAGGTTCTGATCAAGCCACATTTTCGTTACAAAGTAATAACGACGA